>JAYESA010000001.1:67196409-67717022 GCA_036927795.1 Iris macrosiphon
GCACCACCGCGTGTACACGATGTATAGACATTTCTGACCCCTGTTCAGGTGAGAATTTCTTTCTCCTCGTCGAGTTGTTTTTCGAACACTCTTTTGTGACATGTTCGCTGTATGACCCTCTCGAACCCCGTACAATTAGAATGGGGTATCACGTCCTGTGTCGGTCGCAAATCACGACGCAAAAAATAGGAAAATTTACCCCTATTTATGAAAATAAAAAATTATTCCGAACTCACAAGTTCACTACCGTTTTACGTGTAACCTGTTAACTAATTCAAAAACTTACTTGAACAGTAATTTAGACCATATAACCAAGTTTTAAAACCCTATTTTAGTTTAATTTATACTGCTGTAGATTATAATTAATTCGAGGGTGAAGTTGACCAAAAACTTGGTTATTTAAAATCTGATTTTCCCAGAACTGGGTGCGTCCCGCTATATGAGGCGACTTGGTCGTGTGCGAATTACACCGAAAGGTGCGCACCGTCAATACAGACGTGTGGGATCTCACGGAAGTTGATTTGGATGTGCGTGCACACCAGAATTAACGCGTATCCTTCAAAATTGCCCCGTATCGACCCTATTCTGAAACTCATTGTAACTTCGTGTGTGCTCTTCGTTTTGAAATAAAACTTGTGCCATCGGACTCATAGCGATACGTTGGTCCTGTGACCCAAGTTTGGTTCAATTCTGAGATCGTTGACAAAATCCCGTATCGTGGGCCCCACGACTCTACTTGACGAACGATTTTGTGATCGGCTCATCGGAATCCAGTTCTAGATATTTTGTTGGGTTCGTATCGTCGTTCTAGAATTTTAAACACTAAGTTTGACGAATTTAGAGGACTTTGTCTCTGGCATATTTTTCGGTGCAAAGTGGACCACATGTGGACCCCGCTTTGACCAAAAACTGTCAATTTTGCCCCTGTATCCAAATTAGACTTATGGATAGGCAATCCTAGCTATTTCATATCTTCTGAGCATGATGGTAGTATTTATTTCAGCAACCGGAGGAGTACTTGAAGATCCCGCTGATACCGTAGCGACTGTTGGAATTCAAACCCCAGGCATGTGTGCCTTGCCATACTTACAGTACTTGCTTTATATTATTCCCTTGATCTATTTATATCATGTATCTGTTCAACCTAGGACCGTGTGATGTTGCTTAGTGTCTGAATAAGATTCGGGTGTTGACGCTACGCAGAGTCGTGTAACGTCACTAGAGATTGATATCACGACCCTATATATCTTCGTGCTTGTATTATCAAGTACGTCATACCATAGGACACTTGACACTGTTCATGAGACAAAATCTTCCTGAGTCATTCATGGTGATTCTGTATAGGCTACAGGATTCATGACATAGACTTTATACATATGCTTCGCTATCATTATGACTCGCTGCATCAGTTAGAGGTTATGATCTTGCGTATTATGGACATGAGACATCGTGGACATGAGATATGAGATTACATTGGGTGGGGTGAGACACACAAGCTATAGGCTGATTTTATATATTATTATGGTGCCATAGCCACGCAGAGCTAGGCCCCTTCATGATATAACTGCTACCAGCTCCATGACACAAAGCTTGTAGTTGTTTCAGCCTGAGTTCTAGTGATGCTCTCATTTTGTATATCACTTAGTTGGTTACATAGTTTGCCTTATTGATACATTTTTATATACTGCATTTATTTGGCTTGAGTTATTCTTGTACCGTGCTATGTCCCCTCGGGACCTGGAATCCGGATTATGTCCCCAGGTTTAGCAGAGGAGATCTATCCCGAGGTATACGGGACAGGAGCAGACATTGGACCAGTACCAGCACTAGAGGACGAGGTGATGCCCGAGGATTTCTCCTGAGTATCTGTTTTATATATACTCAGTCATTTCTGTTCTTGATACTCTATTTCATGTCTCGTGGGTTTCTGTATTAAACTCATTATCGGGTTGTTCCCCGAGATATATTATTGAGACTTGTTGATTATTATTTCATGTTGATTATTCTGATATTTGAACTATGATTATCTTTTATGGATGAGACTAGAAATTAGTATCGTAGACCTTTATTGTTGTATTACAGCTTAAGTACACTCTAATGGGTCCATTAAATTGGGTTTGCCTATTAGTGTGTGTTGTTGGCCATTACCACGTGTCTAGTCCCTTGGTATTTTGTTACTGGGGCATGACATAGTTTTTTTTGGTGGCCCATGCAGGTCAACGACTAAATTATTTTGGTTTTAACTAAGAAACTGAGCAAGCCTGCGATAAGGATAGGATAAGTTTTAGGATCTCATCCACTTGATCGAATCGTTCTTGATCTCTATATCGGATTCGAATTAATTACTTGACTTGCATCCTGCCTTGATTCCTCTATGCGCCTCTAATAGTTTATTTTGGATGCAGAGTAATGGATCCACGAGCAAGCGACAAGACTCATGCAGGAACACCACAAGGTGCTGTAGCCACCTACGAAAAAGATGGAGTGACGCCATTAAGTGGAGATCCCTCCACTCACCAACGCAGTCAAGCAAATCAGCATGCCTCAATATTTCGACGAGACGATATTCCACCACCATCGCAGTTTACTCCACTGATGCCTATTTTTCTACAAGGGCAGCTTATAGATGGACAACAGATGTTTTAAATATTCTCTGCAATGATTCAAGCTCAACAAAAGGTTCATCAAGAGGCCCAGCAAAGCCAAGCATAGAAGTTCTTTGATGGACTTAGCTCTGAGCTACATAAATTAATTAGCTCCATTGCAACTACTTCCTATAAGGACATCCTTGCTGCATCACGACCCATGGAACGCATCACCAGGAGAGATTCTAGCTATAAGCGGCCACATGCATTAGCACAAGATCGAGTACAACAAGAAAGTGCTGCAAAGCGAACCCAGAGGAATCCACAACAGAGAGCAGCACCAAGAGCCTTATTCCTTCCTACTTGTCACTATTGTGGCAAGATAGGCCATATTGAGAGGGAGTGCAGATGCAAGTTGGGACTGTACTTGATTTGCGGATCTAGCCAACAATTAGCCAGAGATTGCATGATGCATCTAAGAGAAACACCGATGGTTAACCGAGAAGCCCTACCAGCAATGAGAGGATATTATCCGATGCCACCCTTGGCACCCCAGGCTCTTCCAGCAGGCCCAGTAATAGCATAAGACACCACCATAAGGACGCGGACAAGATTTTGCGATAACAATGGAGGACACACAGACTAGTGAAGTAGCAAATACGCGTAAGATTTAAGTTTTATCATAGCTATCTATTCCTAGTATTGCTTTAGCACGTGCCTGTTAATTCATTTCCTTATCCTCAAACCTAGTATTTTGAACTTTTTAGTACTTGATACCCAAGCTGTAGATTTTCTTGCTCTATCCAGATTCCTTTACTCTTGAATTACTTATCTAGGAAAATATTTTTCCTATGTGTTCTGCTTGACCCTCACATTTTCTCTCAATTTCTCCTTGATCATGATTCTTTATCCTTTGTGTCTTGCTTCCAACATATCTTGCAACCGCGTCATCTCTTCTGGCTGCAGTGGCTCGGGGCGGGGTTTAAATAGGGAAGGAGGGAGGGAGAGGTGGAGCGGGGAGGCCGGAGTGGGGGAGGGGGGACGTGGCCGCTGAGTCGGGGTCGTGGGCGGTTGGCCGCGGGCGGGGCGGGGCGTTGACCGGGATCCGCGGGGGAGTGGGTTCGTAGGAGAGAGAGGGGTGCGGGTCGGGTCCAATCCGACCCGTTAGGTCTTGGGTCGGTTTGGGTTGGGTTGGGTTGGTTCGGTTCAGTCCGGTTTAATTGGGTTTAAGCTGGTTTAATTAAATCCTTGGTATTTAGCTATTTAAAAATAGTTTTTGAGTCCAATAAATTCTAGAAAAATTACACAACATCAAATAATTAATAATACACCGAAAATTATATTTTTTGTAATATTTTAATAATTATTTTAATCCATAAAAATATTAATTCCTGAAGGACATTTTTAATAATTAATTAAAAATTACCGAAAAATCCAGAAAATTCTTTTTTAAAATTTTTTAAAAAACAGGGTGTTACAGTAGATTATAATTTATTCGAGGGTGAAGTTGACCAAAAACATGGTTATTTAAAACCTGATTTTCTCGGAATTGGGTACGCCCCGCAAAATGAGGCGACTAGGTCGTATTCAAATTACAACGAAAGGTGCGCACCGTCAATACGGACGTGTGGGATCTCACGAAAGTTGATTTGGATGTGCGTGCACACCAAAATTAACGTGTATCCGTCGAAATCGCCCCGTATCGGCCATGTTCTGAAACTCGTTATAACTTCGTGTGTGCTCATCGTTTCGAATCAAAACTTACGCCATCGGACTCGTAGTGATACACTGGTCCTGTGAACCAAGTTTGGTTTGATTCTGAGAATGTTGACAAAATCCCGTATCGTGGGCCCCACGGCTCCACTAGACGAGCAATTTTGTGATCGACTCATCAAAATCCAGTTCTGGATATTCCGTTGGGTTCGTATCATCATTCTAGACTTTTAGACCCTAAGTTTGATGAATTTGGAGGACTTTGTCTCTGACATATTTTTTGGTGCAAAGTGGGCCACAAGTGGACCCCGTTTTGACCAAAAACTGTTAATTTTGCCCTTGTGTCCAAATTGGACTTATGGATAGGCAATCCTAGCTATTTTATATCTTCTGAGCATGATGGTAGTATTTATTTCAGCAACCGGAGGAGTACTTGAAGATCCTGCTGATACCGGAGCGACTGTTGGAATTCAAACCCCAGGCAAGTGTACCTTGCCATACTTGCAGTACTTGCTTTATATTATTCCCTTGATCTATTTATATGATATATCTGTTTAACCTAGGACCGTGTGACGTTGCTTAGCGTCCGAATAAGATTCTGGTATCGATGCCGTACGCAGAGTCGTATAACGTCACTAGAGATTGATATCGGGACCCTATATATCTTCGTGCTTACATTATCAAGTACGTCATACCATAGGACACTTGATACTGTTCATGAGACAGAATCTTCCTGAGTCATTCATGGTGATTCTGTATAGGCTACATGATTCGTGACATAGACTTTATATATATGCTTAGCTATCATTATGACTCGCTGCATCAGTTAGAGGTCATGATCTTGCGTATTATGGACATGAGATGCCATGGACATGAGACGTGTGATTACATTGGGTGGGGAGAGACACACAAGCTACAGGCTGATTTTATATATTATTACGGTGCCGTAGCCATACAGAGCTAGGCCCCTTCCTGATATAACTGCTACCGGCTCCCCGACACAGTGCTTTTAGTGGTCTCAACCTAAGTTCTAGTGATGCTCTCATTTTGCATATCACTTAGCTGGTTACATAGTTTGTCCTATTGATATGTTTTTATATACTGTATTTATTTGCCTGAGTTATTCTTGTACCTTACTATGTCCCCTAAGGACCTAGAATCCGGATTATGTCCCCAGGTTTAGCAGAGGAGATCTACCCCGAGGTATACATGACAGGAGCAGACATTGGAGCAGTACCAGCACTAGAGGACGAGGTGATGCCCGAGGATTTCTCCTGAGTATCTGTTTTATTTATACTCAGTCATTTCTTTTCTTGATACTCTATTTCATGTCTCATGGGTTTCTGTATTAAACTCATTATCGGATTGTTCCTCGAGATATATTATTGAGACTTGTTGATTATTATTTTATGTTGATTATTCTGATATTTGAATTGTGATTATCTTTTGCGGATGAGACTAAAAATTAGTATTATAGACCTTTATTGTTGTATTACAGCTTAAGTATACTCTAATGGGTCCATTAAATTAGGTTTGCCCATTGGTGTGTGCTGCTGGCCATTGCCACGTGTCTAGTCTCTCGGTATTTTGGGACTGGGAGTGACAAATTTATTTTTGAAAAAATTAAAAAAACTTTGAAGGGGATCTTGTAGAAGCATAAAAAGTATGCCTCCCAAGAATAGTGGTTTCAAGAGAGGGATGGTGCACTCTTTCAGAAAATGACCAAAAATGATAGTGGCGTACTCTGTAATGTTTCAGAGTATGGCACACTCCTTTAAAAATAGAGCAGAGATTCTTTCTTCCTCCATATTTATTGCAATAAATCTGACAGGCTAGCACAACAATCGAGAAGATCAGAGTCATTATTATAAAAGATTTTAAGCACGCAGACCCATATTGTCGTCTAGTGGGTTATCAGGTCAAACTCTAACATAGTGCGTCATTGTGCCAAACTCTAACAGAGTGCACCATTGTGCCAAACTCTAACATAGTGCTCCATTGTGCCAAAATCTAACAGAGTGTGCTGTTGTGCCAAGATCAAACAGAGTGCGTCATTGTGCCAAGCTCTAACAGAGTGCATCATTATGCCAAACTTTAACAGAGTGCGTCGTTGCAGCCACTATCTCCAAGTATCATCAAAAGTGTGCCAAAGTATTCTAAATTCCTTCAAAAGTACGCTTATGACGCCAACTGACTGTGAGCGGTTATGACTACGTATCCTTCATGCCATATTTCTAGTAAAATATGTACGAGTAATTTACCTCACGACCCAACTTTTCTCGTATAGAAAGCCACGTGTCAAACAAGCATTACTTTTTGTACCCACTCAATAGAACGTGGGTCATAAAGTCTTCAAAAGTATGAACACAATAAAAAATACGGTTAAAATTTTCCATTGTTGCGCGCACACTTCTATAACCTCCCCTGAAGGTTATAAATACAGGGCCAATGTACTCTATACACACAGGCAGAGAGAGAGAGAGAGAGAGAGAGAGAGAGAGAGAAAGATAGAAGCTCTTTGGTGACAGTGTTGCCCGAGTTTTCTTGCCTTCAAGTTCTCAAGTGTTCGTGTGTGCATCTCTCCCTTTGTGTCAAGCAGTCCAAAGAGTAAAGTGATCCACCACAAATCAGATCTTTATAGCTATACTTTCTCAAAATTATTGTATTTAAATTCCTGTATATGATTTATTTTACTTTTTATTCTCTTTCAAAGTTTGTAATATAAAAGTAAGTATAACTTTTATTTATGGCAAACAAAATTCTACGAAACCAAAGATTCTGAGTTTGATCTCCAGCAGAGTCGCCATTTTGTTTGCCATAAACAAAATTTTTTTTACAAAATTTTGTATTAGAAACTTTGATAGAGAAGAAAAAGTACAATAAATCCTATATAAGAATGTAGAGTACAATAATTCTGGGGAAGTATAGGTATAGAGATCTGATCTATGGCCGATCACTTTACTGTTTGGACTACTTGACACAAAGGAAGAGATGCACACACGAACACTTAAGAACTTGAAGGCAAGGGAACTCGGGCAACATTGGCACCAAAGAGCTTCTATCTTGCTCTCTGTTTGTCAATGTGTATAGAGTAAATTAGCTATGTATTTATAACCTTCAGGGGAGGTTATAGAAGTGTGCGCGCACCAATGGGAAATTTTTACCATATTTGCCATTGTGCGCGCACTTTTGAAGACTTTACGACCCAAATTTTGTTAAGTGGGTACACAAAGTACTGCATGTTTGACACATGGATTTCTTATACAAGGAAAGTTGGATCGTGGGGACAGTTACTCGTACACATTTCACTAGAAACATGGAATGAATGACACATAATCATAACCGCACACATTTAGTTAGTCATAAGCGCACTTTTGAAGGAATTTAGCATACTTTGGCGCGCTTTTGATGATACTTGGAAATAGTGGATGCAATGATGCACTCTGCTAGAGTTTGGCACAATGGCGCACTCTGTTAGATCTTCGCATAATGATGCACTCTGTTAGTGTTTGGCACAATGGCGTACACTTTTAGAGTTTGGCACAATGGCGCACTCTGTTAGAGTTTGGCACAACGGTGCATCCTGTTAGAGTTTGGCCAGATAACCCACTTGTCACGACCCGCACCCGGTTTAGAGGCACGAGTGCGTGGGTACGTCCAGCCTACGCCGCAGCATCGGCGGTAGAACGCTGTCTAGGTCAAGTACTATCTAAACAATCTCACGCTAGTATCCAACTCCATAAGGAGATTCGGATAATACTATAAAAAATATTCACAACATACTCAATCACAACTACAGCACGATAGGAATTTGAAGAAATAAAAGAACACAAGTCTAATGACAACATAATCATACCTGCAATCAGTAACATCCAATTCCCCAAGTGTGTCAAAAATCAGTCTACTAAGGTCACAGTCTGGAAAAATATTTTCCAGTCAGGAAGGAGCAAAGTACATCTCTAAATAGCAGTTCTATATAAATGACATAAACTATGTAGCAGTTCTAGATGGAAACATACCAGATGCATGTATAGGTACGAGAAATGTACAATGAGAGAAATACTGGAAATACTGTAAGTAAATGCAGGAAAAGAACAATATGTCAATGAGCAAGAATCCTATGACTAAGTGTGTGAGTACTAGCTTTAACATGTGATCGGCTTGGGAACTTGATCAGGCTGGTTACATGTGATTAGCTATGATTCACGAAGGTCAGGCTAACCGGTGGTTAGCTATGATGCATGTAGAGGTCAGGCTAATCACACGTAACAGCTATGAGGCACGGAGATGGTCAGGCTGCACCCGACGTGAGATGTGGGGTGAGCTATGATGCATGAAAAGTTGGGTATGATCACATATCTACACTAAAATACTCCCCACCCCCGACTGGTATAGTAGATCCAATCATGGTACGCTATGGCACGGGATTCCCTAGGGAGGTAGCAAATCTCCCCGGGTTTCAGTGTCTGTACATGCACAAGATATCAAGGAAACAAGTCTTGTACAAGCTACACCATGAATAAGGAATAACATCTCATGACGAGATCCGTGTATACCAATCCGTGTAACCAATGTGTCAAGATCATGTATATCTACACTAGATACAGTGAACATAGGAGATATCATAAATTAGAAACTAATCAGAGAATGTACTCGCCTTGGGTCCTTAGCTGGTAAAACCAATGTCCTGTTCCAGAGTATCCCCTGGGTGAACCAACAGTCCTATAAACATATCACAAGCAAAACCACATTTGCATCAGATGCTACACTAACACACACGCAAATACTAACTCAGGGGCTATGTCAGGCATGGGACTCAGTCAACTAGGGTCGTCTATTAGAGACATAGGAGTGTACACATTGTACTAACATATACATCAAATACATTTGGTACGAAAATAGATAAGTGTATTTATATATACCTTAAGCAATATTAATACTGTATGTTTAATTACAATAGCTGCTAGGAAATACGTTATACAAGGTATATCCAAAAAATAAGCCAAGTTAGAATTTTGCTATATATACTAAATTCCAAAGTACAATGACTATACTAATACATAAATTTAATGTATACTAGTATATATATACTTTAAAATAAATAATACTTGAATGTAGATCTACATAAACATAGTTCATTGAAAAGGGATACAATACGTATTTATATTATACTTTACCACTTTACATATAGAAATATATTTTAAGTATATACCTAATAGATGTGTATAAATATATATTATACCAAAATACATATTTGTATATATATCAATCAATTATTTCTATATATATAACAATCAGAGAATGTACATAATGCCACCCTTCTCAAGGTGATCCCAAATGAAGTAGCAGTGTGATACAGATTGAGTATTTTTCTCTTTTTGCTAAATCGCTAGTTATTTTATAGTTAGCAGGTATTTTAGGCAATATCTAAAAACTATAAATTAGTTTTCTTAGGAAAGATCTATTGACAGTAGCATGTAAATCCAATTATCTTTTCCCTACAGGAGTAACTAAGAACCATGGCAGTAGAATAAATGTGCATAACAGGTTCAGATATATACACCTAGTTACTGACATATTCAAACATATTAGATACTACAACTGAACTGGATTGCCAAAGTATTGTGTACCTGAACAATGGCAATATGCAAGAGATCTACTCTCTGTCCAACATAAATGGAGCTTGTGACCATCACTACTGGCCCCATGAAGAACCTGACAGCTATTGCAAATGGCACAATGGCAATATTTAGTTTGGTCCCCTAAACCGACACCCAACTCTTCTAGTCGACTCTTATAAAGCAACGACGGAGACCACCTGGACAGCAGCTTCGGGATGGCCGGGAAGTGGGGAGTCTGTCGGAGGTCGATGGGTTCAATGAGATGGAGCTTGTGGTGGTGGGCCTGGTGTTAGGAGGAGAAGCAGTGGAAGCTCGTGGAGGAATGCCGGCACCGGAGTACAGGGTCGGCAGGCCGGAGCAATGGCCGGGCTGGAACTGTAACAGTGGGGAGCTCGCCTGGCCGAAGGGAGCTCGGAGAACCGAGGAGGAAGAGCAGCGGCGAATGAATGGGGAGGTCGGAGTAGTGCACAGTAAAGTCGGGGAAGAGATGCACAGGCCGGAGTAGTTCAGTCAGCCGCCGGAGAATGGGGCTCGAACTGGCCGAGGGAGGAGGATGGACTCGGCGGGGGATGCTCGATGGGGTGCTCGATGCTGAGGAAGGAGCCGCCGGAGGGATTCCCGTGGTGGTGGTGATGGTGGTGTATGATGATGATGGTGGTGGCGGCTCGGGATGGCCGGAGCCGGAGTTGCAGGGCCGGAGAATGGATGATGGCAGGGAGGAGGAGGGAACTCGATGAAGTGGAGTCGGTCGTCGAGCCTCCGGGCTCGGCCGGAGAAGGGAACGAGGAGGAGGGAGACGAAGAGTGGGAGGAGTTGGATGCTCGGGGACGTGCCGGGGCGGAGGAGTCGTGAGGGAGGAGCAGCCGTCGGAGCACAGGGGGCCGCGGGGAGCACACAGGGCCGCCGGAGAATGCTCGGTCGCCGGAGGACCAGTAGGCGCGGGCAGCAGCAGTATGGGGGGAATGAACAGTATTCCCCCCCTTGAATTTGAATTCAAAGAAAAACTAAAGAAGAAGGAGAAAAGAAGAAGGAGATGGAAAGAAAAGAGGAGAAGAAGAGAAGAAGAAAAGAAAAGGGGAAGCCTACGGTTTGGTGTTGGATGATGGAGGTGGAGGCTTGTTTTTGGGATTAGGGTTTCTCTAGGAAAGGGTGTTGATGGGACATGACATATATAGGGAGAGAGGGTGTTGGAATGGAGGGTTGGGATTTGCCTATTAAATGTGTGGTCCAGATTGGACATGGAGAATTTCTTCATGTGGGTGAGGGTGTTGACTAGTCAATGCTGGCTTCTCCATTGGTCTTGGACAATGGGGTGATGACACCTACAATTGAATAATTGCAACTTAGCCCCTTAAATTCGGAAAATTGCGCAAACACATAAAATGATGAAAATTTGTCGGGCGATTCGGTGTCCGGTATTTTGTAGGGTCAGGGGGCGCTGTAAGATCGGTATGGGCTCAATTTACAGGGCACTGGAATTAATTTGGATTTTACGAAATCAGATAAAATGGTCTCCTCAAATTAAATAGAAATAAATGCAAGTTGTGTTCATCAATTAATTAGGAGTACATGGAGCCAAAATCAGGTCAGGTCATCAATACCAATATTGAAGAAGACTCAGAACAGAATATTACCCTAAATTGGGCCGCACGAAAAATAGGTCAAGATTGCCTCCAATTTTCGATTGGAACGCACAACGATACAAAAATAGGAATTTTAAAATAAACGTCCGCGACGATTTTTGTGCGGCCAGAAATAATGCACAGGGAGTAAAATTATGAGTTACAAGAATAGCAGAATGGAAGGCGGGCATGTCTAGGGCAAGATTGTGAAATTTGTTGGAAGACAAGGGTCAGGGTAGTGCTCCAAATATCGAAGCAAAGGCAATGGGCAATAATTAATTAAAATACGGCAATTAATTACAATCTTCAATAATTAAATTCTAGATAAAATAATTAAATCCAAAATTCTAAAATTCGGACAGGTGTTCGTCTACTGGGCTTCTAGGTCAATTCTGCTAGCACAAACACAAATGAACACTGTATATAATTACTATATTTAATTACATTCCTCACATATTTATTTAAATCAAATAATTATCATGCCATTATTTAATTATAACTACCATAATATCAAATATTATAAAAAGTCGAAAATACCCCTGTTTTCGGAATGTGGTAGTGACAAATCTACCCACCTTAAAAGAATTTCGTCCTCGAAATTTAAAATCCTCAATAGTAGTATTTACTCATACACATTATCATTTTCCATAAATAGTGAATTTCAACAACCCACAAAATCTCGAAATAATCCACCTTGTCGTTTCGCAATCTTCAAAAATTTCTGAAATTACTATATTCCTGAAATCCTCAAAAAGAAAAATCAGTTTTCATTTCCACACAATTCCCACAAATTTAAATTTAAAAATATTTATACTCAGAATTTGATATCTGTACCTCAAATTTAATTTCAATCAATGTATTGAATCTCGTCCCACAAGTCTGAATCCAAACAATAATCCATCAATGATCTAATTCTTCATTTTCCTTTTTCTCAAAATACTCAACAGTGCGACACTGCAACGTCTACAATAAAAATTTTAAAAATTCATAACTTGCAGTCAAATAAATATAATGACAATCTCCTAAATTTTCACAATTTAATCACCAATTCTATCCTATCATAACCTTACTAAATTTAATAAATCCTCGATTTTGCCATGTAAATTTCTCAACTCTCCATTTAAGTTAGTGTTTATCCTCGAATTTCAATCATACCTCGATCTTCGTAAAATCAATGATCCATCAGTTCTGTTATATTAACCCCTTAATTCTTTATTTAAATCAATGCGTATCCACAAATTTAATCATCTTGCCCCTTTTTGTCAAGTCATAACCTTGTCATAGATCCTTGCCATGTCAAAGCTCAAATGATCATGGTCTAAGAAAATTTTTGCCCACAATCTTACAACAACCAACTTAGAGGAAACATGCATGGTTATGGTCTGTCTTATCATGGTATTGCATTCTCTGTCAGGGTGTACTACTAATTATATCCTAACAAGAAAAATCACGAATACAACCCACGGTACTAGGGAATCAATCACTCAGAAGACAAACAACATGAGAAAAAGAAAGAACCTGCTAACACATTACCTGCAGTATTTCCTATCTCTAACATACACTTAGCTCTAGCAAATTCACTAACTAATTCATATTCCTGTACACCGGTACTCATATCAATTAATCATTAGTCCACAACATCCATGATTACATCCTCATTGCATACATCTGCTTATTAATACCTAAATCTGATACCAAGATTCTCCAATATAACCATGGTTCAATAATGCATCCAAGTTTGATACCTCTACCTCTTTAGTACCATACTCTCTGTCAGTTCCCGTTCCTACTACAATTGTTCATATTATTCTTATCACTCAAATACACGTCAAGTGCAACACCATACTAAGTGCTAAGCCCTTTCTAATACAACTCTAGATGGACACCCAAGTCAGTCTGCGGTGCCATCTCAATCCTGCTCAAGTTATCAGATCCTTACACATGTATATCATCTACTCATATATTAATATTCATATCTCTCATCTACCATAAAATAAATCCTCAAAATAATCGTCAAGGTTTAACTTCTCGATCAACTTAAAAATAAATGCATATGCCTCCTCAAAGTCAGATACTCAACATCGAATAAAAATTTAATCACTTCTAAAATCTTTGTAGTCTTGACCATTTTTTTTTTTTTTTTTTTTTGAATCAATATTTGAAATCCTCAAAAATTTTAATGACACAATCTCAACTCCTCTATAATTCTCAAAATAAAATTTTTTTCTACCCTTTAATTTATAAATCCACAATTATACATATCAGTGCTCACGGTCTCTGATACTCAAGGTGCACTCAATGCATCTAGTGTCTATAATTGCGTACTAAAATTGTACTGCCTGAATCATTTGCACCATTACCTCCAAATGATCAATGTACTTTCTTCCAGGATTTTCAATCTATCCTAACTGGTATATCATCCGATTATCATCACGCAGAGTGCTTACTGTTATTAGCGACATTCTCGACTAATCCTCGATATAGAACCATTAGCACTCTTGGTATTATATTACTAGCTTCATTAATGAATCATCTCATCAAGCTCATTAGACTCCTGTTTACCTGTACCTTCTATAATACTCATGTTTCTTTACCCTCGTGGGCATGTATATGGTTCTTCATCTTGATTGATGTATAGGTATTTCTCTTTAACCTTTTTCAGCCTGTTTACACAAATCTTTGTTACGCCTCACCATTTTCATTACCAATTCCGGTATTTCTCTACTTATGACATCTCATTAAACCCTTTATGCATATACATTCCTTTACTCTTTACACACCCGAAAATCAATCATCTGATTGAACGTTATGCTCCATTAATCCTTAACACAATTCCTTGATACCTAATTGTTTACACAGATTACTCAATTACATAATCATGACTATCCAGGACGGGTAATTGGCTCTGATACTAACTCTGAGAACTATCACTGATACTCTATACTATTCCTTTACCTATAGTCTCTAATGACCTTATCCTAGAACCATTGTTACAAGGTACTATGCTATGGGTTAATTCTAGATCAATGCATAATGCTCCCATGTCCAACTAAGAAACACTTACAACTCACAAATCACACTCAGTCAAACTAATACAAGACACAACCAAAATTGCAAGTTACTAATTATCATACTAACAAGGGATCCTCAAAAGGAAATAAGCTCAAAAGGAACTGGATCAAGGACGGAAGGTATCTTTACTGCTAGTAAAGAAAAGAAGCGATGAAATAAAGTCCTGGAATAACATAAATAGATAAGTCTTGAGATGATACTTTAAGAACCAATTTAAGATACAACCTGATAATCATACACGTCTGCCAGAAATTATGACACACAGAATCCTCGCCACGCCAGTAAGCATAGATGCGATGAACGACAGATTCCGTAACTAAGGTATGCAACCCTATAATCATGTCATCTAGAATCCTCGCCACGCCAACCGGTATGGCTGCGAGAGACCCTAAGTTTCATAACTACAGTATGTACATCCTAGTCAGGTTCCTACGTTCTCGTCACGATAGCTAATATGGCTGCGATAAACTCTAGGTTCCATAACCAAAGTAGACGTTTTACCTTTCTCACTGTCCTCATCAATATATGTCATCAGATGATACCGTAAATTTTTAGCCCGTAAAATTCATCTCAATATGAAATCAACTCAACAACGATACCAGGAATTAAAGTTAACAACTGGTCAACAAGAATAACTCAAGAATGATACCAAGATTTTAATTTAATAACTGATCAACAAGAATCAAACTCAATATCAACGAGTGAGGACGGACGGAAACAAGGCGAAGAATTTAAAATTAGAAATTTTAATAAGATTCTCAAGGGGTCGTCCCAGGAATCTCTCAAGAATTTGTGATTGAGTATTCGCTCTCGTCCTAGTATCCTATGTCCTAGATTCTATCGCAGGTACGCAGTAGTGTAACAAAGATGCCACACTACCACGACATCGTACAGCTCGCGAAGTCTGACCTGCATGGGCCACCACTAAAACGTGTCACGATCCGCACCCGGTTTAGAGGCACGAGTGCGTGGGTACGTCCAGCCTACGCCGCAGCATCGGCGGTAGAACGCTGTCTAGGTCAAGTACTATCTAAACAATCTCACGCTAGTATCCAACTCCATAAGGAGATTCGGATAATACTATAAAAAATATTCACAACATACTCAATCACAACTACAACACGATAGGAATTTGAAGAAATAAAAGAACACAAGTCTAATGACAACATAATCATACCTGCAATCAGTAACATCCAATTCCCCAAGTATGTCGAAAATCAGTCTACTAAGGTCACAGTCTGGAAAAATATTTTCCAGTCAGGAAGGAGCAAAGTACATCTCTAAATAGCAGTTCTATATAAATGACATAAACTATGTAGCAGTTCTAGATGGAAACATACCAGATGCATGTATAGGTACGAGAAATGTACAATGAGAGAAATACTGGAAATACTGTAAGTAAATGCAGGAAAAGAACAATATGTCAATGAGCAAGAATCCTATGACTAAGTGTGTGAGTACTAGCTTTAACATGTGATCGGCTTGGGAACTTGATCAGGCTGGTTACATGTGATTAGCTATGATTCACGAAGGTCAGGCTAACCGGTGGTTAGCTATGATGCATGTAGAGGTCAGGCTAATCACACGTAACAGCTATGAGGCACGGAGATGGTCAGGCTGCACCCGACGTGAGATGTGGGGTGAGCTATGATGCATGAAAAGTTGGGTATGATCACATATCTACACTAAAATACTCCCCACCCCCGACTGGTATAGTAGATCCAATCATGGTACGCTATGGCACGGGATTCCCTAGGGAGGTAGCAAATCTCCCCGGGTTTCAGTGTCTGTACATGCACAAGATATCAAGGAAACAAGTCTTGTACAAGCTACACCATGAATAAGGAATAACATCTCATGACGAGATCCGTGTATACCAATCCGTGTAACCAATGTGTCAAGATCATGTATATCTACACTAGATACAGTGAACATAGGAGATATCATAAATTAGAAACTAATCAGAGAATGTACTCGCCTTGGGTCCTTAGCTGGTAAAACCAATGTCCTGTTCCAGAGTATCCCCTGGGTGAACCAACAGTCCTATAAACATATCACAAGCAAAACCATATTTGCATCAGATGCTACACTAACACACACGCAAATACTAACTCAGGGGCTATGTCAGGCATGGGACTCAGTCAACTAGGGTCGTCTATTAGAGACATAGGAGTGTACACATTGTACTAACATATACATCAAATACATTTGGTACGAAAATAGATAAGTGTATTTATATATACCTTAAGCAATATTAATACTGTATGTTTAATTACAATAGCTGCTAGGAAATACGTTATACAAGGTATATCCAAAAAATAAGCCAAGTTAGAATTTTGCTATATATACTAAATTCCAAAGTACAATGACTATACTAATACATGAATTTAATGTATACTAGTATATATATACTTTAAAATAAATAATACTTGAATGTAGATCTACATAAACATAGTTCATTGAAAAGGAATACAATACGTATTTATATTATACTTTACCACTTTACATATAGAAATATATTTTAAGTATATACCTAATAGATGTGTATAAATATATATTATACCAAAATACATATTTGTATATATATCAATCAATTATTTCTATATATATAACAATCAGAGAATGTACATAATGCCACCCTTCTCAAGGTGATCCCAAATGAAGTAGCAGTGTGATACAGATTGAGTATTTTTCTCTTTTTGCTAAATCGCTAGTTATTTTATAGTTAGCAGGTATTTTAGGCAATATCTAAAAACTATAAATTAGTTTTCTTAGGAAAGATCTATTGACAGTAGCATGTAAATCCAATTATCTTTTCCCTACAGGAGTAACTAAGAACCATGGCAGTAGAATAAATGTGCATAACAGGTTCAGATATATACACCTAGTTACTGACATATTCAAACATATTAGATACTACAACTGAACTGGATTGCCAAAGTATTGTGTACCTGAACAATGGCAATATGCAAGAGATCTACTCTCTGTCCAACATAAATGGAGCTTGTGACCATCACTACTGGCCCCATGAAGAACCTGACAGCTATTGCAAATGGCACAATGGCAATATTTAGTTTGGTCCCCTAAACCGACACCCAACTCTTCTAGTCGACTCTTATAAAGCAACGACGGAGACCACCTGGACAGCAGCTTCGGGATGGCCGGGAAGTGGGGAGTCTGTCGGAGGTCGATGGGTTCAATGGAGATGGAGCTTGTGGTGGTGGGCCTGGTGTTAGGAGGAGAAGCAGTGGAAGCTCGTGGAGGAATGCCGGCACCGGAGTACAGGGTCGGCAGGCCGGAGCAATGGCCGGGCTGGAACTGTAACAGTGGGGAGCTCGCCTGGCCGAAGGGAGCTCGGAGAACCGAGGAGGAAGAGCAGCGGCGAATGAATGGGGAGGTCGGAGTAGTGCACAGTAAAGTCGGGGAAGAGATGCACAGGCCGGAGTAGTTCAGTCAGCCGCCGAAGAATGGGGCTCGAACTGGCCGAGGGAGGAGGATGGACTCGGCGGGGGATGCTCGATGGGGTGCTCGATGCTGAGGAAGGAGCCGCCGGAGGGATTCCCGTGGTGGTGGTGATGGTGGTGTATGATGATGATGGTGGTGGCGGCTCGGGATGGCCGGAGCCGGAGTTGCAGGGCCGGAGAATGGATGATGGCAGGGAGGAGGAGGGAACTCGATGAAGTGGAGTCGGTCGTCGAGCCTCCGGGCTCGGCCGGAGAAGGGAACGAGGAGGAGGGAGACGAAGAGTGGGAGGAGTTGGATGCTCGGGGACGTGCCGGGGCGGAGGAGTCGTGAGGGAGGAGCAGCCGTCGGAGCACAGGGGGCCGCGGGGAGCACACAGGGCCGCCGGAGAATGCTCGGTCGCCGGAGGACCAGTAGGCGCGGGCAGCAGCAGTATGGGGGGAATGAACAGTATTCCCCCCCCCCTTGAATTTGAATTCAAAGAAAAACTAAAGAAGAAGGAGAAGGAAAGAAAAGAGGAGAAGAAGAGAAGAAGAAAAGAAAAGGGGAAGCCTACGGTTTGGTGTTGGATGATGGAGGTGGAGGCTTGTTTTTGGGATTAGGGTTTCTCTAGGAAAGGGTGTTGATGGGACATGACATATATAGGGAGAGAGGGTGTTGGAATGGAGGGTTGGGATTTGCCTATTAAATGTGTGGTCCAGATTGGACATGGAGAATTTCTTCATGTGGGTGAGGGTGTTGACTAGTCAATGCTGGCTTCTCCATTGGTCTTGGACAATGGGGTGATGACACCTACAATTGAATAATTGCAACTTAGCCCCTTAAATTCGGAAAATTGCGCAAACACATAAAATGATGAAAATTTGTCGGGCGATTCGGTGTCCGGTGTTTTGTAGGGTCAGGGGGCGCTGTAAGATCGGTATGGGCTCAATTTACAGGGCACTGGAATTAAATTGGATTTTACGAAATCAGATAAAATGGTCTCCTCAAATTAAATAGAAATAAATGCAAGTTGTGTTCATCAATTAATTAGGAGTACATGGAGCCAAAATCAGGTCAGGTCATCAATACCAATATTGAAGAAGACTCAGAACAGAATATTACCCTAAATTGGGCCGCACGAAAAATAGGTCAAGATTGCCTCCAATTTTCGATTGGAACGCACAACGATACAAAAATAGGAATTTTAAAATAAACGTCCGCGACGATTTTTGTGCGGCCAGAAATAATGCACAGGGAGTAAAATTATGAGTTACAAGAATAGCAGAATGGAAGGCGGGCATGTCTAGGGCAAGATTGTGAAATTTGTTGGAAGACAAGGGTCAGGGTAGTGCTCCAAATATCGAAGCAAAGGCAATGGGCAATAATTAATTAAAATACGGCAATTAATTACAATCTTCAATAATTAAATTCTAGATAAAATAATTAAATCCAAAATTCTAAAATTCGGACAGGTGTTCGTCTACTGGGCTTCTAGGTCAATTCTGCTAGCACAAACACAAATGAACACTGTATATAATTACTATATTTAATTACATACCTCACATATTTATTTAAATCAAATAATTATCATGCCATTATTTAATTATAACTACCATAATATCAAATATTATAAAAAGTCGAAAATACCCCTGTTTTCGGAATGTGGTAGTGACACCACTAGATGACAACCTGGGCCAGTCGATCAGATTTATTACATTTAATATGGAGGAGGAAACGTAACAGTTGTGCTCTTGTCTTTATAAAGCTGGACCAAAATGTGCCTCTGCTCTATTTTTAAGAAAGTGTGCCATACTCTGAAACTTTAATAGAGTGTGCCACTCTCCTTTTTGGCTCATTTTTTGAAAGAGTGCGCCATCCCTCTCTTGAATCAACTATTATTTAGAGGCATACTATTATGCTTCTACAACATTCAGTGTTCTATACATTCGGCTTAAGAACGCGTGTGCGAATCGGTCATGTGCCTAACAAGATAGACATATATTGGAAAAGGCCGCAACAAGCTAGGATGCATGAGCTCTGGGAAGCATGATATCTGGGCCGCATGAGACTCCATCGTCCTAGAACAACACGAACTCCATCAAAAAAATATCTAAAATCCGAAAAATTTGTTTTCTTCATAATTTCCTTATTTTAACTCCAAATCAAGTGAAACAAAAGTCAAAATCTTATGAAATTAAATTCTCTACCACATGGTACAACTAGTTTTAAAATTAAAAAGTTTTAATAGATCAAAACCAAGAAAAACTCATGGAACCCATGAAAAACCCTAACTTGAAACTCAGATATACTCAAAATCGTCCATCAAAATCAAAAACTCCAAGAACTACAATGAAAAAGAATATCAAGAGGAACATTTTTTATCAAACACATTTTTAATTACTACATATATGAAAATTTTCGAAAATCATGGCTTCACCACTTTGAGCAAGATGTACTTGCCTTGGTGGCTACCTAGCCTCTACTCTCCAAGTGATCTAGGAATCACTTCATAGTTCTAACTCTTAGGGTTAAGGTTTGGTTGTGGGAGAAAAAGAAGAGGGAAGAAGAAGAAGGAAAGAAGAAAATGAAGAATGAGAGAGAAGAGAGAGAAAATACTTATATATATTCTAAGGTGGGGGAATAAGGTAAGCCATAGTATCTGGTCATGACACTCCCAACCAAATCTCAACCATCCAAAATAATACAACGGTTTATGTGTTCAACAAGTGAACCAGGCCAGGTGTACATTCTACGTATGGGTCCTAGTACAGGTCCAGGGAAATTGTCAATGTGCTCACTCTTGGTCCATGGTAGTCTCTCATGAAAAAACAGAAGTCCAAAATAAAAAATATAACATATATGATAGGAACCAATGAGCAAACCACATCATTAACACCTTTTCAGGAAAAAATTAAATATCACAAATTTAGAAATACAAGATTTGGGAATGGGTGTGACATCTCTACCCTCCATAGAAAAATTTTGTCCTTAGAATTTTGCTAAGCTAGTCGAGTTGATCACCAAGCAAGAAAACTTATAAACTAAGCAGGAAAACTCATAAACTACAACTAGCTAAAACCCATCATTACATGAATCAGACAAATAATCAAAAGCAACAACAAATGCACAAGCAACCACATAATCAGGGGAAAAAGGAAGAACTTGAGGCATACGAATAAATATGTCTCCCGAGTCAGCTAAAATTAGAACTCATGCTCGCTGGTCTATGCTGACTTCCAAAAATCAACAAGAATCAAGTCTCGAGATAAGTCGGTACCAATGACTCAATCAAAGACATGAATCTTCCCAGGACGTACCTCAGTAGTCGGGACACATGACAAATATCAAGGAACACATGATAATTATCAAGCATCAAAAAATATGAAGGCAGAAGAGTGAGACGAGAAACTTATTTTCACTTGCCGAATATATGGAACCCAAATAGATAAAACTGAAAAAACCTCAGAACTCACCCTCAATGCGACCGCCCTTGGCTAACATCTGCTCTAATATGCCAAACTCTGCCCGCTCACGTCTTGATAATGCTGCAGCTTATCGTGAGGATGACCCCGCTATTATGGTCTTTGTGGCCCTATCTGTTGTTGCTTATGGTAAAATATCCGCGCTGGTGTCAACATTGGACGTTGGGCTAATGGCTTCACAGCTAATGCTGGTTCTTGATACGGAACTGCCACTGGAGCTAGCAATACCTGGAATTGTTGAAATGGTCCTCCTAGCCTCTGTATCCGTGGACATATAGCTATAATGTAGTTTGAACCTCCACACCTCAAGCACTGCCTATTAGCTATCCTGTACACATCCAAGTATGACCTCCCTAGCCACAATAGGTGCATCCTACTAGATTTTTTGTGTGTTGTTGCTGTTGTTTCCTCAACTGTTGTTACCAAGTTGATACTATCACAACTGATGATGTTGGCCCCCATGGTGCTTAATCATGAATACGAACGTCGGGTGTTGGTGCTGATGCTCGTGGCACTGGTCCTCCTCCAGGTTTCTGGGCATAAGACCTCTTATGTCCTCTAGTCCCCGTATCTAACTTCTGGATAGTAAGCTCATGTCTCCTGAATGCTATTAACACAACATCGAAAGTCTGGTAGTCATGTCCTTCTATAAGTTACAAAATTTCTAGATGAACTCCTTCCTGAAACCTAATCACGAGCAAGATCTTGTAGTTGCAATCAGACTTGATCAACCTGCTCCTCGGCTGGAACCTTAGATGCGGTTATAATTGCTTCGATGTCTTGATAACATTCTTCGTGCCATCGAAATACTTAGGGTTTAGTCGGCAAAATATGTACGATGCCCCTGAATCTTCTTCTTTCAACTTCTTTCTAGATTCGTTCGTAGTCCCTAGTTCAATAGGATATTCTGTTCTTGCAGCTAAAATTGTTGGTTCTGCTGTGTAGCTATCATTCCTTTGATAATTTCTAACAGTGCCTGAGTATCAAGTACTGCTGTTATTACTGGTACTGTCAGGGGTACAGGGATATTTGGTGCATATTGGTCATCCACTAACTCTACTTGGATATGATCTTGAGAAAGTACTACCTCCGGTCGACACTAAATGGAACCTTGCTCTACTGGCTGCTCTACTACAAATGCTGCTTTGACAGATGGGGATGAAGTGCTCCTGAAGGAAAAGGACACCAAGTATCAATATCAGGATGAGAAATAACAAGGAGGCAAAAAGTTGATAGTTCAAGCTCGGTATCAAAGAGGACGAATTCAGGATATCAAAAGGAACTGGTATGATTGAGACTCCCAGAGCTCATGCGGCCCAGATTCATGCAGTCTCTTTCAGCATGATCATATCTTATTGGGCTCATGACTGATCTGAGCATGCGTTCTTAACCTGAACGCACGGAACACTTAACGCATAAAATTTTACGAGGCCGGGAGTTTATGCGGCTAAGAGTTCATGTGGCTTGGAATGCTATATACAATTATTTCTTGTATGTCCCTTCCATGCATGCCCTTTTATGATTTTGTCTTCTTCTTTGATACACATTTATGATATGTCAAATATGTCACTTCTTTGACACTCATGCGACCCAGTTTGCTCATGCGACCCAGTTTGATCATGCGACCTAGTTTGCTTATGCGACCCTATTTTGCTTATGCAACCCATTTTTGCTCATGAGGTCCAGTTTGCTCATATGACCTAGTTTTGCTCATACTACCCAGTTTGCTCATGTGACCCAGTTTGATCATGCGACCAAGCTTGACCATGGTCATGACATTGCTCATTTTGTTGTTTTGTTTGGCTTAGTTGTTTTATTTGATTATTTTGATTTCCATCTATGGACCTAATGAGTTATGAGTTTTATTAAATTCAATACCGGTTAAGTGGACTCGAACTAGTAGATTAGTTACCCTTGTCCGTCGGATAAAGTGATGGGTGTAGTTCTACTCGGGAGATGATCTGCAATCCCAGTCCATATTTGGTTTAAGGATTATGGATAAGTTCAGAGTGGTTCATGATTTTCCTTACATTCGTTTGGCGGTACTTAATTAAAAATTTGAGGACTTTATATGATAGAACTAACTATGTGCTAAGCTTAAACTATGTGTGTCTGACTCAACCAACATGATATGTCATAAATAGAGGATTCTACTCGATTGATAGATGATTTATGTATCCGACATAATTACAAAGAGAATAAGGATTTCTACTTGATTGGCTATGTGTGCTTGACCAGATCATGGTAATTTAAGATGATGAGAAGATTACCTGTGATTGATTAATAGGCCGATATCCTAACTCAACTACTTATATCAGTGTTGATATACTAACTATGTGATATGTGTTCCTACGTACTAAGTATTACTATGTGTCATATATTACATGTTTTGGGTTTTGCATCGAGATGCCCTATTCTACATGACATGTGATATTATGATTTCTCCAGCACAAACATGGTAGTTAGTCAGTAATCATAGCATGGATGTTTGATTGATTGTTGTATTATGCTTGAAGAAATCTAGATTTGGCTCTCAGGCAACAATGTAGATTCGTACCTAGCATACACGTAGTATGTGCATCATTCTATAAGGATGATCGTGTGATCATGGCACGAGATTCTATATGTATGGTTGATTAGACAACTTAAATTGGTAGAAGCATTGGGAGGGAATGGAATCTCGAGATCATGCGTGGTAGCTACTGGTAGAACATATGTCCTAGGGCATCATGTTGGCCCACAACGGATACTGCACATCATCTATAATAGTAGAGTGCAGTATCTGGCTATGCTATATATATAATAGTACCTAATTACTCGTACAACGGCCTTACGGAGGACCAGTGCTTATAGACTATGTGCTATGTGTTTATTGGCTCGGTCATCCCGTCTCACCATTAGCATGAACTGAGGATTCACCTATGCATTATTCTTCTAGGATAACCTAGATACCATATAGCAAGCCGTAGAACTGATTGACCGATATAACTTAACTCTCTGTGCATCTGTTGGTAGTTAGAGACTTGGAATATTGTGATACGGTAGTTCAACTCTTGTGCTTGTTTGGTTGCAGGGTTGCACTATTGTGTCACAACAAACCATGAACCAAAGATATATATTACATGCATATGTATAACTATATCTTATCATGTACTATGGCCTGTGTGCTCTTATAGCTGATTGTGTATATTGCCATCTGACAGTAGTCTAGGAACATGGGCTGTTATGGTATGGCGGTTCAACCATTGTCTTTGTTTGGTTATGGGTTGTGCTATTTTGCCATGATAGGCTATGGACTAAATCTATGATGAACATATTATGGCATGTCCATGATTAATAAGTTGTACCCTATCTCGGTGTAGTGTGTCACCACTTGTCCTTGTTTGGTTATAGATGTGTCCTACTGCTTCGATGAAAGGTCATACGTTTACAGTTATGGCGCGGATCCTATTTTATGTACCTTATTCATTTTTGCTTCATTCACTTATGCTCCCTTATGGTACTTGCTATCAGGGCCTGACCTTGCTAGTGTTGTCTGGCTAGATTCAGTAGCAGAGCCTGAGCATCCCGTCATATATCTGACCGATGGAACGCATTGGGAGGATGGCCATCGAGAAACTTGAGTAGGTTTTTTCTCCACCACTATGAGTATTATTTTGTTCCTTTTGGCATTTAGCCACCGGCACTTGTTAGTCGATAAATCTGGATATTTAGTTCCTTTAAATAATTGTATATTATTTAGACCACGACTGAATTACAATTATGTACTCTTGATAATGTACTAGTTTATCATATTTTATAACTAGTTTCATGATCATTTTGATAGAGCATAATGAACGCCTTACTACTTTATCTTACATGTTCATTCTTACTACTTGTTGGTTAATTGATTGAGACATAGATTTCTTTATGAGACCATAGGAGACTTGATTTTAGTATACACCCCTTGTCTCTAGACTGCTTTAAGCATATTGTGCGATGCTCTTGTATTTCGTAATGTGTAGCTGGCCAAGTCATACCCCTTCTTCGTATTTTGGTATTGGGGTGTAACATACCTCTTTGCTACTGATACCATCTCGGCATATGTCGTTACTTCTGATGAAATATAGACTCTAATCTCCTTATCCAAGAATTTATAAATCTACAAGCTCTATCCTCTGGATCTCTAAATATATACTCTGTAAATCTATAAAGCCTACCGAACTCTGCAGCATACTCGTCCACCATACTACTACCCTGCTCCAAGTTCTGAAATTGCCTCTCCAGAATTTCTTTCCCACTGCGGGAAAGAACATCTTCTTGAAGAGGTCTCTAAATATCTTCCATGTGAGGTCTAACACTCCAAGTTTAGGTTCATTTCTGAACCAAGTCCTAGCAATGTCATGTAAGTAAAGTCCTACCGCCTTAATCTTCAGATCATTAGGTAGTTAGGAGACGGAAAGAAGTCTCTCCATATCTTCAAGCTAATCATCCGCATATAAGATACCATTAGTACCACATCATTAACACCTTTTCAGGAAAAAAATTAAATATCACAAATTTAGAAATACAAGATTTGGGAACGGGTGTGACATCTCTACCCTCCGTAGAAAAATTTCGTCCTTAAAATTTTGCTAAGCTAGTCGAGTTGATCACCAAGTAGGGAAACTTATAAACTAAGCAGGAAAACTCATAAATTACAACTAGCTAAAACCAATCAAAACATGAATCAGACAGATAATCAAAAGCAACAGCAAATGCACAAGCAACCACATAATCAGGGGAAAAAGGAAAAACTTTAGGCATACAAATAAATATATCTTCCGAGTCAGCTAAAATTAGAACTCATGCTTGCTGGCATATGCTGACTTCCAAAAATGAACAAGAATCAAGTCTCGAGATAAGTCGGTACCAATGACTCAGGCAAAGACATGAATCTTCCCAAGACGTACCTCTGTAGTCGGGACACATGACAAATATCAAGGAACATGTGATAATTATCAAGCATCACAAAATATGAAGGCAGAAGAGTGAGACAAGAAACTTATTTTCACTTGCCGAATATATGGAACCCAAATAGATAAAAGTGAAGAAACCTCAGAACTCACCCTCAATGCGACCGCCCTTGGCTAACATCTGCTCTAACATGGCAAACTCTTCCCTCTCACGTCTTGATAATGCTGCCGCTTATCATGAGGATGACCCTGCTATTGTGGTCTTTGTGGCCCCATCTGTTGTTGCTTATGGTAAAACATCCATGCTGGTGTCAACATTGGGCGCTGGGCTAATGGCTTCACAACCAATGCTAGTTCTTGATACGGAACTGCCACTGGAGCTAACAATACCTAGAATTGTTGAAATGGTCCTCCTAGCATCTGTATTCGTGGACATATAGCTATAATGTAGTCTAAACCTCCATACCTCAAGCACTGCCCATTAGCTATCCTGCACACATCCAAGTATGACCTCCCTTGCCACAATAAGTGCATCCTACTAGATTTTTTGTGCGCTGTTGCTGTTGTTTCCTCAGCTGTTGTTGCCAAGT
This sequence comes from Iris macrosiphon, assembly GCA_036927795.1. NCBI lineage: Eukaryota > Viridiplantae > Streptophyta > Magnoliopsida > Asparagales > Iridaceae > Iris > Iris macrosiphon. The sequence goes on from JAYESA010000001.1 coordinate 67,223,473, forward strand.
TGATATTATCACAACTGATTCTGTTGGCCCCCATGGTGCTAAATCATGAATACGAACGTCGGGTGTTGGTGCTGATGCTCGTGGCACTAGTCCTCCTCCTGGTTTCTGGGCATGAGACCTCTTATGTCCTCTAGTCCTCGTATCTAACTTCTGGATAGTAAGCTCATGTCTTCTGGATGCTATTAACACAACATCGAAAGTCTGGTAGTCATGTCCTTCTATGAGTTACAAAATTTCTAGATGAACTCCTTCCTGAAACCTCATCGCCCTCTCCGGTTTTGTTGCTACTATAACTGGATCAAACCTGCTCAATCTACAGAACTCTGCTACGTATCCATCCACCGTTATGCCAGACCGTCTGAGATCAATAAATCTCTCCTGCAGTTCATACTACGGTACTACTCCAAAGTATTTGGCCCTGAACCTAGTCTTGAAGATATCCCAAGAGATTGTGTGCCTCAAGCCAACCTTCTTTGATGCCCACTAATCACGAGCAAGATCTTCTAGTTACAATCAGACTTGATCAACCTGCTCCTCTGCTGGAACCTTAGATGCGGTCATAATTGCTTCGATGTCTTGATAACATTCTTCGTGCCATCGAAATACTTAGGGTTTATTCGACAAAATAAGTATGATGCCACTGAATCTTCTTCTTTCGACTTCTTTCTAGAGCCGTTCGCAGTCCCTAGTTTAATAGAATATTTTGCTCTTGCAGCTAAAATTGTTGGTTCTGCTGTGTAGCTATCACTCCTCTGATAATTTCTAACATTGCCTGAGTATCAAGTATTGTTGTTATTACTGGTACTGTCAGGGGTACCGGGATATTTGGTACATATTGGTCATCCACTAACTCTACTCGGATCTGATCTTAAGAAAGTACTACCTCAGGTCGACACCAAATGGAACCTTGCTCTACTGGCTGCTCTACTACAAATGCTGCTTTGACAGATGGGGACGAAGTGCTCCTGAAGGAAAAGGACACCAAGTATTAATATCAGGATGAGAAAGAACAAGGAGACAAAAATTTGATAGTTCAAGCTCGGTAACGAAGAGGACCAATTCAGGATATATAAAGGAACTAGTATGATTGAGACTCCCAGAGCTCATGCGGCCCAGATTCATACAGCCTCTTTCAGCATGATCGTATCTTATTGGGTGCATGTCTGATTTGAGCATGCGTTCTTAACCCGAACACACATAACACTTAACGCATAAAATTTTACGACGCCAGGAGTTTATGCGGCTATGAGTTCATGTGGCTTGGAATGCTATATACAATTATTTCTTGCATGTTCCTGCCATGCACGCCTTTTTATGATTTTGTCTTGTTCTTTGATACACATTTATGATATGTCAAATATGTCACTTTTTTGACACTCATGCGACCCAAACGCTCATGCGACCCAGTTTGATCATGCGGCCTAGTTTGCTTATGCGACCCTGTTTTGCTTATGCAACCCATTTTTGCTCATGAGGTCCAGTTTGCTCATATGACCTAGTTTTGCTCATGCTACCCAGTTTGCTCATGTGACCCAGTTTGATCATGCGACCCAGCTTGACTATGGTCATGACGTTGCTCGTTTTGTTATTTTGTTTGGCTTGGTTGTTTTATTTGATTATTTTGATTTCCATGTATGGACCTAATGAGTTGTGAGTTTTATTAAATTCAATACATGTTAAGTAGACTCGAACTAGTAGATTCGTTACCCTTGTCCGTCGAATAAAGTGACGGGTGTAGTTCTACTCGGGAAACGATCTGCAATCTCAATCCATATTGGTTTAAGGATTATGGATATGTTCAGAGTGGTTCATAATTTTCCTTACTTTTATCTGGTGGTACTTAATTAAAAATTTGAGGATTTCATATGATAGAACTAACTATGTGCTAAGCTTAAACTATGTGTGTCTGACTCAACCAACATGACATGTCATAAATAGAGGATTCCACTCGATTGATAGATGATCTATGTATCCGTCATAATTACAAAGAGAATAAGGATTTCTACTTGATTGGCTATGTGTGCTTGACCAGATCAAGGTAATTCAATATGATGAGAAGATTACCTGTGATTGATTATTAGGCCGATATCCTGACTCGACTACTTGTATCAGTGTTGATACACTATGTGATATGTGTTCCTACGTACTAAGTATTACTATGTATCATATGTTACATGTTTTGGGTTGTGCATCGAGACGCCCTATTCTACATGACATGTGATATTATGATTTCTCCAGCACGGACATGGTAGTTAGTTAGTAATCATAGCGTGGATGTTTGATTGATTGTTGTATTATGCTTGGAGAAATCTAGATTTGGCTCTCGGGCAACAATGTAGATTCATACCTAGTGTACACGTACTTTGTGCATCATTCTATAAGGATGATCGTATGATCATGGCACGAGATTCTATATAACCATAGGGTTGATTAGACAACTTAAATTGGTAAAAGAATTGGGAGAGAATGGAATCTCGAGATCATGCGTGGTAGCTACTGGTAGGACATATGTCCTAGGGCATCATGTTGGACCACAACGGATACTGTACATCATCTATAATAGTAGAGTGCAGTATCTGGCTATGTTATATATATAATAGTACCTGATTACTCGCACAACGGCCTTACGGAGGACCAGTGCTTACAGACTATGTGCTATGTGTTTATTGGCTCGGTCATCCCGTCTCACCATTAGCATGAACTGAGGATTCACCTATGAATTATTCTTCTAGGATAACCTAGATACCATATAGCAAGCCGTAGAACTGATTGACCCATATAACTTAACCCTCTGTGCATCTGTTGGTAGTTAGGGACTTGGAATATTGTGATGCGGTAGTTCAACTCTTGTGCTTGTTTGGTTGCAGTGTTGCACTATTGTGTCACAACAAACCATGAACCAAGATATATATTACATGCATATGTATAACTATATCTTATCCTGTACTATGGCTTGTGTGCTTTTATAGTTAATTGTATATATTGCCATCTGACAGTAGTCTAGGAACATGGGTTGTTATGGTATGGTGGTTCAACCATTGTCTTTGTTTGGTTGTGGGTTGTGCTATTTTGCCATGATAGGCTATGGACTGAATCTATGATGAACATATTATGGCATGTCCATGATTAGTAAGTCGTACCCTATCTCGGTGTAGTGTGGCACCACTTGTCCTTGTTTGGTTGTAGATGTGTCCTACTGCTTCGATGAAAGGTCATACGTATACAGTTATGGCGCGGATCCTATTTTATGTACTTTATTGGTTTTTGCTTTATTCACTTATGCTCCCTTGTGGTACTTGCTATCGGGGCCTGACCTCGCTAGTTTTGTGTAGCTAGATTCAGTAGCAGAGCCTGAGCATCCCGTCATATATCTGACCGATGGAACGCATTGGGAGGATGGCCATCGAGAAACTTGAGTGGGTTTTTTCTCCACCACTATGAGTATTATTTTGTTCCTTTCGGTGTTTAGCCACCGGCACTTGCTAGTCGATAAATATGGATATTTAGTTCCTTTACATAATTGTATATTATTCAGACCGCGACTGAATTACAATTATCTACTCTTGATAATGTACTGGTTTATCATATTTTATAACTAGTTTCATGGTCATTTTGATAGAGCATCATGGACGCCTTACTACTTTATCTTACATGTTCATTCTTACTACTTGTTGGTTGATTGATTGAGACATAGATTTCTTTGTGAGACCATAGGAGACTTGATTTTAGTATGCACCCCCTTGTCTCTAGACTTCTTTAAGCATATTGCGGGATGCTCTTGTATTCCGTAATGCGTAGATAGCCAAGTCATACCCCCTTCTCCGTATTTGGGTATTGGGGTGTAACATACCTCTTTGCTACTGATACCATCTCGGCATATGTCGTTACTTCTGATGAAATATAGACTCTAACCTCCTTATCCAAGAATTTCTAAATCTACAAGCTCTATCCTCTGGATCTCTAAATATATGATCTGTAAATCTATAAATCCTACCGAACTCTGCAACATACTCGTCAACCATACTACTACCCTGCTCCAAGTTCTGAAATTGCCTCTCCAGAATTTCTTTCCCACTGCGTGGAAGAACATCTTCTTGAAGCGGTCTGTAGATATCTTCCAAGTGAGGTCTAGCACTCCAAGTTTAGGTTCATTTCTGAACCAAGTCCCAGCAATGTCATGTAATTAAAGTCCTGCCGCCTTAATCTTCAGATCATTAGGTAGTTCGGAGACGCAAAGAGGTCTCTCAATATCTTCAAGCCACTCATCCGCATATAAGATACCATCGGTACCACAGAAATTATAGGGCTTTGTCTTTACAAAATCTAAGCTACTCGCTACCTTTGGTTATGAAGTCTGCTGAGCCGTAACCAAGTCCATGGCTGTTTGAGCCACACGTTAGGCATTCTCCAATCTCTCTCTCTCAAAATTGCAGTCTACTCTTTTTGTGCTTCATATTGGGCCCTCTGAATCTCATCCTTAACTCTCTGTATCTCTAGGGATTTTTGAAGCATCTCTAGGAGCTGTGCACTATCAAAGAAAGCTACCTCAGGAACTAATTATGGTAGAGCTCTATCGGGAACTGTAATAGGGGAACTAAAGATATCTCTATCCTGAAATGGAAGGGTGATGGCGAAAGAATGGTCGCTGTCGACTTCAAATTTGCTGATCCTTTCTCTAACACTTTGTTGAACATGGCGTAACAACAACGAGATCTACGCTTGGACTTCGTCATCCTAACAATTTGAAAGATCAAAGAGTTAAAGACACATAATATAATCAAAGGGCAAGATGGAAAGAATGTAATGATAACAAGATTGGAGAAATTATGGATGATAGAGATGATATGCTAAGAACCAATCTAAGATACAACCTGATACTCATATATGTATATCTAAAATTATGTTATCCAGAATTTTTGCTACGCTAGTTAGCATAGCTGCGGTAAAATCTAGAGTCCATAGCTAAGGTACGTATATCTGTAATCATGTTATCTAGAATAGCATCGTCCAAAGGTCCAAGATAGCATCCGAATATTGTACACATGTCCAATCAAGAGTGGAGCAAGTACTGTTGCAACTATGAAAGTACACAATGCATGTATAAATCTATTATGATAGAAATTATACAAGTATGACATCATGTAATGAAAAACAAGTGGAGACAAGTAGAAGTATTGAACTAACAACATAGAAAACTAATAACAGATAAGTAAGTAATAAGATGAACTAGCAACAAATATACCAATAAACTAGAAGATGAATATCATGAGATGACAAACTAGAAATACCGTGTGACCTAGAATATATGGTTCGACATGTGGGGTCTAGGTTAAATCTAGCACATCGTACATGAGGCTAAATCTAGCACGTCGTACATGAGGTGTATGACTACTATCTATCAAATCGAATAGGAAAATGGGGTTTACTAAATGTCTACTAGTGTATTCTTTCGTCCAACTCTCTCTCACGAAAGACAAGTAATCAAAAATCATGGGACATGAGTCAAGACCACAAAATAGATAGTCACTACTCACAAAGAACGAATAATCACGAATAATGATACAGATAGATACATGTCACAAATACGGATAGTCACGAATCAAAACACAGAGACTCAAGAATCATGACACGATAACACGCATCACAACTCGGGCTCATGTGTCAAAAATCGGATGATTATGATATCACAACACATATTTAACTCAATTATGAATCAAGTTAAATCGTCCATGTGCACAAATCATAGTGTCTAGACAGCTAGAAAGAAGGAATAATAGAATTTATAATGTAAAGGTAAATACATATTTGTAAAGTACTTGTCTTTTGTCCTGAGCGCGTGGTACAAGTCAGAACCTGTATCAGAGCCCAAATAACCTATACTAGGAGTTTACAATGTCAATAGGTGATTTGAAAGCAATAACAATATTAACCACCTGGTTATTCTAGGCTAATTATAAGTCAATTGGGTTTATACTAGGTAGGTATCAATTTTGGTTCACTACTACCTACCATGTTTATGTATATTATTATTTAAACTAGTTATAAATTATTTCTAAGTTATCTCTAGTCATACCCTATAGGTATAGGTATCTAGGTATCATATATAGATATATACCTATATATACATCTATACATTGGTATAACACTAATACCTTAACACTACTATCCTAACTCATTACCTTAACCTTGATTACTATCCAAACACCCAAGATGCTTGTATCTTAACACCCCTAAGTATCTCACACCAATACCTTAACCATGACACAACACATCTCCCTTTATATATATATATATATATATATATATCACAACTAGCCACTGATCACTCATATTCTGAACACATGTAGTTAATACCAATACTCTACCTTCAAATTCTAGTTTAGATAGTTGTCACAACTTGTACATCTAATTATGATATTCATTTAAATAACTACCTACACTAGTACACTCATAAACTCTCATTATACCCACTTGTCACACACCTAATTACAGCTTGCTCGTACTCCTACTATTGTTGTCAGTTCTCTGCACTGGATGCAGTGGCTTGCTTGCCTGCAGCAAGCCTCGAGCTATTATTACAATTTATAGATGCAGATGCAGTTGCTGTTATAGTGGCACCTTGCAACAGGCCAATGTTGTTGTTGTTCTCGTTTATTGCTGCTAATACCATGTTATAGTTGTGTCACGCCCCAGTCCCAAAATACGTAGGACTAGGACACTTAAGCATGCCAGCCGCATGGATATGGCAACTCCAATATATGGAAACCAAAACCTACACGTACGCTGTAATATGAATATCAAATCCACAAGTGGTATAAATCTATCACAAGTCCTAGGCATAATCTAAATCTCATCCACGAAAATCAGATAGAAATAATAACCAATAACCAAGTAACTAAATCTCAATATGAAGTATCTAAGATGATAGTCGGATGGAAACAAATCCACTGCCGAACTAGAATACAAAAGTAAACATAATATGTACAACAACTAACAATCACTGAGACTGAAAGAGGAGACCTTCTCGAAATATAAGTAGCAAGTCTGGATCTACACTCCTGCGAATACTCATGAACATCTATACCTGGAAAGGGACCAGGTCCTCAGAGGGACATAACAAGATACATAGAAGCATGCCATAAAGTAAATTCTAAATAAATAAAGGGGTGTGCTAACCATCTAAGTGAATACAATTTGAGGAAAATTTTGTGTGTATGGGAAAGTGTAGGCTAGACATATGGTGACGTAATTCACCAATCGTGACAACTGGCTAGTATATGCCACATATGCCCCCATATCAAGGGTACTCTACAATATAATAACGTCCAGCTTCGAGGAGCATGGTATCTGTATAATAACGTCCAACGTTCCATAGAACGTGGTATCTGCAAAACCATAAGTAAGTCCAACACTCTAGAGAACGTAGTATCTATATAAATATATATACGTCTGTATCACTCCGAAGAACGCAGTATCTGTATAAAGGAGGTCGGTGTCCCATACGCCTACTAGTCGTCCTCCCCGCCCAATGATCTATGCATGTTGTATCCACAACACGCTTTAGCTACTACGCCGAGACGGAGTGCAATTATCGGTGTCATAACTCTGGATCATAGTCTATCGTTAGAATAATAGTCCAACCTTACAACCAAAAAAGGACAAGAATTGGACCACCGTACTACAATAGTCTATGCTCCGACTACTAATAACTGCTAAGTTTTCTAACATGAATCACTAATAGCAGTTATTCCCTATCCGTCGTACGACCTACACGTACAGGTGGCCAACCGCATACGCATGTCTGTACCCTACATGAGACTCACAACACGTGTAAGAAATATGTCAAGGCTAGGGGAGTCATACTAATAACTCCACGACTTTAGGTGGGTCCACTATACACTAGGTCAGACACAAGTACTAACGTCAACGCCTTCGTTGTCTGCACCCGAGTTTTCTCGGACGTGCACAGTTATATAAAAATAATAAAATATGCAACTAAGAATAACTGAATTTAAACAGTACAATAAGGCAAGGTATACTTGCCTGGCAAGAAAGCTGTGATGTACCAATAACCTGCTCCAGAAGTCGCGTAGGTAAATCTAATATCCTACGTACATATAATATAATACAATATAATATCAGTCATTACACTATCACATACACAACTATAAATACACTGGACTCAGGGGTACACTAGGGGTAACACTGGTCATCTAGCACGGTCAAATGCACGTTGAATTATGCCAGGTCACTTCTGTAATTGCTATACACAATCAGACAGTCAACTAACAGGTGTCTAAGCTAGTGCGTTAATGTACGCAAGGCAGTCAACTACATGTTCTTAGGGTCAACATGGTCAAGGTAAATACGGGATAGTCCACAGTGTCCTAGGGTCGTACAGTCTAAATATATATAGTCCTAATTATTACTATGATCTAATTACTTACAATATACATATATACCATGTATACCATATATATATATATATATATATATATATATATATATATATATATATATATATATATATATATATATATATATATATGTATATATCAACCAATAATTACGTGTATACCAAATTGAATAGTATACATATACTAAATATATATAAATATATATATATATAAATATACAAAATTGAATAATATACGTGTACGCGTAAGAGTACGTGTACGCAACTCTGGGTTCACCGACTCAAGGTCTGAAGTCAACTAACAGTCATAAAGCGATACTCCTGTCCTAATAACATACACACAAGCACATATAAAAAGAGGAGAGGGACAGGTTCGAACCTTGGGGTACGCGCACGGGGACGATGGTGAGGTTGACGACGATGACGACGATGATGATGATAATGTAGGTGATGATGATTGAGGTTATGATGATGGAGATAATTAGGGTTAATAGTGATGACGAGGATGATGATAGGGATGATAACGATGATGAGATAATAATGATGACGATGATGATATGATGATGATGATGATGACGATGATGAGGTGATGATGATGATGAGATAATGATGATGGTGATGCTGCTCGTCGGAATCGACCAGGGGAGGTCCGGCCAAGGAGGGCAGTAAAGGGGAAGGAGGATAGGGAGGCTGCTGGTCATGATGGTGGTGTGGTGCACGGCTTGGTCGACGGGAGGAGAGGACAGAGAGGGAGGGGAAAGAGTTCAACGGGTGTGGCGAGGCTGGTGGTGGTGTTGCTCGTGGTGTTTGCCTGGGTCGATGTCGGGGTCGAGGGTGATGAGCGACTGTGCTTAGGGACGGAGCTCGGTGGTCAGGCGAAGACCGGAGGGAGTTGGGGTGGTGATGAGCATTGTGCTCAAGGAGAAGGAAGTCGGGGACGGTGAGCAGGCCGGGTCGGGCTCAAGCGAAGGAGAGAAGGAGAAGAGGCGGGGTTGTGGCTCGTCGGAGACGACGATGGGGAAGTCGAGGGAACGGAGGAGGCGAGTGGAGGACTCGGCAGTATATCGACGGGAAGGAGCCGAGCAGGGAGGACAGGGAAGAGGCCGGGAAGTTCTCCTACGGTGGGTGTTCTGTCGACCGGAGGTGGGGAGAATGGTGGTGGTCAGTGGAGGGGGTTGCAGTCGGGCGGGGCGGTGACTCTGGCGGAGGCTGGCAGCTCCGGTGAGGCCATCAGGGAGGAAGGGGATGAGGTTGAAGAAGATGAATAGGGATTCGGCTGGTTGGTTTAGGGATGGGTTTTGGTTTTGGTAAAAATAAAAGGAAATATTGTATTTATGTATGTAGAATTTAGGTTTGGGGTTGACCTAGGATCAGGGCTTGGTCAACACTCCTTAGGATTGGCCCTTGGCCTCACATAGGGATTTTTGGAGGCTATAATTACATTGTTTAAAATGCATGGCCAGGTTTAATTGAGGGGGCGATGTTTGTGCGTTGCACATTCCAAAATTTATGGGAAAATTCATCTGAAGGGAAAATAGGTTTCTTCATGTATCATATCCAATGGTATGGACACCTCGATGCACTTTTGCCTAAAAGCGCCCAACAATTAGAAAATTGCACAAAGATGGAAATTGGATTAAATTGATTTAAAATTAATACACAAGGTGTTCTAGAATTAATTAGAAGTACATGGGGATAAAATTAGGTGGGACACAAGTGTCATGGATATAGAGGGCTCAGAGTAGAATTTTATCATTAATTGGATTGCACAAACTGGGTCAAGATTGCGTCTCCAATTTCGATTGGAACGCACAAGGATACAAAGTCGTATTTATATAGAATTAAGTACAAACATCTGCGACGAATGTTGTGCGACTAAAATGTAGCACAAGAGAGCATAATTGTAAGTTATACAAAGGTCAGGATAGAATGCAGGCATGTCTAGGACAAGGATGTGAAGTTTGTAGAAAGGCAAAGGCTAGTGTGGTGCTCCAATTATCGAAGCAACGGTAAGGTGTGCTACGTAATTTAATTACTGTAAAATTAAATTAAATGCCGTGTCCTATTTCCAATTGGATATAAACTAGCCCTAATTTCACTATCTAAGCCAAGTAGGCCAAATTTTAGGGGAGGGGGTTTACAAGTTCCTTCTCTTGTCCTTCCACTCCCCCAACTGTTAATGCTACTACCACTGCTGTAATGTAGTGGAGTTGCCTATAAGACCCCCCGCTCCCCCCAAAACACCTACGGCTGCCATAATCTCCCTGTAGCAACTGCTACTGTTATCCATACTAATCATTACACATGTCACATTCTAGAACCAGAATACTGGAGAGCGGGGACATGACAAAGCCAACTACGTATGTCAGAGTATAAATATACCACGAGATATGGTCACGTCTGTCTATATAGGACAAGTGGAAGGACTCTAGCATTCCACTGATGACTCCTATAGTTAGACAAATCCTATCTCAATCCAATCAACACAAAAAATAATAAAGAGTAAATTATATATACGATGGATAAGGCATCTCAAATACATATAGATACATAATCATAAGAGTTGGCAATAATTTAAAGATGCATCAACTAAATATATAAAAGGTACGTAAATGTACAACTAGCCGCAGTCCAGAAAATACACATATGACGTCCAAAAATGGAAGGTAACAATTAACCAAAAGCAAGGACTAACACATGTCCTTGGCTAATATACCACAAAATAAAGGAACAAAAGGAAGTAGAAGAATAAGGTAACCCACTCGCTCATGCAAGCTGCAATCCTTCGAGTGCGAGCCATCCGGTGAAGGTGAAGGTAGATCCTCTGGGTCTGCTACTAACCTGGCAATGCAAAACCAGTGGGGTCAAAACCCCAAGCAACAAGCACCACAAAGGAAGCCAATGCTATGAACTAAAACCCACAACAAAGGATAGAGACAGAAATAAATAAATATGAATCGAGACTCTTACGCTACCAATGCACTTGTCGTGATAATAGAAAAAAAACTAAATACCATATGACAATAAGTAAACTAGTGGTGGCATAAAGTAAACATGGAAGCAGTAAAATAAATGAGAACATGTGAACATGTAATGTGCCAGAACAGTACCTAAGAAAATGTACAAGGTCATGAATAACAACTAAAGTATATGTAAGGTATTCTGGGATAGGTGAACATGTACAGTAATTCGGGGCAAGTGCATATACAATACAGGGTCAAGGATAGCATGTGAGTATGAGATCTAAAATATAGCATAAGCAATAAATATGTAAAAAAAATAACTGAATATAATAATAAAGGGAACAAATGAACCCGTGAATAGGCAATAAAACTAGTTTTCTACCCTTACAACAATCAAGAACAAAAGGTAGGAACTGACCCTTTGACCATTCATGTGTCCATGCCAACAACTACAATAACGTAAAGATAGGAATAATAACTAAATACAGTAACTATAGAAATGGATAAGCGGACAAATGACAGGAGAACTTTAAAACTCCTCAAAACGAAGTCATAAGCATTATACCAAACAAGGACTGGGGTTATGGATCTTTTCTGAGTATAACTTAGCCTTTGGCCACTCCCCAACACATAGGACAATATGAGAAAGAAAATATAATACGTGAGCATAAAGTAAATAGCGCACAACCAAACGAGCACGCCCAAGCAATTTATACGGCTTGCTATCATTATCTAGCTAGGGTTATTACAATCCTAATTACTAACAAATTCAATTTGGTATTTTTGTACAGTTGCTTGCCCTGTAGATTGTCCAAGCTATCAAATCAAAACTATGACAAATAGCTATAGCAGATGCACCATCAAATCGGTCTACATCCTAAAGAGGTGGCATCACACAACGGTGAACCTGAGTATACTCTACCCAAGGGTGAGCTACGTATGCACCATGCGATGGTGAGCTAATAATAATAACATAATATAATATACAGGTACTGGTTGTAATGCCCCTCTCCAAACAGTTACTTATGGAACACTTGCTACTTCGACTCGGTTGCGAATTGAGTCTCGGGGAAACCTTACCGCCAAATCAACACGGACGAAGTGCAATAAAATATTCCATTTGATGGAACGACTTCTATTAAAATAAGTCCAAGAGTTTTTGTTGGTTTCTTTGCTTCTTGGTTTTGTGTTGCTTTGTGTTTTGAGTTACTTTCGATGCCTTAGTTTTCATGATTTTGCTTTTCTCGTTTGCGCGTTCTTTTTGAATCGTAAGAAAAAGAGATCGAAGTATGCTAACCAAGTATTGTTGCATTTTCAGGACGTATAACCAAAGAGTGAACGTCGCATAAGGCTTCCCCATCCTCTCGTTCGATTCATTCGGTTAGTGGCATAGGACCTTCGATGAATCTTTCAGTTCATACGCCTTAATAAAATGATCTCTAGTCTGCACAACTTACTTGCCCCTTAATAATATTGCCTCACTAAATGAAACAAGTTAAAAGAAATGAACTGCATGCAAAAGTACATAGAGTTCTGCTTTACTTCATTTAAATGTATGCTCCTACTCACTTGCTGCATCTCTATATCGTGCATTAAACCTTCATGGTAGTGTTTGTGTCATGTGTAAAAGAATGAAAGAGAAGAGTCTAGTAGTCTACCCTGATGTTCCGGTCCTATGGGATCTAGGCATGTGTGGCTATTAGATTGTTATATGCTTGCTAATATTGTGCATCCTAAGAGTTTAATTGATAGAATGTTGCTTGTCATGCATGGGTCTCGGATAACTTGTGCACAAGGTAATATTCTCTCGATCGGTTTCTGGGGCACTGGAATCGGTCGATCCGGAAGGGATTGTGAGAGCACCCTGATGTTTCGTTCCTACGGGATCTAGGAAGGTGTTATTGTCCATCAATGGAGAAACTCATGGAGCGTCATATAGATAGGGCGCATGCTAGGTTTACCTTCTTGCATACCTATTATTTTGACACCAAAGATTAATACATAAGTTTATGCATATATGCAAATTGTGGCTAACTTGTGTGTCTGCTGCAAGGATAACCGCTCGGGTGTGGGTAAAAATTATCATATGCATATGCTATATATCGTCTATGTTTCCTTGCATGAATTATTAAAAAGAAACTAGACAACTAGAAAGATCACCTAATAATGCTAGCCTCATATGCTTACTTAGTATGGATTTCTAAGGTGAGTTTGGCCACGGTCGCTCACCAGTACATGTGGTAGTACTGACCCACGTTTGTGGGCAAATATCTAGGTACTGGAAGCGAGAGCTTGGCAAGCATTTTGAATCTGAATCGGCATTAGCACAACCTTCTGCAGGACTGTGCTCGTGCTACTTTATTTTGCTTTCTTCTCCAGTGGGCTACTCCTCTTCTGCTAGATGTTTTTATATTTTGACCTACTACATGGATGTAATGTTTGGACGTTGTGGCTAATTTTGAGAATGTAAAAAGAGTTGTAAGCCTTCTAAGGCATATTTTGTAACTCAGCCAAGCAAGTACTTTGTAATCCAAATCTTCAGTATTCAATAAAAGAAAGTATTTTGTGTGCCTATCAAATGTGTTCAACTTTGGTTCTCTGCATTTTACTTTGTGCCTATATATATGTATATTTTCGTCTAACTTGTGTCTTGTGCAGGTACGTTGCCTGGTACAAGCGCAACTTAGGCTTGCATGGCATCGCGCCCAAGCGAGGACGATCGGTTCCGTAGGGACCAAGCGAGGACGATTAGCCCCTAAAGGATCGGGGCGTGACACTGGTGCCCCACTCAACTGTGTGCTAGAAATGTGTCCCACTTGATGGCATGCTACAAATTCATTCAGGCTGACAACAAGATAACGGGACAACATGTAACCTGAAGATTCTTCCCTCCCGATGCTCTATTAATTTAATCTAGTTTTTAATCCTTAACATTTTTATTTAGGATTTTTAGTGTGGCATTCCACATAATCCATCCTAGACATGATACTCGCCAAAGAGATATGCAAGATTGGATAATGATTTCACAGTTAAAACTATAGGTAAAGACAAGCAACAACAAGGGAAATATATATATATCAAAAGACAGGAGTGCGCTGCTATGAGCTACTATAAAAGATAATAAAAGGATCATGTATAGGAGTGTGCTATGATGAGCCACTATCAGACATATACAGGAAATAAGAAGACATGAGTGAAGAAGCATGAAAAATTATGTAGGCCGCATAAAGGTCATGGCCCGTCAAAAATGTAACCAAGCTGCAGAGAAGCCATATGCGGCCTAAACAACCAAGTCGCAGAGAAGCCACATGCGGCCAGATCAACCAAAGATCTAGAAGCCGCATAGTATACCCTGTGTGGCCTAAATGACCATAAGCAGGGAGGCCACATAAAACTCTCCTGACATAGCATTCGATGACTGTCAGACTCTGACACATCACTCATCAAACTGAGATTCTTCGAGACTCGTGAAGACGATAGCTCAGGAAAAGATAAAAGGTCACATCAACTCATTGATGGCCCGAGAGATGTGCCACGCTATATGCCCATTAATTTTTGGCCACATACCCATCCGACCTCATCATTATGCGGCCATAGTGTCTATCCAACCAAGGCTAGACGAGAGCTTGCATGCAGCTACATACCCATGGAGCTTTATTATCATGTGGCCAGGGTGTCCATCTGACCAAGGCCAAACGAGAGCATGTATATGGTCACGGAAATATACAACAAAGACGTTATGCTTCTCTCGACTTGCAGGATCTTTCTGTTACAATCGAAGATAATTTCTTGTCCGATTAGTGCTGACTACGTGTCCTGCTGACCAAGTCACGCACGCAACCACCCCGAGATCTCTTCAATAATATATTGTAACCCAGACCACGTAGAATCCTGTCTGTGGCATACGACTGCAGTTATAAATGTAATCTGCTGAACGAGTCCTATACGGCCACCAAACAAAGGCATATACGGTCACTACCATATTTTCTTGGAAGGATATTTTGGTCATTTTCATAATTTAATAAATATTGTGCATGTTGTATATTTATTTCTTACATTATTTATTTATTGTTAGATATTACATTATAGTTTGTACTTGTGTTAGTGAACCTAAGTAGATTGGACATGACTCTTGGACCAACATTAATTCTAGTTAGATTTGAGCCCAACAAGCAAGCCAATTCATTAAGTTGGTGATTAATTAGTCAAACCATTAGGAGTAGAAGCTTCTTTCCTTAATCCATTATTCATGAGAAGCCCATAGGGGCA
Organism: Iris macrosiphon; assembly: GCA_036927795.1. Taxonomy (NCBI): domain Eukaryota; kingdom Viridiplantae; phylum Streptophyta; class Magnoliopsida; order Asparagales; family Iridaceae; genus Iris; species Iris macrosiphon. The sequence goes on from JAYESA010000001.1 coordinate 67,239,121, forward strand.
TTTTAGACTTTCCCACTTACTTGAGGAGCAAGCAAGAGGCTGGCCTTAAGAGAAGGGGAGAGCCTCTCTCTCTTCATTCACTCTATTTTATTTCCAGATCTAGAATTTCCCTCATTCAAATTTCTCCCCTCCTTACACCAATCCCTACCCAAATTCTCTCCTAATTCCTTCTCTACTCACCATTGGAGGCTATTTGAACAAGGAGAAGGCAAGGATCTACAAGGAGGAGGAAGGAGCATAAGTTAAAGGCTCTTGATACTCTTTTAGAGACTTGCATTAGAAATTTATCTCCCAATAGGTACACTTCAGTTTTTTTCTCTAATTAGACTCTAAATCTGTAGTTTAATCATTAAAAACCCTCCTATGTACTAAGACTACCCATAGGAAGTGAAATTAGGTTCATAGGAGGCCTATAGAGGAAGTTATGGTATGTTTTGTGCCAATTTTGGGAGAATTCCAAGATTGACACATCATGTGTTTGTCAATAAGTTAATTAGACCAAAATAATATTTGTTTGGTTGTGTGAGACTAGTGTCATGTCTATAAATGGAAACGTGTAGGTTGTATCATGGAAATTTGTTGATACGGGTTAATTTGGGGATTTTCCCTTTGACACAGGTGATACATATGCCATATTTTGACACAAACACGAAGTAATGTAGCTAGCACTTTACATTGCTTATAATTATGATTCTAACTTGTTTGTATCCTTCGTGATATATTTGGTGTTGTGTTAGGGGCTTATCATAAGCGTATCATAGATTTAGTGTGATACAGGTACGATGCACTCCAAGTATTTGGTTATTTGTGTTGGTGAGTTTAATAATCTATTTTGGTGTTGTGTATATCTACTTAGTATATATACATATATATATATATATATTTTGTTTTATCTATGTTATATTAGGTATTAAAAGTGTCTATGGTGGTGTGTTATACTTGTGGACTGCTGGGGAGATATGTGGACTATTCATACGTTTTGAGGATTGATTTGTGCTCGTACAAGTATGTGTCGATTGATGGGGAGGGTACCAAATGATATAGGGGTCTGTAGGTCAGTGGACATCAGTGTTCTGTTACTCCAAAGTGGATTGGGGGCTTGTTGGAGTGCTCACTGCACTGTCGGGCTACTATTGTATGCAGTGCACTGTGTGCACAACAGGAGGACAGCAGCTGTAGCACCGCTGCTATGAAGCCGCAAATATATGCAGCAGTAGCAGTACAAGGGTTGGGGCTTGGATGTTGGTTAAAGCCTGTTGGAGATTGGTTGATGACTGATAGTTAGTGTTTAGTTTCAGTTTCAGTTAGTTTAGGTGTTGCTAGTTAGTAGTTAGCTAATAGTTAAGATGTTAAGTTACTGTTAGTATTTTGTAGTTGTTATGGTAGTTGATAGTTGTGACACTTGATGTTAGTATATATTATGTTATAAGTTAGTATAGGGTATAAGTTAGATATTGGTAAGTGAGGTATGTTAGATACTTAATTATATATATATGCGTACATCTAGAAACCTTAGCTAGTTAGTTGTCTTAGTTTGATAAGTTAATAAGTATTACCTTGTGATACCAAGGTAATGTAAGATAAGGAGTTGATTCAAGGTATTGGGTCAGATGGGTTAGATAGTGTGATACCGAGTTGGCGAGCCAAGGTGTCCACTAGTACAAGTAGCTAGGGATAATGGTATATATATTATGTTTGTATATATTAAATAGTATTTTTATATATAATATTTTATGTATCTTATGATGAGGAATAATATTCATACTCTAGTATCCTAATATAGCTAGTATAGCCTAGATACATAGCGTATGGACCCAATATCCTAGAGATGGATTTATATAACATAGAAATAGCTAGTTTGACCTAGTATTGACCTAGTTTGACCATTTTGACCAAGAATAGACTTTATGACCTAGATTTGAACTAGTTTGACTTGTTTCATTCCAAAACCTTGTATTGATGTAATATTTCATATTTAGATTTTTGAGGCACTGTTTCGGACATCTTTGATACTGTTCACTAGATTCCCGGTAAGTACATTCTTTGGTAGTTTTCCATTTAGGATATCCTCCATATTTTTTATATTTAGTGTAGATATCCTTGATTTCTTGACCCGTTGGTTACACAGATTGGTATATCCAGATCTCGTCAATAGATGTTATTCCTTGGTATTTATGGTATATCTTGTGTAAGACTTATTCCTTGTTCTTCTTGTACATATACCGACATTGATTCTTGGGGAGACTAGCTACCTATCCAGTGAATCCCGTGTCATAACGTACTATGGTTGGATCCACTATACCAGTATGGGAGGGGAGTATTTGTGTAGATATGTGATCATACTCCTCCTTGTGCATATTCTTATGAGTGTTGATCATACACCGCACGTTTGATTAACCAAGACCTAATCCTTGTTCAAGTTCCCAAGTCGATCACATGTTGAAGCTGGTACTCACTCACATAGTAGTATTATTTCTTGCTCATGTTCATCATGATCATTTCCTTGTATTTAATTCCAGTATTCCTATTTTGTATATCTTTTGTACTTGTATCTTGCATCTTGTATCTCCACTCTATTTTTTGTTACATAGATTTTATCATTTATTGGAACTACTGTTAGAGGTGTGCTTGGCTCCTTTCTTGACTGGATTTTTTTTTCAGATGACACTGAGGAGTGGTATCCCACTCACTAGGGGCCTCTGGACGTAGTTGGCTTAGAGACAGAGACTTTGGCTCAGGAGGGACTCATCCCGGCTGAGACAGATGACCCATTATCTGTAGCTCACTAGATTGGTTTATTGTACTAGACTTGTCTCCAGCATTTGACATTAGTATTTCTTATTATATTTTGATGACTCATTGGATATTATTTGATCTTGTGAGTTATATTTGACTCTTCAGTTCTTTATATCATATTCGTGCAATTATTCCATCCTATAGATCTATAGTTTGAGTATTTATAATTTATTGGTGACATTATATATCATGATGATCATTATTGCTAGATATATAGTTTACCTAAACAATGTTCTACCATCGATACTGCGGCGCAGGCTGGATATTGTTCACTACTCGCATTCCTATACCGGGTGTGAGTGATGACATATTTTTTCGTGGCCCATACAGGTCTTCGAGGTCACAAGTAGTGCGATTCATAATGGTGCTCTGATTTGAGTACTATTACGAGCTTGTTCTAGGATATGCAACTAAAAAAAACTCTATCGTTCATTTCAACTGTTCTTCCTTAAAATTTGATAATTGAGCTTTAACTGTCCTTTTTTCAGTACATTCTATCTCATGCCATATTGATCCTTTTCTTTCGTTTTGCCTCAAGATGCCGCCTAAGACTCGATCACAGCAAGGAGGAGCAGCTTCAGAGAGATCTGCGACTTTCCGGGAGCCTTTACCAGTCACTTCTCCGGTGATTGGCATATCGACTGCATTCATGGTCCACCTCCAGTTCAAAGGACTGCTCCAACTGTGTTTGAGGGACCTCCACCTCCACCTCCAATGCCACATATGCGACTCAGATGTTTGCATTATTTCGCGAGATGCTGGAGGCTTAGAGGGCCCAGTCAAAGGCTCACCAGAGGCAAACTGACGTGTTATGGCAGGATATTGAGAGTACTCATCAGCTTGCCCTTGCTGTAGTAGAGAGAGAAGATCCGGTCTAGCAGCAGGTTGCTCTGCAAGTTACCCACCTTCGACCGGATAATATCTCCGACTTCTATAACCTGAAACCTTGGGTCTTCAAGGGAATCGAGGGAATCGGTTACGCTGATGATTGGCTTGAGGATATCGAGCGTCTCATGAGGGTGTCCCATCTTACAAAGAATCTGAAGGTTGAGGTAGTAGGACTTCAGCTGTTCGACATCGCCCGCACTTGGTTAGGGAAAGAGCTACTTCTTGCTGATATGGGGCAGTCTTTGGAGGTGTTCAAGGAACTCTTCAAGAGGAAGTTCTTTGCTCGAACGGACATATTGGACTTGGGGAGAAAGGTTTAGGGCCTTACTCATTAAAGCATGTCCATGGAGGATTATGCCGTATAATTCGGTATGATAAGCCGATTTATGGAGTATTTAGTGAGGGAGCCAGAGGTTTGGGCTATCCGCTTCCGCGAGGGTCCGAAATTGAAAGTCAAGATTCTCATTCCGTCTTTCTATGAGACCTATTCAGAGATACTTGTGGAGGTACGCAAGGTTAAGCAAGAGTTGAACTTCAAGCCCAAGAGAGATCGTGATTCTTTTGTGGGAGCTAGTGGCAGTGCATGGCCTACAAAGTGTCCTCATTCATAGTTTAGGCCTTTTTAGCAGCCACACCAGACTCCAGCTAGAGCGCCAGTTCACCAGGCACTACAGCAATAATATAGACAGTCAGAATAAACTTTCTTCCACTTCTATAAGAAGCCCAACCACATCTGGGAAGTTTAGAGGAAGAGGTTGGGAGTTTGTCTGTATTGTGGCTTCGAGGGGCATCAGCTGTGGAATTGTCCTTCTAATCCTAGTCGTGCAGTTCAAGTAGCAGCTCCAGCTCAGAGAGCACAGGCGAGGCCACCTGCAGTACAGCCGAGGGGACCACCGCTTTCGATCCAGCAGCAGCGTTATGCCCAGCACCAGCATCAGGGGATATACCTCAAGGATGAGCATTTGCTTTGACAGTTGATGAGGCTGAGCCCACCGGAGATGTCATCTCAGGTTCTGTTCTCCTTGATTCTATTCCAGCATTAGCATTGTTTCATAGTGGTGCTTTCCATAGTTTTAATAGTTTCTTTTACTTTGAAGGATCACTTGGTAGCTGAGTCTTTGCTTAGGACTTGCAAGATCATGACTGGGGGAGGCATTATCCTAGTTAGTGATATTTACAAGGATTAGAGAGTTACTCTGGGAGGCTGGGAGTTGAGTGCGTGTCTACTTGTAATGCCACTTTCGAGTTATCACATTGTACTTGGGATGTATTGGTTGAGTAGACACCATGCTAGTATAGATTGCAGAGGAGGTTGAGTTTTCTTTAGCCCGCCAGGAGAGCAAGAGTTTGAGTTTGCTAAGGGTGCTTCGAGTAGGGAGAAGGCATTATTTGTAGAGTATGGTGGAAGTCAAGGAGTTGCCGCATCCTTTGATAGCAGAATTCTTGGATGTGTTTCTTGAGAAATTGCCAGGATTGCCACCAGATCTAGATATTGAGTTCTCTATAGACTTGGTGCCGAGTGCAGAGCCAATTTTATAGCATGTATATAGAGTGAACAACAGCGAGCTGGTTGAGCTAAAGAAGCAAGTGGATGAACTGTAAGATTAGGGGTTTATTATATCCAGTTCTTCACCATGGGGAGTCCCGATATTGTTTGTACCGAAGAAAGATGGATCAATGCATATGTGCATCGATTATAAGGCATTAAATAATCTCACTATCAAGAATAAATATTCGTTGCCACGGATTGATGACCTGTTCGATCAGTTGAGTGGCGCAAGATGCTTTCCAAGATAGAAGATCAGGCTATCACCAGGTGAAAGTGAAGCCAGAGGACATTTTGAAGACTATTTTTAGGACTCGGTATGGCCAGTACGAGTTCATGGTGATGCCATTTTGGTTGACTAATGCCCCGACGATATTTAAGTATTTGATGAATAAGGTGTTGCACCAGTACATTGACAAGTTTGTGGTGGTGTTCATTAATGACATTCTCATATACTCGAAGACACTAGAGGAGCACGAGGAGCATCTGCAGATTGTGTTGGATGTACTGAGGAAGGAGAAGTTGTATGGGAAGCTGTACAAATATGAGTTCTTCCTGGACAAGGTAGATTTCTTGGGGCATGTTGTGACTGGTAAGGGGATTTCAGTGGATCCGAAGAAGATCACAGCGGTGGATTCTTAGAAAACCCCGAGTTCAGTGACAAAGATCAGGACTTTCTTGGGTCTGATAGGCTACTATAGAAAGTTTGTGCAAGATTTTTTGAGTATTGCTGAACCGATTACCAGACTCACCAGAAAGAAAGCAGAGTTGGTCTGGTCAGAGGAGTGTCAGGTTTTTTTTAAGGAATTAAAGACGAGGTTGACATATGCTCCTATTTTGACGTTGCCATCAGGGTCTGGAGGTTAAACTATCTATAGTGATGCATCGGGGAAAGGGCTAGGTTGTGTTATTCAATATAATAGAAAAGTGATTGCCTATGTGTCCAGACAATTGTATCCTCATAAGAAGAACTATCCTACCCACGATTAGAGTTGGCAGCAGTCATCTTTCCCTTTAAGTTGTAGAAACACTATCTGTACGGAGAGCATGTGAAGATCTTCACAGACCACAAGAGCTTGAAGTATGTTTTCACTCAGAAGGAGTTGAACATGAGACAGCGTCGGTGGTTGGAACTGATGAAGGATTTTGACATATCCTTACAGTATCATCTGGGAAAAGCCAATGTAGTTGCCGATGCCTTGAGCAGGTATCTGGCAGCTATGTTTTTTGACGCAGGATAGGTATTTGTTGGAGGATCTGGAAAGCTTGGGCATTGAGGTGATAGTCCCTAGTTTTTCCATGCAGATATGGGGGTTACAGATACACTCAAAGTTGATGGACAAGATCAAGGTAACCTAGTATGAGGATGTATCTCTGAGGAGCATCAGAGCTCAGGTGAGAGAAGGATTAGAAGATGATTTTACTATTGTTGATGATGGTTCTTTAAGGCACAGTTCTAGATTTTGTGTGCCTAGTAGGGAGCTGCGTGAGGAGGTATAGCAGGAAGCATATTGTTCTCAGTATTTCATGCATCCAGGATCCATCAAGATGTATTAGGATATGCGAGAGAGTGTGTAGTGGTATGGTATGAAGAAGGAGGTGGCACAGTTTGTATCCAGACACTTAGTATGCCAGCAGATGAAAACCTAGAGGCAGAGGCTAGGTGATTTACTTCAGCCATTAACCATTCCAGAGTGGAAGCGGAAGCAAATTGCTATAGAATTTTTGTCGAGACTTACACAATCTCTAGGAGGGAAAGATGCGATTTGGGTCATCGTTGACAGGCTGACCAAGTTGGCCCACTTTTTGCTTTCAAGGTGGGTTTTTCTACGAAAAGATGACAGAGATGTATATGAGGCACATCGTCAGGATACATGGGATTCCCGTCAGCATAGTCTAAGACGGGATAGTTTTTTTACTTCTCATTTTAGGAGGAGTTTGTAGGAGAGTTTGGGCACCCAGCTCAAGTTCAGTACTATATATCACCCCCAAACGGATGGACAGTCAGAGAGGATCATTCAGACTCTCGATGATATGTTGCACACCTATGTACTTGATATTGGGGGATCTTGGGAGGATTATCTCTATTTGGTAGAATTTGCTTACAACAATAGCTACCAGGCCAGTATAGAGATGTCACCATTTGAGACTCTGTACGGCCGAAGATGTCGCACTCTGTTATACTGGGAAGATGTTGGCGACAGAGCCTTATTGGGACCAGAGATGGTGGTGGATGCAGCTGAGAAGGTCAAGCTAATCAGAGATAGACTTCGGGTGGCGCAGGATAGACAACGACATTGGGCCAATAGCCACCGGATACTATTGGAGTTTGAGGTATAGTTTGAGGTTTATTTTTTGTTTATATTGGTTATTTGTTATAGATTATGTTCTTGATGTTGTGTTTTGTTCTAGGTTGGAGGTTGGTGTTTCTGAGGATTTCTCCGACACGAGGCATGATTAATTTCGGTGGAGGCGGAAAGCTTAGTCCGTGATTCATCAGACCATTCAGTATTCTTGAGAGGGTCGGTGCCGTTGCTTACAGACTAGCCTTACCACCTGCATTGGAGGGAGTTCATAACGTGTTTTACGTGTCACAGTTGAGACGGTATGTGGCAGATCCTAGTCACGTATTGGATCACTCGAAGATAGAGTTGGGCCCTACTCTTAACTATCCAGAACAACCAGTTGAGATTCTTAATCAGAGAGAGAAGTTGCTGAGGAACCAAACCATTTCCTTGGTATGTGTCGTATGGAGGTATCACTCTTCGGGTGAGTCTACCTGGGAGATGGATGATGAAATGCGAGAGCGGTACCCATATCTGTTTGTGCCTTGAGGTATGTTCATTCTTGTTATGTTTTTCATCCTAGGGGTAGTTTCGTCTTTGAATTTTGAGAAAAAAATTATTTTAAGGGGTGTAGACTTGTCACTACCACATTTTAAGGAAGGGTATTTTGGTTATTTTTATAATTTAATAAATATTGTGCAAGTTGTATATTTATTTCTTACATTATTTATTTCTTGTATTATTTATTTATTGTTAGATGTTACATTATAGTTTGGACTTGTGTTAGTGGACCTAAGTAGATTAGATATAACTATTGGACCAATATTAATTTTAGTTAGATTTGAGCCCAACAAGCAAGCCCAATTCATTAAGATGGTGATTAATTAGTCAAACCATTAGGAGTAGAAGCTTCTTTCCTTAATTAATTCTTCATGACAAGCCCATAGGGATGTTTTAGACCTTTTCTACTTACTTGAGGGGAAAGAAGGGGCCGGCCTTAAGAGGAGGGGAGAGCCTCTCTCTCTTCATTCACTCTATTTTAATTCTAGATCAAGAATTTTCCTCATTCAAATTCCTCCCTTCCCTACACCAATCCCTACCTAAATTCTCTCCCAATTCCTTCTCTACTCGTCATTAGAGGCTATTTAAACAAGGAGGAGGCAAGGATCAACAAGGAGGAGGAAGGAGCACAAGTTGAAGGCTCTTGACACTCTTTTGGAGACTTGCATTAGGAATCCATCTCCTAATAGGTACAATTCAGTTTTCTCTCTCTAACTAGACTATAAATGTATAGTTTAATCATTAGGAACCCTCCCATGTACTAAGGCTACCCAAAGGAAGTGTAATTAAGTTTATAGGAGGCCTATGGAGGAAGTTATGGTGTATTTTGTGCCAATTTTGGGAGAAATCCGAAATTGGCACATTATGTGTTTGTCAATAGGTCAATTAGACCCAAAAAATATGTGTTTTGTTGTGTGTGACTTGTGTCATATCCACAAATAGATACGTGTAGGTCGTATCTTGGCAATTTGTTGATACAAATTAATTTAGTGGTTTTTCTTTTGACACAGGTGATACATATGCCATATTTTGACACGGACACATAGTGATATAAGTAGCACTTTATATTGCTTATAATTATGATTTTAGAATTGCTCGTATCCTTCGTGATACGTTGGGTGTTGTGTTGGGGGCGTATCACAAGCGTATCATAGATTTAGTGTGATACGGGTGCGGTACACTCCAAGTGTTTGGTTATTTGTGTTGGTGAGTTTGATACTCTATTTTGGTGTTGTGTACATCTAATTAGTATAGCTATAATATGTATATTATATATATATATATATATATATATATATATATATATATATATTGTTTTATCAATATTATCTTGGTGTTAGAAGTGTCTATGATGGTGTGTTATACTTGTGGACTGCTGGGGAGATATGTGGACTATTTCATATGCTTTGAGGACTGATTTATGCTCGTGCAAGTGTGTGTGGACTGATGGGGAGGGTACCAAATGATATGGGGGTATGTAGGTTAGTGGACATCAATGTTCTGTCACTTGATAGTGGATTGGGGGCTTATTGGAGTACTCACTGCACTGTCGGGCTACTGCTGTATGCTGTGCACTATGTACACAGCAGGAGGACAGCAGCAACAACACCGCTGCTATAAAGCTGCAAACATATGCAGCAGTAGCAGTACAAGGGTTAGGGCTTGGATGTTGGTTGAAGCCTGTTGGAGATTGGTTGATGACTGATAGTTAGTGTTTAGTTTCAGTTTCAGTTAGTTTAGGTGTTGCTAGTTAGTAGTTAGCTAATAGTTAAGATGTTAAGTTACTGTTAGTATTTTGTAGTTGTTATGGTAGTTGATAGTTGTGACACTTGATGTTAGTATATATATTATGTTATAAGTTAGTATAGGGTATAAGTTAGATATTGGTAAGTGAGGTATGTTAGATACTTAATTATAAATATGTGGGTGCATCTAGAAACCTTAGCTAGTTAGTTGTCTTAGTTTGATAAGTTAGTAAGTATTACCTTGTGATACCAAGGTAATGTAAGATAAGGAGTTGTTACAAGGTATTGGGTCAGATGGGTTAGATAGTGTGATACCGGGTTGGCGAGCCAAGGTGTCCACTAGTACTAGTAGCTAGGGATAATGGTATATATATTATGTTTGTATATATTATATAGTATTTTTATATATAATATTTTATGTATCTTATGATGTGGAATAGTATTGATACTTTTGTATCCTAATAGAGCTAGTATAGCCTAGATACATAGCGTATGGACCCAATATCCGAGAGATGGATTCATACAACCTAGAAATAACTAGTTTGACCTAGTATTGACCTAGTTTGACCATTTTGACCAAGAATTGACTTTATGACCTAGATTTGAACTAGTTTGACTTGTTTCATTCCAAAACCTTGTATTGATGTAATATTTCATATTTAGGTCTTTGAGGCACTGTTTCGGACATCTTCGATACTATTCACTGGAGTCCCGGTAAGTAAATTCTATGATAGTTTTCCATTTAGGATATTCTCTATGTTTTTTTATATTTAGTGTAGATATCCTTGATTTCTTGACACGATAGTGAAACAGATTGGTATATCCGGATCTCGTCATTAGATATTATTCCTTGGTATTTATGGTGTATCTTTTGTAAGACCTATTGCTTGTTCTTCTTGTACATATACCGACATTGATTCCTGGGGAGACTAGCTACCTACCCAGTGAATCCTGGGTCATAACGTACTATGGTTGGATTCACTATACCAGTCTGGGAGGGGAGTTTTTGTGTAGATATGTGATCATACCCCTCATTGTGCATGTTCTTATGAATATTGATCATACACCACACGTATGATTAACCAGGCCCTAATCCTTGTTCAAGTTCCCAAGCCGATCACATGTTGAAGCTAGTACTCACTCACATAGTAGTAGTATTTCTTGCTCCTGTTCATCATGATCATTTCCTTGTATTTAATTCCATTATTCCTATTTTATATATCTTTTGTACTTGTATCTTGTATCTTCACTCTATTTTTTGTTACATAGTTTTTATCATTTATTGGAACTGTTGTTACAGTTGTGCTTGGCTCCTTTCCTGACTGGATTTTTTTTCAGATGACACTGAGGAGTGGTATCCCACTCACTAAGGGCCTCTGGACGTAGTTGGCTTAAAGACAGAGACTTTGGCTCAGGAGGGACTCATCCCGGCTGAGACAGATGACCCATTATCTGTAGCTCACTAGATAGGTTAATTGTACTGGATTTGTCTCCAGCATTTGATATTAGTATTTCTTATTATATTTTGATGACTCATTGGATATTATTTGGTCTTGTGAGTTGTATTTGACTCTTCAGTTCTTTATATCATATTCGTGCGATTGTTCCATCCTATAGATCGGTAGTTTGAGTATTTATACTTTATTGGTGACATTATATATCTTGATGATCATTATTGCTAGATATATAGTTTACCCAAACATTAGTCTACCCCCGATATTGTGGCATAGGCTGGATATTGTTCACTACTCGCGCCCTTACTCACGCCCCTACACTCGCCCCCCTACACCTAAAAAGGAGTTTTCTAGTGCACCCGCTCAAAGAAGAAACTGTCAGCTCTGGGGGTGGTTCTTCCTCAGGACCCCTGTCACTACCACTTTTCCATGTAAGGGTATTTCTGTAATTTAACTACTTAAATAATTATGTATTTAATTAATTGCTGAGTTTTATAAGTAATTATATATTGTTAATAATATTTAGTTTTAGGTCTAACCCTAGAAATCCATTAGGACAACCCTAATGGGTAAACCCTAGTTAGAAAACCCTATTCTAGCATAACCCTAGAATTTAAAAATTAGGGTGAACCCTCAAAACCCTAGACTGGCTAAACCTTAGTTAATTAGGTTCTACATGACCTAATCTAGGGGTTAAACCTAGGCTATACACTAGAAACCCTAACTGGGCCTTAATATATAAGAGGAACCCTCTCATTCTTCATGTAGAAGAGGAAAACCCTAGCCTCCACCAGAGAAAACCAATCCTCCACCCCATTTTCGAGATTCAACCTAGGGCTCCCATTTTCTCCTCCTTCAAAGCAAGAGAAGAAGAGCCTCGTTGAAGAAACCTTCCCTGCAGGTGAGAACCCTAATTTTCTTCATTTAATTTCTGTGTACAGATGATAATGGCCATTAGGAACCCCCAAATGCTGTGTGTGTAGTTCGATTTTAGGGTTTTTGGATTAGGTGGGTGACCCGTATGGGGTTTTCCCCAATTATCAGGAACCCTAACCCTAGATTTGGTTTGTAGACAGATTTTCCCCATTTTCATGTAGATATAAATTCAATTTTAGGGTTTACTTATCTAGGTATTCTAATTTCTGAAATTGATGTATGAATCTATATGCATATATATGTATTGTGGTGGGGGGATGATGTAATGAGTTCAGAACTGTGTATTTCTGTGTGCAGTCGGGTATGTACAGGCTGTGTTTGGGTTTCATGGTGTATCGGGTTGAGAGATTTCTGTGCACAGGGGTTTGATTTCTTTGCTGTGCATCTGTGTGTGAGATGAGGGTGTAGAGTGTGTTTTAGAACTGTGTAACTGTGCAGATTTCAGTATATGTGTGAGAAGAAAGAGAGAGAGGGGAGGAAATCTGTATACTGTGTGTGTGTGTTTTGTGTTAGGAATTTCAGTGTCTGTGTGTGGCTGTAGGTCAATAACTTGAGGGTTACAATGTGCAAGATATCAGTTTTGTTGAGAGGTTTGTGTGCAATGAGTTAATTTGTGTGCATCAGTAGGTTGTAACTGTGCAGTGTGGGTATCAGTCCATCCCAGAAATCTGGGTGTATATGTCTGTGTGTGGCCTTAAGGTATAGTGTGTGTCCATGAGTAATCAGCATACATAGTGTATCAGTCACCCATTGCATATTGTGTGAGAGTTGTGTTATTCCTTGCTGTGTAGATTTCAGCCTGTGTTATCAGTGTGAGGGATTTTTCTTGTATCCAGTCATGTGTGTGTGTGTATGGTATCAGTCTAATATATGTGTGTGGAGTGAGTTAACTAGGACCTATGTGAACTGAGAACTGTGTGTCCTTGTTCATGTGTAAACTGTGCAGATATTCAAGTGTGTGTGGGTGTGTTAATTCTGTAGGAGAGGAACCAACTGTGTTCCTGTGTGTGTATGGCTGTGTGTGTGAACTGTGAGTGATGGTTAATAGGAAACAGAGTGCCTAGGTGCAGTAAGGTAGCAGTAAGTTTCAGTAGGTTAGATAACTGTGAGGTATTAAATTCCTGTGTCAGTATGTAACTGTGTATATGTATATAAGCCTGTGTGTCAGTTATGATACTTACATAATTTCAGTGTATACCTGTGTCCATGTGTAATCAGTACACATGTGTGAGTGGTGAGAGTATGCAACTAGGTAGTGAAGGAACTGTGTGTGTAGAGTGTTTTGTTCAGATTTTTGTGTGTGAGTTCAGCACCTTAGAACTGTGTGTTTTCCTAGTGTGTGTCTACATGTGTAGGGGTGTAGCAGTAGGCCTAGAACCTTAGTAGATGTGTCTCAGAATTCCCAGGCCTAAGGTACAATGTATAGTGTGTAGTCTTGGGTAGCAGTGGGAAGTTTCTGTTGTGAATTCAGTATCAATGTGATATGGATACCCTTGTTACTGATACATCTCACTTAGCCCTGATACTTGGCTGATGCTCTATTAGCAAGGATCAGAGTAGATTAAGAGGGGGGGGGGCTGTTGTAGTCCAAATTATCTCAGTTAGCCATTGAGATACATGTGTGTGTGTGCCCCTTTTTGAGAGTGAATTATCTAGGTTAGATGTGGACATGTGCAGTGGGTTAGTATCAGTAGGATATATGTGTATCAGTGCCATACCTGTCTATGTGTGACTGTGTATTTCCTGTCCAGTGTGTTGGGCATTGGGGTTTCAGTATTAGTGTTAGGAAGAAATGCATCAGTTAGCAGTGTGAGTGAGTTGGTAAATTAGTATAGATGTTGATATGGGGTACTGTGGGTTAATGGTATTAAGTATATGAGTAAGGTATAAGTTAAGTCACTAAATAAACACTATCCTATAGATAAATTGGGCAAGTATATTTATAAGTCATATATATTATTACGACTCACTATATGGTCTATATAGCTATATGATACCTAGTATCTAGATACTCATGAGGTGGACCTAGAAACCTAGTCACAACCTAGTTTTAACTAGTATTAGTTAAAAATAGCTAGTATGAACCTAGAAGCAAGGTATTAACTAGTTTTGACCAAAAACCTAGAATTGACTTGGTTGGACCTAGTATTGACCAGAAAACCTTAGACATGGCCTAGAAACCTCGTTTTTAAATTGTTAAGCATGTTATTCTTTTAATTCATTAATTAACATTGAATTTCCATAAATAGGTCATTGTGATTCCATTTTGGACCTCGCTCCTTACATTCTGCTCAGGACCACAGGCGAGTACATTCTCTGACAGTTTTCATTGTTGATTATTTCTATAAATTGTAGTGTATTACATACTTGATTTCCGACACTATGGATGCACGGGTTAGCACCCTAGATCCCCATCATGAGGAGTCGTGATTGGAATCCATCGTGCTAGCTGGGGGATGGGGAACTGTTAGTAGATTATGTGATCATATCCACACTTACCATGCATCATAGCTCACCCCACATCTCACGTCGGGTGCGGCCTGACCCTCATCATGCCTCATAGCTGTTATATATGATTAGCCTGACCATTATCATGCATCATAGCTAACCATATGGTTAGCCTGACCTTCAAGAATCATAGCTAATCATATATAACCAGCCTGATCCAGTCCCAAGCCGATCACATAATAAACTAATATTTCAAACACTTAACTAGATATTTTATCTTTATTCAGATTTCACTTGTTCTAGCATTACTACTTATTGCTCATTGCTAGATGCTTATTTGTCTATTTCATTTCTCCAGTACTTCACATGTTCAGCTTTTATTTCCATCTTGTATCTCTTACACTGTTTATAGATTTTGTCAATTTAATGAAACTGCTGTTAGTGCTTGTGCTTCGCTCCAATCCTGACTGGATAACAACATTTTCAGAGAACCTGGAGGACTTTTGCCCTACTCATTACGGTCCAGGAATAGAGGAGGATTTCACCCCAGAAATCCCAGAGGAGGTGCCTATCCTAGAGGAGAACTTGCCTGCCCATGCTTAGATTATTTTCTGCATTATTATTCTAGACTGAGACTGAGACTGTGATGTATTTATTTTATTTGTGACTTTGTGAGGTCATTTAGACCCAGGTTTTGAGTTGAACTTCTTGTGGTTGGTTTTAAATAGAACTCTTTTCAATTCTCATCGTGCCATTATGTTTATAGTTGTGATTGAGTATATTATAGATGTGATTTATTTATCAAATGTCCTCCGTACGGAGTTGAGACTATTGACAGGATGTGCTATATTTGTGACCTAGACAGCGTTCTACCGCCGATGCTGCGGCGTAGGCTGGACGTACCCACGACTCATGCCCAAATTCCGGGTGCGGGTCGTGACAACCCCTAGTGATTCTAAAAGCTGGGGGTAGCAATCCCCCAAAAATCTAAGATAATCCGACATTTTTAGGGGACAATGATTCCCAAGAAACATATGTCGAGATCTCTAGGGGTAGTTACCCTCACCAGGAAGACACATCTTTCTACGTTGGGGTAGTATTCTCCCTAAGTCCGAAGAGGATGCGACACTGACAACTTTTCCCGAGGACTATTCGCTGCAAGAGTCCGAGGTAAAAAGTACAACGTCCACTATTCCATCTACTTTCTCCCATGTAAGAACAATGTATTTGGTGGAGGATGATCACGAGTGCCCCAGCGATTGATAGCGCCTCGAGACTCTCGAGGCTATGATGCACACCATAAGTGTGTCGATGCAAGCCTTAACCCAGACAAAGATGGAGATCAAGGCAAACATGGCCTCACAACCACCAAGAACCTCGGAACAAGCTAGTCAAGATCCTGGAGCAAATAAAGACTCAAACGCCACCGCTTCGCCCGTCGATCGTGATCACATTAGACCCGGATCATCTACTTCTTCTTTAGTAGATGAGGCTTGGAAAGCAATATGGGTGGTGCGAGAACTGCGAGCCCGCTTGGACTCAATGGGCAATCGAGACTCGTTGCGCGAGTTCTAGATTTGACAACCATATCCCCTCGAGTAGAGAGATGTGCCCTATCCACCTAAATACAAAACCTTTAACTTAAATCCATTTAAAGAAAAGACGTCTCCTCGTCAGTACATGAGCTACTTTGAGACAACAACAGGGCATCTACCCCGCTGTGACGCTCTTCTCTCTATGCTCTTTATCGGGGCATTGTCTGGGGTAGCCTTCAACTGGTTCTGCAGCCCCCAGGACAACTGTATATCATTATTCGACGATCTTAAAAGTCACTTCCTCGCCTAATTCTATAAGGGGGATGTGATATGATTATGTCCTCCTTTCTGGACATCATACAAAAGGAAAAAGAGCCTGTGCGGGAATACGTCGAATGTTACAGGAAAGCCGTGATAAAGTTGCCCTGGGTAATCCTGAATTCAAGCCGATGGACATATGTCAGAAGAATCTACTTCTAGCAGCAAGCTCTAGATAGGTAACACCCAAATCAAAGACTGAACAACGTTCATCATAAATGTCGTCGATGATGAGAGGAAAGTAAAGGACGCCCGACTACTGGGAATACAAATCCCCGTCACTAACGACAGGGGAAATTGTCCTTACAATAACAACAACGATGACAATAGCGGTCGTGACGGCAAAGGAAAGCAGGCCCTTATCGCCAATATAGCCAAGAAGCTGGAATAGAAGCCGACCGAGGTTCCAAAGACGAAAGAGACTTAGTCTTTCGAGGATGATGACATCGCGGCAATCTTTGATGAACTGATGAAGGGGAACAAGCTCTGCCTCCCTGACATCAAGCACCTCGATGAGGTAGAAAACATAAATAACCCCAAGTACTGCTGCTACCATCGGTACGTCCATCATGCGATCCGAGATTGCTACACACTGAAGCGGTACATCCAGCGTCTACTCGATTCTAAGGTCCTCAACTTCGATTTTAAGGGAAAATGGTTGTCGCAAATATGGTATCCCTCCAGTTTGGTAACTTTCCGGAAATGGAAGCCCGAGAAGGGATGGTACCAATACCAAAGGCTACCATTTAGGTGTTTAATCTTCCACCAGCTCGAGACCAAACCGCCAGGCTGGTACGTCTCAGCATACTACGCAGCAAGGTCATGTGGGTTCACCCAGACCTTGCTCCAGACTTGATGCAACTAGAACGCCTTCTGCCATCAAGTCCAAAGGATGAAAGTCCAAGTCCTGCCATATAGTATCCCCCACCACTAAGGAAGCTAGGGTAAGGGCGACTTGATCGGGCCTTACCTACCAGTAGGACGGTAATACTCCCAACGACGATGCTCCACCAACGGTCGGACTCATTGCATCTGCTACATCGGATACGGGTCCGTCCCAACCTCCAACCGCGGATAAGTCCAAGCAGAAAGAAACTCGCTTCAACAAACCGTTGTTCAAAGATATGTCGCATGGGCTACAAAATCCCTATGACTTCGACATTCTGGCATATCTTGCCAATACTCTGGCAAAGTTGTCACTATTCGAGCTTCTTTGACTCTCCAATGACACTCGGGACTCTTTGAGTAAGGCATTGAAGAACGCCGACACCTACTTGGCACAGGTCAAGCCGCCAGCTGAAGATCCTACGGTATGCCCCCATTATAAAAATGTGATGGAGGCAAAACCCAGTATCATTTCTCACAATAAGACATGTTGCTAAAGAACAATATGCACGATCTCCCTCTGTATTACACAGGGTAAATCGGTGCCATCAAGGTAGACCGGATGCACATCGATCCAGGTTCATCCATCATCATCATCCCCCAAAGTCTTCTTTAGACCTTGGGCATTCAAATGCATCAGCCAGCGGCCACCAATACTACCATCAGTGCCTTCAACACTGGATAAAGCTACCCTCTGGGCAAGATTCGCTTGAAATGTCAGATAGACGACTTGAAGACAGAAGTTATATGCTATGTCATTGATGTAGACGTATGCTATAATGTCCTTTTAGGGCATCCATGGATACATTAATAAATGATCGTACCGTCAACCCTACACTACTGCCTAAAGTACGTTGATGACCATGACATGGTTAAGACAAAGTTCGACGATGTCGATCCCTTCAAGAGGGTAGAGGCCTTATACTCTGATTCACTCATATACAAACAAGTTCGCCAGGACGAATGAGTTAATGATGCCGACAATGAAGTTTAGATCGATGTGACATCAAAAAAACCTTTAACGATCTACCTCAAGGGATATGCTCATGATGCAACCCCTCCCTTCGTTGTGAAAATATAATTGAAGGTACCATAACCTATGACGGTACGACTACCAAGTCAAAAGAAGGACCTAGTACCGGCTCCTGCCCCCGAACCCTTGGTGGTCAAGCTTCGTAGGAGGCCTCCACAGCCCTCGCTCGTATTGGAGCGAAAGACAAATTAGAAGAGTACGTAGTGGCTCATGCTAATACTCCGTCCTTAGACGATGTAATTACCCTAGAAAAGATTCCCTACTTTATAAATAAAGGGTTATCTTTAAACTATTCCGATGTCGCACATTTGAGCACATGTACTCCATAGAGCACGGTATAGGCCTGCAACTACATACATAGGTAACTACCACCTATGTAGTAAACCAGATCCTCCCTAGCCAAAGTTCCAACTTCACGCTCCCAGCGAGGAGGAGGGCAGACAAACCCATCATCTTCGGTAGGGTAGAATATTCCAGTCCTTCGTCTCGGAGGAACAAAAACCAGAACTTAATACCAAAAAAATTTAACTTTACCGGTTCAGTTGTCAAGCCAAGAACCTTATCCAGAAGATGGGTTATGTTCTTAAAAGCGACCGAAGTTTGAATTACGGCAAAGGTCGATGACTGCCCTTATGTCTTACCCCTCAGGCAGGCAAAGCAGAGGATTACTTCCACAAGACCCGGCATGGCCTGGGGTACGTAACACCTCCATCAACCCCCGAAGCCCCAGAGGACGAAAACAAGTCACAATCACACTCTTGGGAATCCTCCACGTGGAACTCTGACACCAGTATCAGAGACCTATTTAGACGAATGTTTTCTATCAACATGACATCAGCTGACCCTGAGGAAGACAACAATGACTCACCGGAACTCTTTAATATAGAACCGTGGTCCCAATACTTAGACTAGCAATGGGAGCAACGTTTCGAGCAGCAAGTGTCATATCCCATTCCCGTAAGAGCCGGTCGTCCTTGTTTGGTCCTTATAGAACCGATCGTCCTCGCTTGGGTGCGATGCCGTTCAAGCCTAAGTTGTACTTGCACAAGGCATAGTACCTGCACAAGACACAAGTTAGACGAAAATATACATACATAGAAGCACAAAATATAAAATGCAGAGAAACAAAGTTGAACATATTTGATAGTGATACAAAATACTTTCTTTATTAAACACTTGAAGATTGGATTACAAAGTACTTACTTGGCTGATTACAAGATATGCCATAGACGGCTTTCACTCCTTTTACAAACACAAAACTAGACACAACGCCCAAGCATCATATCCTTTTAGTAGGACCAAAATCAAAACAGCTAGAATAAGAGCTTGCTCCATGGAGAAGAAACCCTTGGGAAGCAGCACAAGCAAGTTTTTGCTTGAAATTATGTGATCCTAAAGCTTCAAAATGCTTGCCAAACTCTCACGACCAGAACCTGAAGATTTTTTCCACAAACATGGGTCAGTACTACAACATATACTGGTAAGCGACTATGGCCAAACTCACCTAGAAATCCACACTAAGTATACAAGTGAAGCTAGCATTACTATTTTGTGATTTTTCTAGTTGTCTAGTTTTATTTTAATAATTCATGCAAAGAAACATAATCGATAGATAGAACCATGCATATGCTAATTCTTATCCACGGTCGAACGATTATCCCTACAGCATACACAAAAGTTAGCCATAATTTGCATATATGAATAAAATTATGATTCACTCTTGGAATCAATTATTAGGTATGCAAGAAGGTAAACCTAGAATGCGCCCTAACTACATGATGGTCTACGAAAAAACCCATGAATAGCAACTGGGACTACAAATCCAGGCTAACTATTAGATAGGACACCCCCCTAACCGTGAGGACTACAAGCCTCAGGGTGTTTCGATTATCTCTCCCAGGCCGAACGATCCCCATTGTCCCAGGAATCGCTCAAGAGATTGACCTTGTACACAAGTTGTCCAAAGACCGATGCAATGAATGTGTTATATCAATTAATCAGTTCCATTGCAACTGTTGAACAAAAAGCATCTATATGGACTATCTTCTTTCGATAGAGCCGTGGCTCTTCAATAAGTCAGTATCGATCAATTCAAACCATAAAGGGTTTTGAATAAGTTCAATGCACAACATAAGATAAGGAACGTGCATCAATATGCTGAATGATTACAGTAATTATTCTATGTTTCAAATATCATAATTCTTTATCATGCAATAAGTAGTAGAAATTCTAAGTTAACATATGATTCATGTTCATTAACTTTTTTTGTTACTAGGGTGTCAAATCAAGCATAGGGACAGACACTTTGAGTGGACTAGAGATCTTTTTATTAAGGCGTGAAGACAAAGGATTCATCGAAGGGCCAAAGCCACTCACCAAACGAATCAACGCGAAAGATAAGGAAGCCTTATACAACGATCACTATTTGGTTATGCGTCCTGAAATTGCAACAATACTTAGTTAGCATCCTTTGATCTCTTTCTCTTACGATTCAAAATGAATGCGCAAGCGAGAAAACCGAATCATGAAAACCAAGTCTTCGAAAGCAAGAAAAGATACAAAGCAACAAAAAACTAAGTAGCAAAACAATAAAAAAAACTCTTGGACTTATTTCAATAGAAGCCATTCTATCAGTTTGAAGGGTTCATTATATTTCGTCCGTGTTGATTTGGCGATAAGGTTTTTCCGAGACTCGATTCTTATCCGAGTCAAAGTAATAAGGGTTTCATATGTAAACCGCTAGAAGCGGGGCATTACATAATACTCTACTGAGAAGAAGTTTTATCCTCGAAACTTAAGAGATCAAGGAGTCAAGGATCAAGGCATCAAGAGTTTAAAGGAATCAGACTCACCAACATCGTGTCTGCTCATATCACGCTCAATATTCAACTGATAAACTCTAGGCCTTCTCGTCTGAACAGTTTGTCCACTAGCTTGAGCTGGATTCTGATCCCAACTACGTCCGGCATTCTCGTTGCGGTCATATGGCGCGGGCCTCTTGGTCAAAAAGTTTCTTAAAAGATGGCCCTTTTGGCCGTAATTGAAGCATTCACCTCTAGTATTATGACAAGTTTCAACAACGTGCCCTGGTCTGCCACAATAGCTGCACTCAAGTCTAGGACGTTATTCACCCTCTATCTTCTTTCCTCCATCGTGATATCTTTTGGTAGGATGGTTTCGAGCAGCTGATACCTTTTTTGGAATACTTCATTGTCACGCTCCAATTCCAGAATACGTAGGACTAGGAATACGTAACTTTGCCAGATAACTCCAATATGTTGGAAGCATGTAGCACATACGTATGTTGTATATGAATATCAAATCTACAAGTGGTAATATACTGTTGACACATGTCACATACAATCTATATCTCATCCACAGCATAAATAAAGAAATATAAAATAAATAACTGAATCTCAAATATAAAGTATCAAAGAATGATAGTCGGATGGAAACAAATCCACTGCTAGTCGACTATACCAAAAACTAAATGAGAGAAGTGATCAAAACTCCAACAGAAGATAAATGTCCATAAAAGAATAGCAACAAAAATATCGATCAGCTGCGAAGCATAAGTGGTACTCCGAAGGTAAGACCTCATCAATCTGGTATGAAGTGTCAAGTCCGGGTTTGTACTCCTGTGGATAATAATGCCTGTCTACACCTGGAAGTGGACCAGGTCCTCAGAGGGACGTAACAAGATACAAAAATATTATGCCAATAACGGACTGAAAATAAACATCCAAGGGTCGACTAACCGTCTATGTGAATAAACTTTGAGAACAACTTTCCAACACGTAGGCTATCTGGCTAAAAATGGGATTGACATGATTCTCTCAGATAATCAGGGGCCTAAAAAGCATGACATCTTTTGAACGTCAGAGGCCTCCTGTAGATATATAATATAAGGGTCATCTGACCACGCATCTACGGCGGAGCATACGGGTTACATAAGGAAAAGTATAAAGGATCCTATATGCTTACTCATTGTTCTCCCTACCCCAGGCTCTATACATGTTGTATCCATAACATATTTCAGCTACTACGCTAAGACGGAGTGCAAGTATCAGCGTCGTAACTTTGGTTCATAGCCTATCACTAGTACAATAGCCCAACCCTACAACCAAACAAGGACAATGATTGTACCACCGTACCATACTAGTCTATGTTCCTGGACTACTAATAACTACTAAGTCTTCTAATATGCATCAGTATTAGTAGTTATATCCTATCCATCGCACGTCCTATATGCACAGGTGGATAGCCGAATACGTAAGTCCATGTCCTACACAAGGCTCACAACCCATGTAAGAAATGTGTCATGGCCAATGAAACATAAAATGCCTCAACATCATGGGGTGGTCTCGTAAAACTAGGTGAACATGCATTATATAAATAAGAGACAAAAGATGACGCAACCATCGTTGCACCCAAGTTATTCATGGATACATAGTTTTATATAAAAAATAAAATAACTAAATGAGCAACAGAAAATATGTGTGCTAATAATGAATGTAAATAAACAGCGCAATGGCAAGGTATACTTGCCTGGCAAGAAAGCTGCATAATGTAAATATCCAGGTATCAAGTACAGAGTATCAGAATCCACCACCTCCGATGAACGTCTCCGGATGCTAAAAAAATCACCAACGTTCCTTGAATCAGCGAGATAGCTAAAAAATACTACCCTTTCGTCCAATTTGGACACAGGGACAAAACAGTAATTTTAGGTCAAAGCAAAGTCCACTTTTGGGCTACTTTGCACCAAAAAATGTGTCAGGGGTAAAAGTCTCTAAATTGGACAAGTTATAGGTTAACAAATCCTAAACGTCGACGGTATGTCCAATTTTGAATTCCGGTGAGCCGATCAAAATTTTGCCCTTCAACTCAACTCGTGGGACCGACGAATAGGCGGTTTGGTCAACGGTCTCGGAATCACACAAAACATGGATAACAGGACCAGAGTGATACCACGAATCCAATGGCACATGTTTCATCGCATTCCGATGAGCATACACAAGTAGGGTGGTTATTTGCAAAAGTCACGATGCGGAAACTTTTTCCGATACAGGTTCAACGCACACACACGTCAGAATTAATTTTCATGAAAGTCCACACGTCCAGATATACCATATGCACCTTTTGGTATAATTGGTATGCGATGAGGTAGCCTGGTTTGGCGGGGCACACTCCGTATCGCAAGTTTTTGGATTCCAAAAATATAGTTTTTAGTTAGGTTTGAACAAAATGAATTTAATAATTAAATCAAACTAAATAAAACTAAAAGAACAGATTTTATCTTGTTTATATTGTGAAGAAGTCATTTTAATTAGATTTTGAAAATATTAAACGTATTGGTAGAAAATTGGACATGAACATGGGTACTTGGATTGATTTCTCAATTATTTTGGAACAGTTTTTTGCCCAACTTTCGGTCGATTTTTTAATCAATCCGTGGCACGAATATTCGTCCCGCTTGGAGGTAATTCTAGAGGGTCGTGTTGCGAGTGTGTACGATAAAACCGTTCATAAAATAATGCAACGGATTGGGAGAAACATTACCATGAAGTAGTGATCGTGGCTATTCTACTGTGCGGTCTGTCCGTGCACGGGCGACCCATGGCGGCTTCGACGACAATTGGCGGCCGAGGGGTGCGGTGGTCGTCGGGCAAGGGTCTGGGGATATCCTGGAGTCGAGGGTTTGAGCTATTTGACGACTTTCTAGGATTTTCAGATGGATAATGAGTTTTTATAGGATATATTTATATACCATGTTTAAATTTGAATTTCCATTAATTTAAACATTGATTTAGATTAGGATTTGGACTAATTGGAGGAGAATCGGATAAGGATTGATCCAATATTCGTTCTATCCAATTTGATTAAGATTTGTGTTAGTTTAAAAATTGGGAGGGAAGCGGTCTCTCGCGCGTACACGTGTTCTACGGAAGAAAGCTTATGGATTATGCAGAAGAAGCTTCTGTTTATTTTTTTTCCTTTCCTTTTATTTTCTTATCTTAACAAAGAATATATATATACATATATATATATATATATATATATATATATATATATATAACAAATTCCAATAATATTTTGTACACAAAATAACTTTTAATTTTTTTATAGTATTTTAATAAAAGATAAATAGTAGTAAAAATAATTTTTGAAAAATAATTTTAAATAATTATTTTTATAATTAATTAAATCATGAAATTTATTTTCCATTTAACTAAGAGAATACTCTAAATTTTTTATTATTTAAATAAGTTATAAAAATACTTAAAAAATAAAATTAAGTTAGAGGGTTTATAATCTACCAAATTTACAAGAATTTCATCCTCAAAATTAAAGATAAGTCACGGTTTAAGAAAAAGGGGAGGCAGTATGGTAGAGAAGGGTCTTGTACGATTTATCGTACCTCCACTAGGGAAGGAGTAAATATAAATCACGCATTAAGTTCTAAGGGTCAGTCTGATCTTCCTTAAATAAGGTAATACGGCATGAATAAGTTCAATTACATGAAGTTCTTGAACTTGGAATTGAGTTGCAGGAAAACACGATAGAGAAGATGAGTATAAGGTATGAAGTATCGTTGATAGGACAGAGGATGAACTGTCCCTTCTTGGTTACATGAAGGATCTTAAGCTATCTATGATCTAATGATCTAAAAATGATGTCCCTCTATTTTATAAATTCTCCATAGCGACTATGCCTACATTTGTACTCGTTGAGGTCGTTAAATTTTAAATACTCAAAATTCGTATATAAGTTAAGGCAATCTTAACCATCTCAAATTTTAAATAACAAAATCTAAATCTAAATCAAATCTATCATAATTATTCGAAATTAAAAGAACTAATATTTAAATTTAAATTTAAATTTAAATTTAGTTGATCATAATCTCGTCTCAATTTTAAATAATCAAATTTAAATATAAGTCAAATCTATTATAATATTCTCAAAATTTAAATCGATGATTCAACCTCCAATATTCAAAATTTAAATTATATACTCAAATTATAAATTTTTTGATCTAATACATCAAAATTCAAAATTCAATCCGTAAGACATTCTTCTCCTTAAAGTTAAATTCTTATCATTAAGTTTATTTTTCCATAACTAAAATAAATCATAATCATTCTTCTAAAACTTTGCAAAATTAGAATGACTTAAATATCTCAGTCTTATCTTACTAGATTACCTTCTTAACCTCAATCTAAGATTTTTACCTTTATAAAAAATTCGGCTCAAGTTGAAAATGCAACTTCTACCCAACTTAGGATTTATCGATCTATCATACAAGACTATACATCTAAGAAATAATTTCTCAAAATATCTAATCGTGTGATTCAATCCTCAAAATTTTTAACACAAAATATATCACATGTTTTATGCCCTTAATTACAAAAGATAACCACCTAGTAGTGCGATTGGCCTATGGGTATACCTAGTACTATCCGTTTGTCAAACTTACATCAAGTACGAATGTTCTTCTTTCCGAAATAGGGGAAGACGTGTCACGCCCCAGTCCCAAAATACATAGGACCAGGAGACGTAAGCATGCCAGCCGTATGAATATGGTACTCCAATATATGGAAACCATAACACACATACGCTGTAATATGAATAATAATTCATAAGTGGTAAATTTATATATATCACAGGACATAACTAAATCTCATCCACAGAAATCATATATAAGTAAATAATCAATATCTATGAACTAGATCTCAATATAAAGTATCTCAAGATGACAGTCGGATGGAAACAAATCCACTGCAGAACTAGAATGAAGAATAAATAAGATAAAATATAATATAAATACAACCTCTAACAATCACGAAGCTCGAAGAGAAGACCTCTCGCAATATAAGTAGCCAGTCTGGATCTGTACTCCTACAAATACTCATGAACAATATACCTGGAAAGGGACCAGGTCCTCAGAGGGACATAACAAGATACATAGAAGCATGCCATAAAGTAAATACTGTAAAACTCTAGGGTGACCTAACCATCTAAGTGAAATGCAACTTGAGGACAACTTGAGTGTATGGGAAAGTGTAGGCTCGACATATGCTGACGTAATTCACCAATCGTGACAACTGGCTAGTATATGCCACATATGCCCGCATAGGAGGGCGTAATATAATAACGTCCATCTCCGAAGAGAATGGCATCTGCATAATATATAACGTCCATAAAGCTCCGAAGAACGGGGTACCTACATAATATATAACGTCCATACCGCTCCGAAGAACGGGGCACCTGCATAATATATAACGTCTATACCGCTCCAAAGAACGGGGCACCTGCATAATATATAATGTCCAACGTCCATACCGTTTCGTCGAAAGGGGCACCTGCATAGAGGAAGTAGGTGTTCCATACGCCTACTAGTAGTCCTCCCCGCCCAATGATCTATGCATGTTGTATCCACAACACGCCTTAGCTACTACACCGCGATGTCGTAACTCTGGCTCATAGTCTATCATTAGGACAGTAGTCCAACCTCATAACCAAACAAGGGCAAGGATTGGACTATCGTACCACGATAGTCTATGCTCCGCCTACTAATAACTGCTAAGTCTTTTAACATGCATCACTATTAGCAGTTATACCCTATCAGTCGCACGCCTACACGTACAGGTGGCCAACCACATACGCAGGTCCGTGCCCAACATGAGATTCACAATACGTGCAAGAAATGTGTCAAGGCCTGGGAGTCATACTAATAACTCCACAACTTTAGGTAGGTCTACTAGACACTAGGTTAGACATAAGTCCTGACGTTAACGCATTCGTTGACTGTACCCGAGTCTCTCTCGGACGCGTACAGTTATAATAGATAAACATGCAACTAAATAATAACTGAATTTAAACAGTACAACAAAGGCAAGATATACTTGCCTAGCAAGAGAGCTGTAGAGTGTAATATCTAGAGGTCAAATACCAATAGTCAGAAACTACGGCCTCAGAATGAACGTCTCCGGGTGCTGAAATAAACATCACCAACTTTCCAGAATAAGCAAAATAGCTAGAAAGCACTCTCCTTTCGTCCAATTTTGATACAGGAGGAAAATGGTAATTTTGGGTCAAAACGGGCTCCATATGTGGGCCACTTTGCACCGAAAAGTGTGCCAAGGGTAAAGGGATCTAAATGTGACAAATTATAGGTCAACCTAATTCTAAATGTCAATTCAAACTCAACGGTACTTCCAATTTTGGATTTCGGTAAGCCGAACACAAATTTGCCCAAAAAGGCAACTGTGGGGACCACCGATTGGCGACTTGATCAACTGTCTCAGAATCGCTTGAAAATAGGGTCACAGGACCAGCGCGTTACCACGAGTCCAGTGGCATAAGTTTCGTCGCATTCTGACGAGCGAGCACTAAATGCGCAGGGCTTTTGTGTCATGACCCGCACCCGGAAGTTCGGGCACGAGTACGTGGGTACGTCCAGCCTACGCCGCAGAGTCGGCGGTAGTACGCTGTCTAGGTCAATCCATCTAAACTAGTCTAACTCATTCACAAATTAACATAGGCAAGATAATAATGAGAATGAAACTTAATATTTCAACTGAAAATAAATGTGACGACAATTCAAATGTTTAATACAGGAATTTCAAATGAAATCGGGGACAAACCCGATTAAATAAGATAGAACACAGAAATAAAAGATAGCTACGGCTAGCTACTCTGCAGCAGGGGTCTCCTGGGTGGGATCTGGCTCATCATAGGTATCATCTGTACCCTCATAAGGACCATAATAAGTAGGGGCAAGATCCTCATCATCGCCTAAATCAACAGATCCAGTCAGGAAAGGAGCAAAGTACACAGTGCACAACAAGGTTAAACTTAAATATTCATGACAATTAAATATTGAATATCATGTTAAGGAATTTGCATAAAAGGATGTCAATATCTCAGAGTCACAACTATAAACAGGATTATGAGGAAACAGAAGTAAATGAGCAGAAAATGAAACTACAACAGGCAGCAAGAAATATAACATGACCAGAAATTATCTGTATGAAACTTGTGTTTGTTTTAGAATACTTAGTTGGCATGTAGGGGTTTATAAGGCTAATCCGGCCGTCATGAACGGCTATTAGTTACGAATAATCGAGATCCGGCTGATGGACAGTCGTGTACCAACAGCTATTATTCACGGCAAGGGGAAGGGTAAACTACATGCCTTTCAGTATTCTCCCACCCGACATGAAAAACAAGACATGAATTCCAATACTCAAGACATGAAAATCTAGCATTTCTAATACTAAGGGTAATCATCAAGATTACTAGTAAAGCAGGAAATTAATTATCACAATATATAGATTTAACTTGAAGTGCAGGTACTTGCCTGTTGTTTGGATCTGTTTAATTTGGTTCTTGGGGGAAATTTCCACAGATGAGTCCAAAAGCTGAAATAGACATTATCATCACGCTCAGAAGGTGTCAAATAGATGGAAACGCCTGTCCTTGGGTCCAATTTGGAGACAAGGGCAGAAACGATAATTTCGGGTCAAAACGGGGTCCGCCGGTGGGCCGCTTTGCACCGAAAAACGTGTCCAGGTCAACGGTCTCCAAATTCACCATACTTAGTGTCAACAGGTCAGGAACGCTGATACGAACCCAACGGAACTTCCAGTTTTGGATTCCGATGAGCCGAACACAAAATCGCCCGTCGAGCGGGGCCTGTGGGGCCCGCGACACGCGATTTCGTCAACGTTCTCAGAATCGAACCAAACTTGACCCACAGGACCAGCGTATCGCTACGAGTCCGATGGCGCAAGTTTCGTCTCGATCCGACGTGTGTGCACGAAGTTAGGATGAATTGCAGAAAAGGCGGATACGGGGCGATGTCCGCGGATACGCGTTGATTTCGGTGTGCACGCGCACCCGAATCAGCTTCCGCGAAAACTCACACGTCCGTATCGACGCTGCGCACGTATCTGTGAAGACCGCGCGCGACCAAGTCGCCCCGTTTGGCGGGGCGTACTCAGTTCCGGGGTGAAACAGGGTCTGGTTTTTCCTGTTTTTGGATCGTGGTGTGCGATCACCACAGGACGCGGTGCCGCGAGCAGTTTGTCCGGACACCGAGAGGGTCATACAGGCTTCGCGTAGGAATTTACAGAATCGAAAACGGAGATCAGGGTTGCAAGATACGAGTACCTGAAGGGGACTGAGAAATCGGGGTTCTGAACCGTGTCCGACACGCGAGCTCGTGTCCTGGACGTGTCCTGTGCTGTGAATCCCGTGTCAGGGGCTGTGTCCGCGTGCGGGTGCTGCTGGAGGACACGCCGGGGGCTGGCGAGGTCGGGCCGGGGCTGCGGCGGCTCAGGCGAGGTCG
Organism: Iris macrosiphon; assembly: GCA_036927795.1. Lineage (NCBI taxonomy): Eukaryota > Viridiplantae > Streptophyta > Magnoliopsida > Asparagales > Iridaceae > Iris > Iris macrosiphon. The sequence continues at coordinate 67,268,904 of JAYESA010000001.1, forward strand.
TCCGCGCGGTTCACGGCGGAGCTAGGGGGAGGGGACCGGCGCTGGGGCTGGCTGCGAGGGGTCGAGCCGCTGTGGCGGAAGCTGCCGGCGGAGGAGGGTCTGGGAGGTCTGCGCAGGGGCGGCGCAGGGAGGTGGACGGCGGTCGGGGTCGCCGGAGTTAGGTGGTTAGGGTTAGGGTTTAGGCTAGATGGGGGAAAGGGAGGCGGAGGAGTTAGGCTATATATAGGGGACGAGGGCGAGTCCGGCCGGGCGACGTGGGCGGAAGAGTCGGGGAGGGAGGCGACGTGGGGAGGTTCTCCGGCCACGTCGCCGGAGAACGCGGCGGGCGGCGCGAAGATCGGGTCGTGGGGGAACGGGGAGACTGTGCACGCGGGCGGGTCGGGCTGCGGCGGGTCGGGTTCGGCTGAACCCGACCCGACCCGATAAGAACGGGTGGGCTGGGCAGGTTAGCGGGCTGGGCCGCGGCCCAACGGGCCGAAAAAATAAAGAAAATAAATAATAAATAATTAATAAATAATAAATAATTAAATAAATAGATAATTAATTAATTAATTAATTAAAATTAGTTTTTAGGCATTTAAAAATATGTCTGAGGCCCAGAAAAATTCAGAAAATTACCCTAAGTCCAGTTTTTCATTTTACACCTAAAAATGTTATTTTCATGATATTTTAATATTACTTATTGCTAATTAAAAATCATTTATTAATTGAAAACCTTGATTTTAATTACAGAAAATTCCCAGAAAATTCCAGGAAATTGGGAAAAATCCAAGATTTAATAATTTAAAAATTCAGGGGGTTTACAACCTACCCAACTTACAAAAATTTTGTCCTCGAAATTTAAGAATAACAATGGGACGAAAAGAAAGGCCGGAAATTACAATATACCTCAGGGTTCAAAAAAGATAGGGGTATCGCTCTCTAATCTCGTCTTCTCGCTCCCAGGTGGATTCGCCGGGAGAATGGTGCTTCCAAGCTACGCGAACCAGGGAGATAACCTGGTTCCGTAGGACTTTCTCCGAGCGATCCAGTATCTCCACGGGTTGCTCTTGGTAAGTCAAACTTGGGCCTACTTCGAGCTCTGAGTGATCCAAAATGTGGCTGGGGTCTGACACATACTTCCTCAGCTGTGACACGTGGAAGACGTTATGGACTCCTTCCAGAGAGGGTGGCAATGCCAGACGGTACGCCACTTCTCCGATTTTCTCCTGAATGCCAAAAGGTCCAATGAATCTTGGGCTGAGTTTTCCACTCCTGCCGAACCTAATGGTGCCACGTGTCGGGGAAATCTTCAAGAATACCAATTCTCCAACATTAAAAATAGAGTCATAATCAAGTCTTAGTTCCATAATCAAAATGTTTAAATTGACTTGAATTTCATAAATTTAATTACCTCAAACTCCAAGGGCCTTCGGTGGCTATTTGCCCAATGTCGTTGCCTGTCTTGAGCCACTCGAAGTCTATCCCTTATTTGCTTTATCTTCTCAGCTGAATCGATCACCATCTCTGGTCCCAGCAAGGCTCTTTCTCCAACGTCGTCCCATGACAGCGGGGTACGACATCTTCGCCCATACAGGGCTTCAAATGGAGTCATCTCGATACTAGCTTGGTAGCTGTTATTATACGAGAACTCCACCAGGTGTAGATAGTCTTCCCAGGATCCTCCAAAATCTAAAACACATGTACGGAGCATATCTTCAAGGGTCTGGATTGTACGTTCCGATTGACCATCGGTTTGGGGATGATAAGCTGTGCTGAATTTGAGTTGAGTCCCCAAGCTGGCTTGTAAGCTCTTCCAGAAGTGAGAGGTGAATCTTGAATCTCTGTCGGAGACAATACTGACTGGAACCCCATGTAACTTAACAATATGTCTGATATATAGATCTGCCAGCTTCTCTGTAGATAGCCCCACTTTGAAAGGTAGAAAGTGTGCCGACTTGGTCAGTCTATCCACTATCACCCAGATTGCATCCTTTCCACTAGGTGTCCTCGGAAGTCCGGAAACAAAATCTATTGTAATGTGTTCCCACTTCCACCCCGGAATGGGTAGTGGTTGCAGCAATCCTCCAGGTCTTTGTCTCTCTGTCTTGACTTGTTGGCACACTAAACAACGGAATACGAACCTGGCTACTTCTCTTTTCATGCCATGCCACCACACATGCGTCCTCAGGTCCTTGTACATCTTGTTGGCTCCTGGATGTATAGAGTACTGCGATCTGTGCGCCTCTTGCATAATTTCTTCCCTTATGTCTCCTTGAGGTACACATAATCTATCGCCATGCCTCAGTGATCCATCTTCATGAATTCTGAAATCTTCTACTAGTCCAGCTTGCACTTGACCTCGAAGGCTTCGCAGGCCTTCGTCCTGAAACTGAGCCTCCTTGATCTTGTCCATTAAAGTAGACTGAATCTGCAAGTTCATCATTTGGCCTTCTTTTCCTGGGATAATTACTTCAATACCTAGACTTTCCAGGTCCTCCAGCAGGTGTCTGTCCATAGTCAAGTACATCGCCATAGGATACCTGCTTAGAGCATCAGCAACTACATTTGCCTTTCCAGGGTGATATTGAAGAGTGATATCAAAGTCTTTCATTAGTTCCAGCCACCTTCTTTGCCTCATGTTCAACTCTTTCTGGGTGAAGATATATTTTAGACTTTTATGATCTGTAAATATTTCCACCCTTTCTCCATAAAGATAATGTTTCCATAGTTTAAGAGCAAAAATGACAGCTGCCAATTCTAAATCATGGGTTGGATAATTCTTTTCATGTGGACGAAGCTGTCTAGAGGCATATGCTATTACTTTCTTATTCTGCTCCAATACACAACTTAGACCTTTTCCAGAAGCATCACTATAAATAGCGAAACCTCCGGTTCCAGAAGGTAAGGTCAGAATAGGGGCAGTAGTCAGCCTTTTCTTCAATTCCTCAAAAGCATGCTGACATTCATCAGTCCAGGTGAACTCTTCATCCTTCCTTGTTAATTTTGTCATGGGCTCCGCAATCCTAGCGAAGTCTTTCACAAACTTCCGATAGTAGCCAGCTAGTCCCAGGAAGCTTCTAATCTCTGCTACAGAGTCTGGAGTGGGCCAGGATTCTACTGCCGCTATCTTCTTAGGATCTACTGCTATTCCATCCCCAGTCACAACATGTCCCAAGAATTCTACTTTGTCTAGGAAGAAAGCACATTTGGATAATTTTCCATAAAGTTTTTCCTTCCTCAAAGTCTCCAATGCTAACCTCAAATGTTCTTCATGTTCTTCGGGGGTCTTGGAGTAGATCAAAATATCATCAATGAAGACCACTACAAATTTGTCTAGGTATGGCTGGAAAACTCTGTTCATTAAGTTCATAAAAACTGCTGGTGCATTCGTCAACCCGAACGGCATCACTAAGAATTCGTAATGTCCGTTCCGGGTATTGAAAGCAGTTTTAGGGATGTCTTCTTTTCTCACCCTTACTTGGTGATAACCAGACCTCAAATCAATCTTTGAAAATACCCGAGCTCCACTCAGCTGATCAAATAAGTCATCTATCCTGGACAGGGGATACTTATTCTTAATTGTTAAGGCATTCAAGGCCCTATAGTCAATACACATTCGGGATGTTCCGTCCTTCTTGGGCACAAATAATACTGGAGCTCCCCAGGGTGAGACACTAGACCTAATGAAGCATTTGTCCTCTAGCTCTTTGATTTGCTCATTTAGTTCTATTATCTCCTTTTTGTTGATTCTGTAGGGATTCTGAGATACTGGTGCTGCTCCTGGCACTAAGTCAATGGAGAATTCAACTTCTCGGTCTGGGGGTAAGCCTGGGAGATCCTCAGGGAAGACATCAAGATATTCAGAGATGATAGGTGGCAATTCTTCTGTTACTAGGGCTCCACAAATTATGTTATTACCCATTTCCCTAGAACCTCTAGCAAATTCAAAATCTGGCTTATCAGGTGGCCTAAAGATTACACTACCTCTGTGGCAGTCTATTGTGGCATGATGTTGACTTAACCAATCCATACCCAGTATAATGTCAAAACTGGGCACTGGCATTACAAGTAGTCTAGCATACAGTTTCCTACCACATAATGTAATAGGACAATTGTTACAGGCATCACTAACCGGGATGATTCCTCCACCGGTAATGATCTTATAACAATTCCTAAGGGGTTTAGTGGTTAAGCTATGCTTCATAAGGAAATCTACTGACATGAATGAATGAGAAGCTCCAGAGTCGAATAAAGTAATAGCTGGTATTGAATTTATAAGCACAGAACCTGTGATCACGTCTGCTGTGGCTTCAGCTTCTTCCAGAGTCATTGCATAAGCACGGCCTTGCTGCGGTGCACCCCTCTGTTGCTGCTGTTGGTGCTGAGCAAAGCGTTGTTGTTGAGTTGGAAGCGTGGGTCCCCTCTGTTGTGCTGCTGGGGGCCTGGCCTGGACTGGAGCCTTTGGTGCAGCTGGGCGTCCTTGAGCAGCAGGACAGTCCCTTAATTGATGTGCTGGTGAGCCACAATAGAGACAGGCACCTAGCCTCTTTCTACAGTCTTGCCAAGTGTGGCCTGGTTTTTGGCAATAGTTGCAAGGGGGAGCTCGCTGGTTCTGACCTTGAGCCTGGTGTTGGGGTGCTGGAGCTCGAGGGAGAGGACGTTGAGTTTGCTGCGGGGCCCTCTGTTGTTGTTGCTGTTGAAAAGGGCGTTTGTTGGGTCCCGCATTTCCGGTATCTCTTTCTCGCTTCAGTTTGTGCCCCATATCTCTCTCTACGCCTTGTGCCACGCTCAGGATTTCCTCATAGGTACGAGCTCGGCTGGTGGTGACAGCGAGGCGAATATCCGGGGACAGCCCCTTCTTGAATCTTCGGGCTCTGTCCTCCGGGGTACGAACCATGTACTCCGCAAAGTGGCTTAACCTGCTAAATTCAGCAGTATATTCATCAACAGACATGTTACCTTGTTCCAGTCTCTCGAATTGGCTTTCGAGAGCTTCCCGAGCCACTTTGGGATAAAATTTCTCCTTAAATAGCCTTTTGAAGTCCTCCCAGGTGAGGTCAGGAGCAGATAGTTGGGGTTCATCTCTGAACCAGGTTCGAGCAATATCGAACAGTTGCAGGCTTGCGGACTCCACTTTAAGATCATCGGGAACCCGGGCAGTCTTCAGGAGTCTCTCGACATTCTCTATCCACTCATCAGCGTAGAGAATGCCCTCAGTTCCGTAGAATTCCAGAGGCCTAAGGTTCTTGAAGTCTTTGGCACTTCCTGGCCTCTTGAGTGGCGACTCCTGGGACTTAATAGCTTCTGAGAGGCTGGTCCGCAGGAGTGTAGTCTGTTCCTTCTGGGATTCCACCAATCCCTGGAACACTCCAAGTAGCTGTGCCCCATCCAGAGTAACTGCCGGAACAGATGGAGGCGGCGGGAGTGCAAGAGTCTCGGGCACATTCTGCTCAGCTGGTTCTGATGTGCCTCCTACTGTGTTTCTGGTCTGGACCATTCTGAAAGATTAAGGGATAGGAAATCAGAATAGAATACTTGAAAATCAAAGGCGATAGGAAAAATTGAGCAGCAATGATATCAAGAATTGAAATAAGGACGCTATACTGTGAATGAGCTTTTCCTAGAATCCTCAATCTTATTCCATACCCTGTCCTAGGGTATTACCCTATTTTAGGATAGGACCTGCATGGGCCACCATAAAAACGTGTCACGACCCGCACCCGGAAGTTCGGGCACGAGTACGTGGGTACGTCCAGCCTACGCCGTAGAGTCGGCGGTAGTACGCTGTCTAGGTCAATCCATCTAAACTAGTCTAACTCATTCACAAATTAACATAGGCAAGATAATAATGAGAATGAAACTTAATATTTCAACTAAAAATAAATGTGACGACAATTCAAATGTTTAATACAGGAATTTCAAATAAAATCGGGGACAAACCCGATTAAATAAGATAGAACACAGAAATAAAAGATAGCTACGGCTAGCTACTCTGCAGCAGGGGTCTCCTGGGTGGGATCTGGCTCATCATAGGTATCATCTGTACCCTCATAAGGACCATAATAAGTAGGGGCAAGATCCTCATCATCGCCTAAATCAACAGATCCAGTCAGGAAAGGAGCAAAGTACACAGTGCACAACAAGGTTAAACTTAAATATTCATGATAATTAAATATTGAATATCATGTTAAGGAATTTGCATAAAAGGATGTCAATATCTCAGAGTCACAACTATAAACAGGATTATGAGGAAACAGAAGTAAATGAGCAGGAAATGAAACTACAACAGGCAGCAAGAAATATAACATGACCAGAAATTATCTGTATGAAACTTGTGTTTGTTTTAGAATACTTAGTTGGCATGTAGGGGTTTATAAGGCTAATCCGGCCGTCATGAACGGCTATTAGTCACGAATAATCGAGATCCGGCTGATGGACAGTCGTGTACCAACAGCTATTATTCACGGCAAGGGGAAGGGTAAACTACATGCCTTTCAGTATTCTCCCACCCGACATGAAAAACAAGACATGAATTCCAATACTCAAGACATGAAAATCTAGCATTTCTAACACTAAGGGTAATCATCAAGGTTACTAGTAAAGCAGGAAATTAATTTTCACAATATATAGATTTAACTTGAAGTGCAGGTACTTGCCTGTTGTTTGGATCTGTTTAATTTGGTTCTTGGGGGAAATTTCACAGATGAGTCCAAAAGCTGAAATACACATTACCATCACGCTCAGAAGGTGTCAAATAGATGGAAACGCCTGTCCTTGGGTCCAATTTGGAGACAAGGGCAGAAACGGTAATTTCGGGTCAAAACGGGGTCCGCCGGTGGGCCGCTTTGCACCAAAAAACGTGTCCAGGTCAACGGTCTCCAAATTCACCAAACTTAGTATCAACAGGTCAGGAACGCTGATACGAACCCAACGGAACTTCCAGTTTTGGATTCCGATGAGCCGAACACAAAATCGCCCGTCGAGCGGGGCCTGTGGGTCCCGCGACACGCGATTTTGTCAACGTTCTCAGAATCGAACCAAACTTGACCCACAGGACCAGCGTATCGCTACGAGTCCGACGTGTGTGCACGAAGTTAGGGTGAATTGCAGAAAAGGCGGATACGGGGCGATGTCCGCGGATACGCGTTGATTCCGGTGTGCACGCGCACCCGAATCAGCTTCCGCGAAAAATCACACGTCCGTATCGACGCTGCGCACGTATCTGTGAAGACCGCGCGCGACCAAGTCGTCCCGTTTGGCGGAGCGTACTCAGTTCCGGGGTGAAACAGGGTCTGGTTTTTCCTGTTTTTGGATCGCGGTGTGCGATCACCACAGGACGCGGTGCCGCGAGCAGTTTGTCCGGACACCGAGAGGGTCATACAGGCTTCGCGTTGGAATTTACAGAATCGAAAACGGAGATCAGGGTTGCAAGATACGAGTACCTGAAGGGGACTGAGAAATCGGGGTTCTGAACCGTGTCCGACACCCGAGCTCGTGTCCTGGACGTGTCCTGTGCTGTGAATCCCGTGTCAGGGGCTGTGTCCGCGTGCGGGTGCTGCTGGAGGACACGTCGGGGGCTGGCGAGGTCGGGCCGGGGCTGCGGCGGCTCAGGCGAGGTCGTCCGCGCGGTTCACGGCGGAGCTAGGGGGAGGGGACCGGCGCTGGGGCTGGCTGCGAGGGGTCGAGCCGCTGTGGCGGAGGCTGCCGGCGGAGGAGGGTCTGGGAGGTCTGTTCAGGGGCGGCGCAGGGAGGTGGACGGCGGTCGGGGTCGCCGGAGTTAGGTGGTTAGGGTTAGGGTTTAGGCTAGATGGGGGAAAGGGAGGCGGAGGAGTTAGGCTATATATAGGGGACGAGGGCGAGTCCGGCCGGGCGACGTGGGCGGAAGAGTCGGGGAGGGAGGCGACGTGGGGAGGTTCTCCGGCCACGTCGCCGGAGAACGCGGCGGGCGGCGCGAAGATCGGGTCGTGGGGGAACGGGGAGACTGTGCACGCGGGCGGGTCGGGCTGCGGCGGGTCGGGTTCGGCTGAACCCGACCCGACCCGATAAGAACGGTTGGGCTGGGCAGGTTAGCGGGCTGGGCCGCGGCCCAACGGGCCAGAAAAATAAAGAAAATAAATAATTAATAATTAATAAATAATAAATAATTAAATAAATAGATAATTAATTAATTAATTAATTAAAATTAGTTTTTAGGCATTTAAAAATATGTCTGAGGCCCAGAAAAATCCAGAAAATTACCCTAAGTCCAGTTTTTCATTTTACACCTAAAAATGTTATTTTCATGATATTTTAATATTATTTATTGCCAATTAAAAATTATTTATTAATTGAAAAACTTGATTTTAATTACAGAAAATTCCCAGAAAATTCCAGGAAATTGGGAAAAATCCAAGATTTAATAATTTAAAAATTCAGGGGGTTTACATTTTGCAAAAGTTGTGATACGGGGTATGTTCCGCAGATGCGGGCTGATACCGACGCGCACACGGGTCCAAATCAGTTTTTGCAAAATCCCATATGTTCGTGTATACTGCGCGCACCTTTTGGTACACTTGGTACACAGCGAGGTGGTCCCGTTTCGCGGGGCGCGCTCCATATCACAATTTCTAGAATTTGGAGAAAAAATATATTTTCGGGGTTTTCCAACTAATTTAATTCTACACACAGTAATTAATAAATTAATATATTTGACAGAAAATAAACTAGGTCAAGTGATCTTCGCATACCAACAAGAAAAACCAAATTCGGATCTCTGTGATGCGAGATAAAAATCCGTGAACAGAGGTGGTTGCAACAGATTTTTTGAGATTTAAAAAGTCGGGATTTTTTATCGACTTGGTGTCGATTTTTACCTAGGTTCGCATGTTGTTCGAGACCATCTAATGCACAAATATGGAAGGGGTCATACCGGTGAAGACGGGGTCTAGTTTGGTCCACTGATGGCATAGGAAACGGAGCAAGAACATAGGTAAGCTGTTCGATCAAATTCTATCTCGCGCGTGCGGCGTTACGGTGTGCGGTCGACGGCTCCGGCGCATGGCGGCGGGTCTGGGCGGTCGGCGGCGAGCTCCGGTGGTCGGCGCGGGGGAGAATTAGGGTTAGGGTTTGGGGTGATAGACAGAATATAGAGAGAGGGAGAGAGAGATTGCGATAGAGGGGGGGGTTCGTTAGGCCGCGGGGGAGGGAAAATAAGCATGCGGCTGCTGCCGCCATGCTATTTCATATAGGGCGGGTACGGGTTAGGGTTTTGAAGTGGGTTGTGGATTTTAATACCCATTAGGATTTATTTACTAATTCTTTCTTTTTCTTATTCTTTTATTTTCTATTTCTATGGTATTTCTATTTCTATTCTAATTGCTAATCATTAACTATATATATATATATATATATATATATATATATATATATATATACATATATATATATAGAAAAATTCTAGAAATTTATTTTAGATCATGAAATTAATCTACCATTTGTCCAATAGGTCCCCTACATGGAATAAATTAGGAAAAATTTATAATGGCTCCATAAATCCCCTAAATGCACAAACATCTCAAATAAAAATTAAATAAATTCTATTTCTCCTAATTTGCTAATAAGTACTACAATTAAATTAATAATAATAAAAAATATAAATATAGATTTTAGGATTTGGTGTTTTACATCCTACCAAACTTATAAAAAATTTGTCCTCGAAATTTAAAACTAAGTCCAATTGTCATGGGGATATTTGGGGGTATATAATTTGCATTATTTAAAATGCAAGGCTAGGTTTAAATGAGGGGCGATGTTGCGTTGCACATTCAAAAAATTCATGGAGAAGATTCATATGGAGGAGAATTAGGTTTCTTCATGTGTTATCCAATGGTGTGGGCATCTCAATGCACTTTTGCATAAAAATGCCCAACGATTGGAAAATTACACAAAGATAGAAATTGGATTAGTTCAATAAAAAAATAATACGCAGGGTGTCATTGAATTAATTAGAAGTACATGGAGATAACGTTAGGTGGGGCACAAGTATCATAGATATAGGGGACTCAAGATAGAATATCATCAAAATTAGGGTTGTACGAAAAGGGTCAGGATTGTGTCTCCAATTTTGATTGGAATGCACAAGGATACAAAGTCGTATTATTTAGAATTTAAGAAATAACGTTCACGACGGATATTATGCGACTAAAATGTAGCACAAGTGAGCATAATTATAAGTTATACCGAGGTTAGAATAGAAGGCGGTCACGTCTAGGACAAGGATGTAAAATTTGAAGGGAGGCAATGGCTAGGGTAGTGCTCCAATTATCGAAGCAATGGGTATGGTACTCTAAGTGATCTAATTATTGTAAAAATTAAATAAAAATACCGTGTTATATTTCTAATTTGATTCAAACTAGCGTTAGTTTCACTATCTAAGCCAAGTAGGTCTAATTTTGGGGTGTGGGGGTTTATAATCTGCTCAACTTAAAATAATTTCATCCTCAAAATTAAAATAAGGCATAATTTGTTAATTCCTTCACATTCGCATATGAGGCAAGTCAATCACAATCTCTTTTAAAATTAAAATATATTCTAATCCATCGCAATCACTTTCAAAATTAAGGTAACCTCTGTTTAATCAAAATATTGTAATCTTTTCTTGATAATCACATCCAATTTTAAGCTAGATCTATACGACATCTTCAAGTTTTAAATAGCCCACATCAATTTTCATATTACGATCTCCAACTATCATAATCTCCTTAAAAAGAAAACAATTCTAATCCAATATTATTCCTATTTTCCCTTATGAGTTTTGTATCATTCAAAATTTTTAAACTCAATTCACATCCTCAATAATTCCAATAGGTAATACAGCAAACAAAATTTAACCTTTAACTCAAATCATCTAATTGTAAAATTTTATATCTACTTTACCAATTGTTCAAGCCTAGAATTCTATATTTATCCTTAAGGTTTAAATCGATGATTCAATCTTCAACATTCAAACTTTAAATCATTTCCTGAATGTAAAAATATTTGGTCCTCACTTTCAAGAGTTTATCGTAGTCCTTCTTTTAAAAAATTTCAAAATTACAATGACTTGAATCTCCCCATATAATCTTGCTTGATCGCACTCTAAAAAAATTTCTCTCAAGTTGACAATGCAACTTCTACCCAACTTAGAATTTACCCATCTATCATATAAGGCAATACACTTAAGAAAAATATTCCTCGACTTATTTAATCATGTTATTCGATCCTCAAAAGTTTGAACACCAACATATTACCTATGATATGCCATTAATTACGGAAAATCATTATCAACTAATGCGGTTGGCCTATGGGGTATATCTAGTACTATCTGTATATCAAACTTATACTAAGCACGATATTTCATCTTTCCGAAATGAAGGAAGATGGAAAACAATGATAAAGGGTTCAAGGGAAAGGTACTAGAATAGAAGTATAGAGATCAAGGCGATTAGAGAATTCAAAAGGGAATTGTCAAGGCAGTTGTGGATTAAAATCCTATTTGGTAATTTCTTATTCACATGCTCGTATCTGTACAGTTATGTAACTGATACGATATGCTCAAGCATGTCTAGAGGGCAAGTACATTCGTCTACTAGACACTATATATCTCAATCCACGTAAAGTAGTTATGCGAAGGGCGAACCAAGCGCACCAAGGTTAGCTAGACCTTAATACACTGATTCTGAAATGTATTAATGTATGCATCCACTAATACATATATCGTGAACAAGCTCGATAAAAGAATAAGCTTACAAAACTAGGCTATAAAATAGCAGCATAAGTCAAGGTAGTATATGAAATATAAATGCGCTAGATCATGATGAAATAAGGTACAAATAATTCAAGTTCACAAACAAAACAAAAATAAGACTCTACAGTCTCTACAGTTGTAGTAGTAACACCTTATCTAAGCTGCTAGTCGATAACATAGGGGTATGGGCCTTCAAGTTCTACCGTCTGAATAAACACTATCGTCTTGTGCTAGTATATAGTTAATGTCGTTCAGTTACACTTCAATAATGAGTCAAGAGGACTATGTATCACTAGGTTGTGAGGCATAATACCCAGATAATAAACTAATATTATGACAGTCTTAAGGAAAATCTATAAAATAACCTTGTTCTTATAAATAAAGTATAAACTCTTATTGGGGTTTGCGAAAAATTCATCCTAATGCATTATATAGGTAATGGTCACCTTAAGTTTTAATCATAGTGCTCAAAGAACGAGTGTCAACAGTTAGAATGGGAGAGCTACTAGTTCTCAAGTGAGAAGAGGATATACCTATATTGGGTTATGGATACGAATTACGCAATTTAAAACTAAGTGTAATCATCAAGTTACAATCTATAAGAACAACTCAAACTATCATATTCTAACAATCAAGCACAACTTTTCAAAGTTTATCATTAACAACTATAATCCAAGCAAACTACATATCTTTATCATGAGAGAATTCACCTGGCCTACAATCAGAAGTGTCAGGTGGCACTAGTTGAAAGGTGAAGTAAAGAAAACATACTTAGTTGTCGCAAAAATGGTGACCGCTAAGTTTTCAGAAGAACAAGATATGATCTTAAAATAGAGGGACTTTAGATGATGTCATGGTTTCTTAAGGGGAAGGTAATATGCTAATCTTTGTGTTCAAGGTACGATCGAGGAAATACTATATTCATTCCTCTAGGTTTTCTTAGGTGCTATTTGCTAATATCCAGACAAGAATCTAAAGGTATAGTTCGATAATACTATCTCACTATAAAAGTTAGCGTTGGTCGTAACATTCTACCTTGGATTTCTATTGGTTCCTTAATGCTAGGGTAAAACAGTATGGTCAACTTTCTAACTAACTCTAGTAGTGTCCATGCTACTTCTCAAGTCATTCATAATTATATTAAGGGATAATGGTAAACCAGTCTATAGATAAGGGGATGCTAGGGTTTACTGAATATTCTAAACTTAGTGATGTGTCAGTATTCTAGTTTTATTCTTAGTAGGAATGTTACCCTAATTGTCATCCTATCTACAGGGAGTCCTATATTTTAGCAGGGGCGATACTCAAGGAACTATTAGGGAAGCACAAGAATCAAGTAGGATGCAATTATGTAATTAGAACAGACTGAAAGGAAGATAAGACATAGTCAATTGTGGATGAGATCCTATATTCTAATCCTATTTGCAGGCTTGCTCGATACAGTAACGTAACCGAGACAATATACTCTTGACCTGCATGGGCCACCACTAAAAATATGTCATGCCCCAGTCCTAAAATACGTAGGACCAAGACACCTAAGCATGCCAGCCGTATGAATATGGCACTCCAATATATGGAAACCATAACACACGTACGCTGTAATATGAATAACAATTCACAAGTGGTAAACATATATATATCACAGGGCATAACTAAATCTCATCCACAAAAATCATATATAAGTAAATAAACAATATTTATGAACTAGATCTCAATATAAAGTATCTCAAGATGATAGTCGGATGAAAAAAAATCAACTACGAAACTAGAATGAAGAATAAACAAGATAAAATACAATATAAATACAACCTCTAACAATCATGAGGCTCCGAGAGAAGACCTCTCGCAATATAAGTAGCCAGTCCGGATCTGCGCTCCTGCAAATACTCATGAACAATACACCTGGAAAGGGACCAGGCCCTCAGAGGGACATAACAAGATACATAGAAGCATGCCATGAAGTAAATACTGTAAAAACTCCAGGGTGACCTAACCATCTAAGTTAATTGCAACTTGAGGACAACTTGAGTGTATGGGAAAGTGTAGGCTAGACATATGCTGACGTAATTCACCAATCGTGACAACTGGCTAGTATATACCACATATGCCCCCATAGGAGGGCGTAACATAACAACGTCCATCTCCGAAGAGCATGGCATCTTCATAATATATAACGTCCATACCGCTGCGAAGAACGGGGCACCTGCATAATATATAACGTCCATACCGTTCTGTCGAACGGGGCACCTGCATCGAGGAAGTGGGTGTCCCATACGCCTACTAGTTGTCCTCCCCGCCCAATGATCTATGCATGTTGTATCCTCAACACGCCTTAGCTACTACGTCGCGATGTCGTAACTCTGGCTCATAGTTTATCGTTAGAACAGTAGTCCAACCTCACAACCAAACAAGGACAAGGATTGGACCATCGTACCACGATAATCTATTCTCCGCCTACTAATAACTGCTAAATCTTCTAACATGTATCACTATTAGCAGTTATACCCTATCCTTCGCACGCCTACACGTACAGGTGGCCAACCACATACGCAGGTCCATGTCCTACATGAGACTCACAATACGTGCAAGAAATGTGTCAAGGCCTGGGAGTCATACCGATAACTCCACAACTTTAGGTGGGTCTACTAGACACTAGGTCAGACATAAGTCCTAACGTCAACGCATTCGTTGACTACACCCGAGTATCTCTCGGACGTGCACAGTTATAATAGATAAACATGCAACTAAATAATAACTGAATTTAAACAGTACAACAAAGGCAAGGTATACTCGCCTGGCAAGAGAGCTGTAGAGTGTAATATCTAGAGGTCAAACACCAAGAGTCAGAAACTACGGCCTCAGAATGAATGTCTCCGGATGCTGAAATAAACATCACCAACGTTCCCAGAATAAGCAAAATATCAAGAAAGCACTCCCCTTTCGTCCAATTTGGACACAGGTGCAAAACGATAATTTTGGGTCAAAGCGGGCTCCACATGTGGGCCACTTTGCCCCGAAAAGCGTGCCAAGGGTAAAGGTCTCTAAATGGGACAAATTATAGGTCAAACCAATTCTAAATGTCAATACAAACTCAACGGTACTTCCAATTTTGGATTCCGGTGAGCCGAACACAAATTCGCCAAAAAAGTCAAACGTGGGCCCACCAATTGGCGACTTGGTCAACTGTCTCCGAATCGCATGAAAATTGGGTCATAAGACCAGCGTGTTACCACGAGTACAGTAGCGTAAGTTTCGTTGCATTCTGACGAGCGAGCACTAAATGCGCAGGGTTTTTGCAAATGTTGTGATACGGGATATGTTCTGCGAATACAGGCTGATACCGACGCGCACACGCGTCCAAATCAGTTTTTGCAAAATCCTACATGTCCGTGTATACTGTGCGCACCTTTTGGTACACTTGGTACACGGTGGAGCTGTCCCGTTGGGCGGAGCGCGCTCTGTATAACAATTTCTAAAATTTGGAGAAAAAGTATGTTTTCGGGGTTTTCCAACTAATTTATTTCTACACACAGCAATTAATAAATTAATGTATTTGAAAGAAAATAAACTAGGTCAAGTGATCTTCGCATACCAACAAGAAAAACCAAATTCGGATCTCTGTGGTGGGAGATACGAATCCGTGAACAGGGGTGGTTGCAATAGATTTTCTGAGATTTAAAATGTCAAGATTTTTCATCGACTTGGCGTCGATTTTTACCTAGGTTCGCACGCTGTTTGGTGCAGCGATGCACGGGAAATAGAGCAGGAACACAGGTAAGTTGTTCGATCAAATTCTGTCTCATTCGCGCGGCATCACGGTGTGCGGTCGGCGGCTCCGGTGCATGGCGGCGGGTCTGGGCGGTCGGCGACGGGCTCCGGTGGTCGGCGCGGGGGAGGATTAGGGTTAGGGTTTGGGGTGATAGGCAGAATATAGAGAGAGGGAGAGAGAGATTGCGATAGAGAGGGGGGGTTCGTTAGGCCGCGGGGGAGGGGAAATAAGCATGCGGCTGCTGCTGCTATTCTATTTAATATATGGCGGGTACGGGTTAGGGTTTTGAAGTGGGTAGTGGGTTTTAATACCCATTAGGATTTATTTACTAATTCTTTCTTTTTCTTATTCTTTTATTTTCTATTTCTATGTTATTTCTATTTATATTCTAATTGCTAAGCATTAACTATATATATAAAAAAGTAAATACGGATTTTAGGATTTGGGGTTTTACAAGACGAAAAACAAAAATAATGAATTCAAGGAGGAGGTGATAGAATACAAGTACGGGGTTCAAGGCGATTAAAAAATTCAAAAGGGAGTTGTCAAGGCAGTTGTGGATTGAAATCTTATTTTTGGTAAATTTTTATTTACATGCTCATATCAGTACAGTTATGTAACCGATACAATATGCTCTGACCTGTCTAGAGGACATGTATATTCGTCTACTAGTAAACTATGTCTCAATCAACGTAAAATAGTCATACGAAAGACGAACCAAGTGCACTAAAGTTGATCAGACCATAATACACCGATTCTGATTTAGACAATGTATTAATATGGGTCCCTACTAACACATATGTCATGAACAAGCTCGATAAAGAATAAGCTTGCAAAACTAGGCTATGATAGCAGTATAAGTCAATATAGTAAAAAATATGCACAAAAAATTATAATGAAGGAAGGTACAAAATAATTCAAGTTTACCAAGAAGATAAGACTCGTCCGATGTTGTGCCTCTACAGTTGCCATACTAACTTTCTGTCTAAGTCTCTAGTCGACCAAATGGGGGTATGGGCCTCTAAAGTTCTACAGTCTGGATAAACACTATCTTTTTATGCTAGCATATATTCAGGTGTCTTTCTATTACATTTCATTAATGGGTCAAAAGTACTATATGATACTAGGTTGTGAGGCATGCTACCCAACTCACAAGGATTAACTAATACTGTAACTTAAGAATAGAGAAGTTATTAGCTCTCAAATGAGAGAGGATATAACATGTATTGAGATATATTAATAAAGGTTATATGATTTAAAACTAGGGATAATTATAAAATCATATTCTAAACTAAATGAATAACCCAACCTGCCAAGTTCTAACTACTAAGCACAAAAATTTAAGATTAACAAACTACAATCCTACCAAACTATATATCCTAACGTAAAATAAATCACATGGCCTATAATCAGAAAGGTTAGGTGGCACGAATTGAAAGATGAAGGAATTTTTTTTAGTCGTCGTACAAATAGCAAGAGTTAAGGTTTCGGAGAAACAAGATATGAAATTAAATAGAGAGATCTTGATAATATCATGGTTTACTAAGAAAAAGTGGTATGTTAGTCTTTACTTTTGAGGTATGATCAAGGAAAAGGTTCTAATCATTCAATACATTTTAATTGGGTAAAGAGCTATTACAATTGATCTATGATGAAGGGAGGGATTAACTCAAGATGGGAAAGTATATAGATAGTTGGATGAGATGGCAGGGTAGATGACTCATGAAGACTCAAGTATGACTCAACCATGATCATAGATTCTAGGGGATCTACTAAGCTGAAGGTAGGGTACCCTTACTCTTACTAAGGTATTAGTTCATTCCTCTTGGTTTCCTAAGGTACTGTTTTGCTAATATCAAGACAAGAAACTAACTTTATAGTCCTCTTATATTATCTCACTATGGAAGTTATGTTTTGGTCATAATATTCAAGCTCATATTTTTATTGGTTCATCAATAATAGGGTCAAACGATATAGTCAAATTTTTAACTAACCCTAGTAGTGTCTATGCTACTCGCAAGTCATTCCTAAATATATCAGGGAATAATGGTTAATCAATTTATATGTGTTAGATGCTAGGGTTCGTTAGGTATGCTAAACATTGGGAGTTGCCAATATTCTAATTTATTTTTCTTATTAGGTATGCTATCATAATTATCTTCTAACAAGGATTCCTATATTCTGGCATGAGGCTATACTCAAGGAACTATTAGGGAAGTAAATAGGAATAGGTGAGGAAACAAGAATACCGATGTCAAGAGAATTATGCGTATAAAATTTTGAAGGTCAAGGAAGGTAGGTGAGTTCAAAAAATTTGGAACAAAATCAAGAAGAAAAGTCAAGTATGTGATAAGACCTATACTCTAATCCTATTTGCAGGCTTGTTCGGTACAGTAATGTAACCGAGATAATATACTCTTGACCTGCATGGGCTACCATAAAACGTGTCACACCCAAGTCCCAGAATATATAGGACTAGGAATACATAACATGCCAGCCGTATGTATACGAAAACTCCAATGTGTTGAAAGATCGTAACACATACGTACGGTGTATATAAATATCAAATCCACAAGTGGAAATATACTGTCGACACAAGTCACACGCAATCTATATATCATCCACAACACAAATAAAGAAATATAAAATAAATAACTGAATCTCAAATATAAAGTATCAAAGAATGATAGTCGGGTGGAAATATATCCACTGCCAGTCGACTATACCAAAAACTAAATGAGAGACGAGATCAAAACTCCAATATAAGATAAATGTCCATAAAAGAATAGCAACTAAAATATCCATCAGCTGCGAAGAATCAGTGGTACTTCGAAGGTAAGACCTCCTCAATCTGGTATGAAGTGTCAAGTCTGGGTCCGTACTCCTGCGGTTAATCCTGCCAGTCTACACCTAAAAGTGGACCAGGTCTTCAGAGGGACGTAACAAGATACTTAAATAGCATGCCAATAAAGTACTAAAAATAAACATCCAAGGGTCGCCTAACAGTCTATGTGAATGCATTTTGAGAATAACTTTCCAACATGTGGGCTATTTGGCTAAAAATGGGATTGGCATGATTCTCTCGGAGAATCAGGGGCCTAAAAAGTATGATGTCTTTTGAACGTCAGAGGCCGCTTGTTGATATATAATATAAGGGTCATCTAACCACGCATCTCCGGCGGAGCGTACGAGTTACATAAGGAAAAGTGTAAATGAACCTATATGCTTACTCATTGTTCTCCCTACCCCATGCTCTATACATGTTGTATCCACAACACGTTTCAGCTACTACGCCGAGACAGAGTGTTAGTATCGGCGTCGTAACTTTGGTTCATAGCCTATCGTTAGTACAATATTCTAACCCTACAACAAAATAAGGACAAGAATTGGACCACCGTACCACAATAGTCTATGTTCCTAGACTACTAATAACTGCCAAGTCTTCTAACATGCATCACTATTAGCAGTTATACCCTATCTGTCGTACGTCCTATACGCACAGGTGGCCAACTGATTACGTAAGTTCGTGTCCTACATGAGACTTACAACCCGTGTAAGAAATGTGTCACGGCGAATGAAACATAAGAATGCCTCAACATCATAGGGTGGTCTCGTAAAACTAGGTCAACATTCATAATATAAATAAGAGACAAAAGACGACGCAATCGTCGTTGAACCCAAGTTATTCTTGGACGCACAGTTTTATATAGCTAAATAAAATAAATAAATAAGCAACAAAAAATATGCGTGCTAATAATGAACGTAAATAAATAGCACAATGGCAAGGTATACTTGCCTGGCAGGAAAGCTGCGTAATGTAAACGTCCAGGTGTCAAATATAGAGTATCAGAACCCACTTCCACTGACTGAACTTCTCCGGATGTTGAAATAAATGTCACCAACATTCCCAAAATTAGCAAGATAGCTAGAAAATACTACCCTTTCGTCCAATTTGGACACAGGGGCAAGATAGTAATTTCGGGTCAAAGCGGGGTCCACATGTGGGCCACTTTGCATCGCAAAATGTGCCAGGGGTAAATGTATTTAAATTGGATTAATTATAGATGAAAAAAATCTTAAACGTCGATACGAACTCAACGGTATGTCCAGTTTTGGATTCCGGTGAGCCGATTAAAATTTTATCTTTCAAGTCAACCCGTGGGACCGTGAATAGGCGGTTTGGTCAACTGTCTCGCAATCACACAAAACTTCGATCACAATACCAATATGATACCACGAATCTAATTGCACAAGTTTCGTAGTGTTCCGACGAGCGTAAACAAGTAGGGTGGTTATTTGTAAAAGTTGCAATAAAGAAACTTTTTACCATATGGTTTGATTCCGACAGGCACACACGTCCGAATCAGCTTCTACGAAAGTCCACATATCTATATATATCATAATCGTCTTTCGGTGCAATTGGTACACGAAGAAGTAGCCTGGTTTGGCGGGGCGCACTTCGTATCACAAGTTTTCGGGTTCAAAAAATATGGTTTTGGTTAGGTTTGAACAAGTTGAATTTAATAATTAAAGCAAACTAAATAAAACTAAAAGGACAAATTTAATTTTGGTCATATTGTGAAGAAGTTCTTTTAAGTAGATTTTAAAAATATTAAACGTGTTGGTAGAAAATTGGACATAAACAGGGGTACTTGGATTAATTTTTGAACTATTTTGGAACAGTTTTTCGCCAAACTTTTCGTCAATTTTTCAGTTAATCTGGGGCACGAATACTCGTCCCGCTTGGAGCGGATCCTGGAGGGTCATGTTGTGAGAATGTACGAAGAAATCGTTCATAAAACGAAGCAACGGAGAGGGAGAAACATTACCATGAAGCATACAAGTGAAGCTAGAATTTTGCCCATATGCTTCAAAATGCTTGCCAAACTCTCGCTACCAGAACCTGAAGATTTTGCCCATAAACATGGTTAGTACAACAACATGTACTGGCAAGCAACCGTGGCCAAACTTACCTTAAAATCCACACTAAGTATACAAGTAAAGCTAGAATTTTGTTCGTGTTGATTTGGCGGTAAGGTTTTGTTAGGGTTATATAGTAAAAATATCACTTTGTATTTACTATATTTTTATATTTTTAAATGAGAATCATATGGGAAATTGTTTGCATGTTGTATTTGTTATAATATTAATGCAAGTGTCTGATATTCTATATTGTAGATAATATGGTGCGTGGTGTCACACAGAAGATCATATTATAATTTCCCTATAGAATATCTAAATAGTTCACAACCTATATGGTTTTGGACAAATTATTAGAAAGGTTGTAATGTAATCTGGTATTAGTCTATCTTGACTATAGGTTTACACTAGTACACTTTGTGTATATTGAACATGACCACTTGCGGTTTTTCCATTTGTAGTGACTACAAAAAAGAACAAACACCTCAGTTATTGTGGATGCTTGTGCTCTTAATCCGGATATAAAAATAGACATGTATATGCAGTGTGCATTACTTTGACTTATAAAAGAGTGGGATTCATTATGGGTCAATAACTTCTATAAAATAGGTAATGACATTGTGTGTATGATGGACTATTGATTATAAAAAGAATCCATGTCTAGATACATCGGATTGATGATGTCCCCTTAAGGAACTCATAAGGATTGTTATGTAAATCTTGCATGTAGATTATATTCGATATGACAAATATAGTTTAGTGGTACTACTTAAGGATAAAAGATGTCGATCAATATAGTTGTCAGTAATTTAATTTGATCGAGGACATTCGATATCTTAACATGGGGAGACAAACAAGCATATAATAAGAATGAGCCCATAATCTTAATTTAGGATTAGGAAGGTAGTGCAACAATAGATCTTTAGTGGACCGAGCTACTATTAACGGGCCAGGGTTGTATGTTCGGGCTAAACATGGGATACCCAGATATGTTAGGAGACCTAACACTAATTTCTTCTCATGGTCCCTGTCGTAGCCTATATATATCCTCTATTCTCTGACCTTTATGGTTATAAAAAGGAAGCATCTTTATCTAAATTTGTTTTTTACGTAAGGAGAGAAAGAGGGTCGGCCAAGGAAAAGAAAATGTTAGAAGATCATCGCCCACATGACGTCCAATCCAAGGAAGGAATACGTGAAGAAGATCTTGGGGTTGCTAACTGATCAAGGTTGCTGAAAACCTTCATCTTCTTCTCGTTACTTCAGATATAATTAGAGAACCCTAGTTTTCGCCTTTGAAGCGTTAGATCACTTATTAAACTTGTTAATCTTCTATCGATCAATATGTACACCAATCTACGGTCCTGGGGATCCCCAGTTCCATCAGTACTCTTGTGTCAGCCTACTTATATTAGACTCCATCACCTGAGTAGTTCCTTCATGAGTCACCTCAAGAAGTTTGCAGACTTTATGCGAACACATACATGTAGATGCTATGTTGAACTCAAAACTATCTAAGGCTCAAAATAAAGCATTTACAGCTCTAGCATCAAGACTAGATTATTTCTTTTCCATATCAGTCTATTTATATTTAGACTTTTCTATAATATTACCATCTACAATAATTCTATTAGTCCTTTTGTAGACATCTTCAACTATTGACCAAAGGTCAAAGCCTAGTGATCTGAGATAAAACCCATATATTTTTTCCAGTAAGTGTAGTTGGTTCCATCAAATAGAGGAGGCAAATTTATGGATTGGCCTTCGCTAGTGAAGATAGATTTCACAGTTGCCATATGTTGTACTTTAGGAATTAAAGCCTATAAAAGAGTACCTACTCTGATGCCAATTGTAATACCGTAAGGCAACTCTCGAGGGGGTGAATAGAGTGCAGCAAAATAATCTTTCCAATTAAAAAAAATTATGCGAAGTAAAATCAACTACCAAATAACAATAATAATGTATATATGTAAATGAGTAAGGGTAAGAGAATGCAAACGCAAATACTGAGATTTTATCATGGTTTTCCTCTGAGAGGACTAGTTCAGGCCCGAGAACTCTTGCTCAGAGTTGTATCCACTACAATCACCAATATTAAATCGTAAGCTTTCATCCAACTATTATGGTCCGCGTGCATATTTTGTTTCTGTAATTTAAACCCATGGTATGTCGTGGTTGTTGTTGTTCATGGATGTAATTAAAATCACGAGGGTTGATCATGCTTATTTATTTAATTTTCTTCAATCTAGATTATGTGTAAACTCCTTGGGGGTCATAGTATTAATATAATTTTAAATTTTTTATCTATTATGATGGCGTTGTTGGTTGTTTCTGATGCGGGACGAGATGCTATTTTTTGGTAGTCTGAAAGAAGACAAATAATTTTTGATGAAGGGAAAAGATGGCCAAACCTAAAAAATAAAACCCTCATTGTTATATCTGCTTATTCTGTTGTGCATGTTTATTATTCTGTAGATTTTTTTATAAACTAAGCCCGCATTAATAATGGACAACATGGACATACATGAACTAGTAGAAAAAATCTCATTGTTAAATAACTAAGTGAGAGAGGAAATTTATTTAGTATAAATCCCATGGTCTCCATTACTAGTTTGTAGGTGATATAATTATACTTGCATATTGGCTTTAGTGCCTTCCTCCATATCGGATGAGTATAATTACGGATAACCAGTAGAGACTTCTTTTGGGATAATTATAGAAAATTACCTAGTGTGTGTTTACTTCTCCATCTGAAGAAATACATTACAAAGTAATAAACTTTGTATTAAGTAATGGTTTACACTTAGATACAAATAATGGTATCATCCCCATTGGAGTCACTACTATTATTTGTCGAACCAAAGAAAAGACCAACAAATTAATTTTATTTGTCATAAAGTTAGGTTAACATGATAGTAAAATTAATAGGAAAAACCTCCTTAGACAAATACTGAATTAGTATACGTCCACACTATTGTAGCATATTAAATTCATGGTGTTTAAGGTGTTGGTGAACTTTTTATTATTGTTTTGAGGAAGCAATATATTTTTAGTTAAAAAAGTTTTTGCCCTATATAATTATTATTTATGTGATTCTCAGGATTTCAAAAATATAAAATAGAGCAATTTCCTTTGCTTTGGTTCTTGCGCTTGAGACCTAGGACTGAAGATGTGATCCAGATGTTGCAAAGAGATTTCCTTGCTCAACTGAGATTAAAAAATGGATCTTAGCTCGTTGACCCAAGCAAACCTCATTGAAGTCCTATCACCTTCACTAATTGGTTCATTCAGTCTACTTATGGTGATTATTAAAGAAAATAAACTTATTGGCCTTAATTACATTGACTGGAAACGTAACTTGGATATTGTCTTAACTGCTGAAGAGTATAAATATGTACTCCATGAGGAATGTCATCCTAAGCCAGATGCTAATTCTGATGAAGAGGTCAAAGAGGCTTATAAGAAGTGGATCAAGGCAGATGAGATGGCGCGGTGTTATATTCTGGCATCTACATCAAATATACTGTAGCCTCAGCATCAGGCCATGGCCACAACTTATGACATGATGTACAACCTCAAGGAACTCTTCGAACATTATAGTAGGGCAGCTAGGAAGTTTGCTATAGAGAGTTTAATGAATACGACAAGAGTTGTAGGAACGCCAGTAAGAGATCATGTTCTCAAGATGATGGGTCATCTGAATGAGATGCAGATCCTTGGAGCTGAATAGATGGGGAAACCCAGGTCGATATTATTCTTGGGACTCTGCCTAAAAGTTTTGACACATTTTGCCTTAACTACAATATTAACAAAAGGTTGTATAGTTTACAGAACTTGCGAAAGAACTGTAGGATGCTGAGGCTCTCATGAGACAGAATTATCATATTTATGTTACTGAAAAGCTTCTACTTCTAAGCTAAAAGGGGATAAGAAGAAGAATAACATTCAGAAATAAGCAAATTCAGCAAAGAAGGGCATGGGACCTCATGGCATTGTGAAAAAGCCGTAAGATAAGTGTTTCTAGTGCAAAGGGCCAGGACATTGGAAGATTGACTGTCCATTTCTCAAACAAGGGAATAAAGAAGATATATCTCATTTACTAATAGTTGAAACATGTTTAGCGATGTTATCTATCGATACCTAGTGTGTAGATACAGGAGCTACTAATTATGTCTATAATTCATTACAGGGGTTCCAGGAAACCAGACAGCTTAGTGATGGAGAAATATGCATGTTCATGGGGTGACGCTACAAAAGTAGCAGCTGTTGCAGTAGGAGATATTATTTTATCTTTTGGTAGAAATACGTCTTTGATATTGAGAGATTGTCTATATGCACCTTTACTTAGATGAAATTTAATTTCTGTTTCTATGCTAGTTAAGGATGCATATTCAGTTTATTTTAATGACAATATTGTTATTAGAAAAAATAAGCATTTTATCTATTCTGGTACATTAGTTGATAATTTATATGTTATTAATCCTATTTAATCCATAATACAACTTATGGAAATGAATAACACTTTTTCTAACTTAAATAAAAGAAAAAAACCTTCTTGTATGAACCAAACATATCTTTGCCACTTGCGGTTGGGACATATTAATCTAAGAAGGATTCAAAGACTGGTTAAAGATGGGCCTTTGAGTTCATTGGAAGTAGAGGCACTTCCAGTCTCTGAATCCTGCTTGGAAGGTAAAATAACCAAAAGGCCTTTCATGGCCAGAGATGTGTTAGAATTGGTTCATTCTGTTTTGTGTGAGCCCATGACTATCCAGGCTTGAGGTGGCTTTGAATATTTTGTCATATTTATTGACGATTATTCATGGTATATATACATTTATTTAATGCACCATAAGTCTGAATGCTTTGAGAAATTCAAAGAGTACAAGGCTGAAACGGAGAAACATCATAGAAAATATATCAATTCATTACGTTCAGATCATGGTGGAGAGTACCTCTTTGAGAGAGTTTGGGACTATTTATCAGAAGATGGGATTATATCCCAATTGAGTGCCCCTGGAACACCCTAACAGAATGGTGTAGCAGAAACAAGGAATATGACTCTTATGGAGATTGTTAGATAAATGATGAGTTATTCAGATTTACTAGATTCATTTTGGGGATATGCCTTAGAGATGGGGTAGTCCAGTACATGTGCTGAATGGGAAAGTAGATAAGTTAGAATCTCATACAGAGCGTAAGCCTAGTCTGAAACATATTTGGAGATGGGGTAGTCCAGTACATGTGCTGAATGGGAAAGTAGATAAGTTAGAATCTCATACAGAAGTACGCTTATTTGTAGGCTATCCAAAAGGAACGAAAGGAAGTTTATTTTATAGTCCTAAGGATCAGAAGGTCATTGTTAGCACTAATGCCTGATTCTTAGAGGAAGACTATGTGATGAACTATAAACTCATGAGTATAGTTGTTCTAAAAGAACTGAGTGATGAGACACCAAATACTTCAGTACCAACAGTACAACCGGAGGAACGATAAGTAACTATACAACGTGCCACAAATGTTACACCATAACCTATACTGCCTCGTCGTAGTGGGAGGGTTATTATACAACATGACAGATTCATGTTCTTGGGAGAGTCATCAGACTTCGTCCCTGAGGAACAAGATTCTGATCCCTGCACCTATAATGAAGCATTCCATGATAAAGATGAGGGATCTTGACAAAAAGCAATGATATCTGAAATAGAATCTATAGATTCTAATCAAGTATGGAAGCTTGTAAAACTATCCACTTATGTAAATAACATTAGATGTAGGTAGGTTTACAAGAGAAAAAGAGGATCGAACGGTAAGGTTGAAACCTTTAAAGCTCGGCTTGTTGTGAAAGGTTTTACTCAGAAATAGGGTATTAATTATGAGAAAATATTTTCGTCGGTAGCCATGCTTGCATCTATCTAGATTCTTTTATATATTGTAGCTCATCTGGATTATAAGATTTGGCAAATGGATGTCAAGATAGCTTTCCTTAATGAAAGTCTTGAGGAGAGCATCTATATGAAGCAACCAGATAGGTTCATTGAAAAGGGCAAATAGCATCTTGTTTGTAAGCTCAAGAAGTCCATTTATGGACTTAAGCAAGGTTCTAGATCTTAGAATATCATTTTTGATCAAGTGATAAAATTCTATTGATTTAATCAATATCCGGATAAAGCATGTGTATACAAAAAGTGTGACAAAAATATAGTGGTATTCCTAGTACTTTACGTGAATGACATCTTGCTCATTGGAAACAGTGTGAAGGTGTTATCTAATGTAAGGGTATGGTTATCCAAGCAGTTTGATATGAAGGACTTGGGAGAAGTAGGTCACATCATTGGGATCAAAGTTCTACGAGATCACAAGAAAATGATGTTAGGCTTATCCCAATCTACCTATATCGATACTATACTTACTCATTTTAGATGCAAAATTCTAAGAAAGGTTTCTTACCTTTTAGGCATGGAATTTCTTCTCAAAGAAGCAGTGTCCGAGGACACCTAAAGAGATAGAGGACATGAAAGCAGTTCCTTATGCTTCGAAAGTAGAAAGCTTAATATATGCAATGCTATGTACAAGATGAGACATCTGCTTTGCCGTTGGCATGGTTAGCATATATCAGTTTAACCCAGGACAAGATCTCTGGGCTGTAGTAAAGCAAATTTTGAAGTACCTGAAAAGGACTAAAGATTATATGTTGGTTTATCATACATATAGTTTAGTTCCTATGGGGTATACAGACTCAGATTTTTAGTCAGATTGGGATGCCAAAAAATCTACCTCAAGTTACGTATTTACTTTAGAAGGTTGAGCCATAGTATGGAGGAGCATCAAGCAAAAATGTATTTTCGATTCTACCATAGAAGCCGAGTATGTGGCAAAATCTGAGGTAGCCAAAGAAGCAATTTGGCTTAGAAACTTTCTATTGGACTTAGATGTGGTACCTAATTTTCCTATGACTATTACACTTTATTATGATAATAATGGTACAGTTACAAACTCGAAGGAACCACGAACCTATAAGACAAGCAAACACATTGAGCGCAAGTACCACCTGATACAGAATTTCGTAAAGTGAGAAGAAGTTGTTGTGATCAAGATACCATCAGCAGACAACCTAATTAATCCCTTTACAAATAGCTTACCAGCTAAGGCTTTTAATAGTCATGTTGAGAGAATGATAGTCAGATGCGTAGCAGGATGGCTTTATGTATAAGTGAGAGATTTGGAACAGTATACTAAAAAGTAATACTTTGAGTATAAGTGGGAGATTGTTAGGGTTATATACTAAAAGCATCACTTTGTATTAACTAAATTTTCTTATTTATAAATCAGAATCATATGGGCAAATATTTGCATGTTATATTTTTTATAATGTTAATGCAAGGGTCTGATAATTCTATATTGTAGATATAGTGTGTGGTGAAACATAGAAGATCATATTATCAGTTCCCTGTGGAATATATAAATAGTTCACAACCTAGATGGACGTAGCAAACCATTGGAAATATTGTAGTGTAATATGGTATTAGTCTATCTTGAATATAGGTTTACACTAGTATACTTTGTTTGTATTGAACATGACCACTTGAGTTTGTTCTCTTTGTACAGTCTACATAATAAAACAAACACCTCTGTAATTATGGATGCTTATGCTCTTAATCTGGATATAATAATAAATATGTATATGCAGTATGTATTACTTTGACTCATAAATGAGTGAGATTTATTATGGGTCAATAACATCTATGAATTGGGTATTGACATTGTGTCTATGATGGAGTATTGATTATAAAACGAATTTATGTCCCGATACATCGGGTTGATGTTATCCTCTTAAGGAAATCATAAGGATTAATGTAAACCCTACAGGTGGATTATATCTAATATGACTAATAAAGTTGAGTGGTACTACTTAAGGATAAAAGATGTCGATTAATATAGTTGTTAGTAACTTTATTTGATCGACGGACATTCGATATCTTAACATGGGGAGACACACAAGCATATAATAAGAAGGAGCCCATAATCATAATTAGGCATTAGGAAGGTAGTGCAACAATAGATCTTTAGTGGACCGAGTTATTGTTAATGGGCCAGGATTGTGTGTTCGGGCTGAACATGGGATATCCAGATCCGTTAGGAGACCTAACCCTAATTTCTCCACATGGTCCCTACCGTAGCCTATATATATCCTCTATTATCTGGTCGTCATGGTTATAGAAAGGAAGCAACTTTCTCTAAATTTGTTTTTTACGTAAGGAGAGAAAGATGGTCGGCCAAAGAGAAAAAAAAGGTTGGAAGATAGTCGCCCACACGACGTCCAATCCGAGGAAGGAATAAGTGCAGAAGATCTTGGCATTGCTAACTAGTCAAGGTTGCTGATAACCTTTACCTTCTTCTAATTACTTCAGGTATAATTCGTGAACCCTAGTTTTCGCCTTTGATGGGTTAGATCATGTATTAAACTTATTAATCTTCTATCGATTGATATGCATACCAATATACGGTCCTGGGGATCCCCAGTTCCATCAGGTTTCCCCGAGACTCGATTCTCAACTGAGTCAAAGTAACAAGTATTCCATAAGTAAAATGCTAAAAGTGGAACATTACAGCGAAAACCTCCCACCGAAGACGAGGTCGTGCAAGTCGACCTGGGCGAGTAATCTGCCCCTAAACCTATCTTCATTAGCAAAATCTTATCCGGTGAAGATCGTGAATCCCTGCTATAACTCTTACGGGAATATATCGATATCTTTACCTGGAGATATGAAGATATGCTAGGTTTGGACCCCTAGATCATGGTCCACTAGCTCGATATCTTGCCGAACGCTAAGCCAGTAAAGCAACAAAAATAACAGTTCCGTCCGAATATTATGAACACCATCGAAGCTGAAGTAAACAAACTGATAGCTAGTGGCCAATATCGCTCATGTCATAAAAAATGGAAAGATCTGAATCATCATCGACTTCTGTGATCTGAATACGACATTCCTAAAGACGAGTTTCCTCTTCTGATAACATACATAATGATCGATAACACATGCGGCTTCGAGCGCATGTGTCACTCTCTGTTCCTGATATACGTATTTTGAATATATTAGTTTTTCTTCTTATATACTTATTGCTTGCATGGTAATTAGGTTGCATGTCATGGAGACTAGACCCATTCTTTGGTTCAATTAGACTAATAGTTTAATTGTTAGGTTGGTTTGGTCATGAGTGAACCCTTGGTCTAAACCTCAATCCTAGCATATATAAGTTAACTTTTTTTTCTCTTTCCTCCCTCATTCTATCATTTTTCCTCCTTCCTTCATTTAGGCAAGTACACCTTGCACTACATGGAGAAAACTCCTAATTTTGATTCTTGTTCTTTTCCTGCATTTTATTAGTCTAATATGTATGCAATATGATCCTAAATACTTGTAATAGTTGGAGTTTTTAGTTTTTATGGGTGGAATTAAGTAGATCTACATTTCTAACTTAGGGTTTTTTATGGATTTCATGAGTTTTTCTAGTTTTTGATCTATTAAACATGTATTTTTGAAAAAAATTTGCTACATGATAGAGCTTTCAATTTCAAGCATTTTGGCTTTTGGTTCACTCGATTTGGACTTAAAATAAGAATTTTATGGACAAAATAAATTTTAGTTTTTGGAACTTACGCCATAGCCGAACCTGCTGTTTGTAGAAGACGAAGTCTTCATGCGACAAGCGAGTTATGTGACTGAAAGTGCTATACGGCCTGAGAGGGCTATACGGCATGAGATTTTGTCACATACTGACCAGCATGCGTCCATCTTGTTGGTTGCATGACTGCCATTACACAATTATTCTGGAGCTATCCTTGAACTCCTTATGTTTTCACTCGCTTAGTGAATGAGAAATTTGCTAAGTCAAAAAGAGCAATATGCGGCCGAGTGTCATCTGCGACAAGCAGAGTATGCGTCCACTTTCCTTCAGACGCATGACTCTGGTTGTTTGGCACATTTTTTTATGGTTTTATCTTTTTTCTCTGATCCTTTATGGCTTGTCACATCTATCACTACAGTAACTTTTCTTTGACATACTCATCACTTTGGCACTTGTTGCAAAAGAGTAAACTTTTGACCATAGCATGCGGCTTGGAGGAGCATGAGGCCAGGGGTAGCATGCGGCCTTGAGTTATATGCGGCCGAGGGGAGCCGACAGTCCATACGACAACCGTCTCATGCGCCAAGTTGTACATGCATCTTAGCCATTTTATTTGGAATACTTCTTTATTCTAAGTGATTGGTCTTGACAATTGCTTGTGATTGATCCTAAGGAAGAATGGACCTCGTAACTCGAACTTATGATAGACATAACCATATACTAGAATTGACTATATCATAAGCGACTAAACAACTATGTGCATAACATGAGCTATGTGTCCCAGTGTCATAAGGCTCATACAACCAACTGTAAGTTTGGTAATTTGACCCAATTTCTTATATTTGTGCTAATATCCAAATAATTATATTGTATATGCGTTCTGTGTGATCCAGAACGGTAGCCTTATGAGGGACCAGTGCATAATATACAAGCACTATGTGATTTTTATGACTCGGTTAGCCCCGCTAAACAGCTCACGATATAATGATTTCTATTATTCATCTAATCTGAGATAACTCAGACTCCATAGTAGCAAGCCGTATAATTGATTGGCCGCTATATAACAAGAATTAGTTGTGATTATATTATTCTGTTAGTAGTCTAGGGACAGATTATAATAGTGTGATGGTTTAACCCTTATCCTTGTTTGGTTGTAGGGTTGGGCTATTGTGCTAAGATAAACTATGGACCGAAACCATGATGTCGAACCTATATTGAACCTATCTATTGCTTTGGGTTTTGTTTCTCCTTTTCGTTATTCCTTTGTGGTACTTGCTATTTGGGGTCTAACCCTACTGGTTTTGTATGGCAAAGTTTTGGGCCAGTTTTCGCGGATCAAGCTTATATCCTCCTTCCTGATGGCGTGCACCAGGCGGATGGTCACAGAAAGGAACAAGTAGATTTTTTCTTCCTTGCTCGTTATTATATATTTTACTCTTTTAGGCATTTAGCCACCGACACCTTTTAGCCGGCAAGTCTGGACCTTTACTTTCCTTTACATGATTATAATTTATCAGACTGCAGCTGATCACTATTATGTATTTTTGTAACTCCTTCGGCTTCTTATTTTGCAAAGCTGGTCTCCAGAATATTTTGAGAAAGCATTTGTGACGCCTTATTGCTTTATTATATATGCTCTATGCTTATTTTTTTTGTTTGAATGATTGAGACAGAGAAGTTCTTGACCATAGGAGACTTGATTGTAGCATGCACCCCTTATCATATTACAGCCGTTATCGCCTTACGACGTATAGTACCTTGTAGGGGATATCTGGCCATGTCCGTCTCCGTATTTCGATACTGGGGCGTGACAACATGTCTTTCATAGACTTGTTCTCGGGTTACAATCAAATCAGTATTTCCTCACGACAAGAAGCATACGTCATTTCGGACACCGGTAGGGGTATACTACTACACAGTCATGCCATTTGGACTAAAGAACGCAGGTGCTACATACAAGCAAGCTATGAGCACCATCTTACATAAATATATACGTAAGATAGTGGAGTATTACGTTGATGACATCGCTGTCAAAATTTGCTGTCAAAATTTGCTCTAAGGATGATCAACTCCATGACTTGAGGATAGTGTTCAACCTAATATATGTGTACCAGCTCAAGATGAATCCTACCAAATTCTTCCTGGGAGTCTCTAGTGGGAAGTTCCTGGGCTTTGTTATTACTTTGAAGGGTATCCACATAGACCCTGATAAGACCAAAGCGATCCTTGAAATGCACTCGCTGAAGAACCTCCGAGAACTTTGCAGCCTTCAAAGGAGACTGTCATACATCAGAAGATTCATATCAAATCTCTCTGGACGTTGTCAGCCATTCACCCATCTCATGAAGAAGGGAGTCTCCTTTGTCTGGGATGAAGAGTGCCATTGTGCATTCGATGACATCAAGGAATACCTATGAACCCTACGGTGCTAGTAGCCCCTGTAGTAGGGAAGTCCTTT
This sequence comes from Iris macrosiphon, assembly GCA_036927795.1. Taxonomy (NCBI): domain Eukaryota; kingdom Viridiplantae; phylum Streptophyta; class Magnoliopsida; order Asparagales; family Iridaceae; genus Iris; species Iris macrosiphon. The sequence continues at coordinate 67,301,427 of JAYESA010000001.1, forward strand.
CTGCTCTCTGTACGAGCAATGGATCACTCTCTTGGCGCTCTGCTAGCCCATAAGAGTGACACAGGTCATGGGCATGCCATCTAATACCTCAACAGGATGATGATCGGCACGGAGTACAGATATAATCCCGTCGAGAAGGAGTGCCTTGCTCTGGTCTTTTCTATTGAGAAAACTCGGCATTACGTAACGGAACAAACGATCCATGTATCTTACTGGTCAACCCCCTCAGGGTCCTCATGACCAAACCTAGGGAACTCAACTCCCGCTTGGCTATGTGGGCAATACTCCTGTCAATATGCAACATGGTATTTGTTCCCCAAAAGACGGTCAAAGGTCAAGCATTGGCCAACTTCCTGGATGCCCATCCAGTGGCAAAAACCTCGAAGCTTTATAAGGAGATACCAGATAAAGTGGCAAACTCCAATAAGACAAGTGCAGAAGTAGTTTGGCGGATGTTCTTCGACAGTGCTTCAAGTACATGGTCCATGGGTGACACCATCGCTAGAGTCAGGATCGTTTTGATCTTCCCAGATAATCTGGTTATCAACTGTATTTATTCTCTCACAGAACCATGATTTAACAACATGGCAGAGTATAATGCCCTAGTTATTGGACTCCATCTTGCTAAGAAAGTAGGAGCCGACTACCTAGAGGCCTACGACGACTCTAAGATGATTGTCAGTCAGGTCTGGGGGAGGACGAAGTCCGGCATGAGGATTTGATTCTTTACCATCAAACCACACTCGGTATAATCTCCACCTTCGAGGGGTTCTTCATAGAGCACGTCCCTCGACTATAAAATATCGAGGCTAACGCTCTTCTCGGTCTCGCTGCCTCCTTGGCCGTCTTTGCCAACACTCACTAATTAATCGCCGTGGTCATCCAAGAGCTATTCTGCCCAAAAAATAACCTTTGCATGTGTCTTAGCTATGTCGAAGAGGTTGAAACCAGTATCCGAGACCGGAGGCTCGAGTTTATTGACTACGCAGTCTATGGAATCCTCTTCGAGAACCCAAAGGAAGTTACTTCCATCAGATGACGTTCCCTCCGGTTTTATTTTGATACGACTACCAAAATGCTGTATCTTCGTTCCTACGATGGCCTTATGCTATGATGCCTATCGAATACAAAAGCGAAGCAGGCTCTATGCGAGGCTCATGAGGGGTTTACGGTGCCCATCGGCTCGGGCCTAAGCTACAGGACTGTCTCTGGGAAATAGGTTACTATTTACCGATAATGGTCGCAAATGCTGTCAACTACGCAAGGAAGTGCCAAGCATACAAAATCCATGCTAACTTTATCCACTAACCCTCAGAGTTCCTACACCCGATCTTTGTGTCTTGGTCGTTCGAATCCTGGAGGATGGACATTATCGGACTAATTAGTCCACCTTCATCGAAAGGACATCGGTTCATCTTGGCCATCACCGACCACTTTTTCAAGTGGGCAGAAGTTGTTCTGCTCGCTGAAGTCAAAATCTCAAACGTGATCATCTTTGTCAACCATCATGCCATATATCGCTTCGGTTTAACACTGAGTATCATCCACGATAATGGTCCACAATTTGTAATCCATACTTTCTACCAGTTCTGTGACAAGAACCGAATTCAGAATATAGCATCAACTGTCTACAACCCAGCAGCAAATGGTCTGGCGAAAGCATTCAACAAGACCATTATAAATCTACTCAAAACATTACAGTCATCCAATAAGTGCTACTAGAGTTAGAAGCTGGGTGCATGTCTCTAGGCCTACCGTACAACGGTACGGACGCCAACTGGTAGGAGGCCATTCTTCTTTGTCTACGGGAGCAAAGCGGTCCTCCACTTCGAGGTCCAAATTCCCTCGCTCCAAGTGGGTCTCTCAACCGGCTAATCATCGACCACAATCACCACCGACGGCTACAAAAGTTGGAAGCTCTCGACGAGAAATACTTATTAGCTCAACAACGCATTGAGGTGTACCAAGCTTGCCTCTTAGGAGCCTTCAACAAACGGGTTAAAAAGAGGACCTATCAAGTGGGTGACCTCGTCCTAACAGTAAGAAGGCCGATGGTTATGACCCACAAGACGGTCGATAAGTTCCTACCCCAAATGGGAAGGCCCATTCATTGTAGAATTTGTATTCTTCAACGGCGCCTACCGGCTCGCAAAACCCAATGGCGACTTGCTCATGATGCCCATCAACAAAAAGTTCCTAAAAAAGTATTATGTCTAAGGCTAGTCTTGTACTTCTTCCTATCCCCAGAAGGACAACAAAGATGTATAGGGTTTCCACTCCTTGTTCATCCCCAGCAAGTGCCTATGCATAGCAATACCTTTCCTCAATAAACCATTATCGGTATTCAGGAGTCCTGGATACTCAACAGATAATGGATCATCAAAAGCTACACAAACGGAGTAGTCCTCAGGTCCACCTGCATACTCCCGCAGGGACCACTCAAGAATCAGTCTCATTAGACGCTAGCCAAGTCCATATTACCTCTGAGCTATCGGCCCAATAGTCTCCCTAGTGGAGTAACCCTCAGGTTTATCTACATTCTCAGGTAGACCACACTGAACAAACCACTCCTCGGTGAGTTTCTCGGACGCTAGTTCACGTCCATACTACATCTGAACTACTGTCCTATCTTCTCTCCCTGGCTGTGTTCGCCATGTCCATATTACCTTTGAGCAAACCTCCCCAGTTTGGCTATTGATTATCACGTCCACATTACCTATGATATCGATTATCATCTCAACTTATAACCTACACTTAACTCTAAGTACGTCGGCAATGTTAAGTCCACAAAATATGCCACGTCCATATCACCTCTGGCGGGGCTTGTCTCAAACCTACTACTTGTACTCCTGTATGCAAGAAGTAATAGGTCTACCTAAGTCCCCCAGTGGGAATTCCTAAACGGACTGTGATATTGTACGACATCCATATTACCTCTAGTATGGTATCTAAAGCTCACACAAAAAATTACAAATAAGCAATTATTTTTATTTTCTCAGAAACTAAAAATGAACTACATCTGAGGAATTACCAGGGTCCCCGGCCCAAAGTTAAAACAAAAGGTACAAAAGAAAATATTGCAAAAAATTAATAACTATCGGTGTTGCTGGTCAGAGCATAACTCTGCTATCCGCTCATGGAGAGTGGCGATATGGCCATCCAGGCACACCTGGGCCCGATGTTGAACCACTTGGGCCATAACCTTGGGATCCTCGTAGCGAGTGTTGGACTCGTGTCTGTCCTCCAACTGTTGCACCAGAACATCAATGTCAGCCGTATTCGGCGCTACCTGGCTTGCCTCGATTCAGATAGTCTCCTCCTCTTGCTGGGCCTTCCTCAGCCTATTCCCCTGCACGTCAAGCTAGACTTGTAGGTTTTTGATTTTGTCAGTCAGGCCCTTTTGTTGGGAGAGGCATTCTTCTCTGAGATTGCCCAGCTAGTTACACCTTTCCAAAAAAATTCGAAGATCATGCTGCAAACACTCCATAGATGAAGCAAAGAAGGCCTTCTCTATTGCCACCTTCTTCGAGAACTCGTTATACTCATGGGATATCAGTATTCCCATATCCGCCTACTTGTATTGCTGCAACTTTATTAGGCATTTTTCTTACTCTACCAATTTTTGGCCCAGAAAGTCGATCATCAGTTCAAAACCGGGGATACCCCTGAGAGAGTGGACCTGGCCCTCGGGAAAGTGACTTTTCCAGTCAAAAGATTTATTGCTCTCTAGTACGCCCTCGATGCATTACTTCAAGAACATATGAAAGCTTCGAATGGAGAGCCTGACGTTCTCGTTAATCTCTTCCAATGTAGCAAGAGTCAAAGACGACGTGATAGAGGAAGAAGCCGTAGATACAACAGGCGGTGCAACGATGTTCAATTACCTCAAAGATAAAGCAGCAATAGAGGAACAACCAGCAGTCATGTCTGTGATCCAATCTTTCATGGACGAATAAAATGCCTGGATACCCGGCAGTTGAGCCACGGATGACAGGGTTGTACCGAAACTTGGGACAAGAGTAACGGGATACCTCACCGCATCGACTTCCACCTATGTACCGTCCCTAGAATGCGTTATGGCAGCTTTAGGAGGTGCCCCAGCGACTTCAATACTAGGAACACTTGGAATAACCTCATCGCGATGGCTTACTACCTCGCTATCCAAAGAGGCTTCAGTCGCAGAACCCCCAGCAGCAACAGTTAGAGTAGTAGCCGCCACGCTAGAAGGATCTGCAACGGTAGGAACCTCCTCCACCATAGCCTCTGTAGGGGGCGTGATAATGGGTCCTTCACCAGACCTTGGGGTAAGCTTAGGCATCTTCCTAATAATATCAATTCCTACTTCTTTCATGACACCCTCCTCGGCAGCCACTTCTACGGTCTTCAAGGAAGAAACAAGGGGTATATGCTCCAAAGGGGTACATACCCGAGGGAGGCAACACATGGTACGGCTCGTCCAGCGTTGTCATAGCCTTCCCTATGGCATCCATGTCCTCTACGAATATATGCTCCAAACGGGTATATGGCTGCTCTGCTGAAGCTGAACTGAAGCCTTGAGCTTCTGAGGTCTCAAATACCAGTTTCAAGGCACCTACATTAGACTCCGGGAGGTTTTCTCTTCCAGTTCGACGTAAGAAACTACCGAAGCAGCTGCTCGCCGGGGGCGGTCCCTTCTCTCCTGTGTTTGCAAATTTTTAAATAGACCAGAGCCGAGATATTTATATAAAAGATCAGGTAAAATCAAACTAAGAGGGCATTCGAATACCGCTATAGCATCTAAAGTAGGCTACGCTTCAGAAGCTATTGGTGCAAGGGGCCTAACCTCTTTGCTCACAGTCCTTGTCGCACAGGACTTTGATTTTGCTACCGATTCCGTCTATGGGTCCACATCCATCCTCACCCTCTTAGAATAACGAGTGTGATATGTCATAATTTTTAGTTTGTCCTTGGCAAACGGAGGATCATCAGATAAAGATATTGTGTCTTCCTCGGTCGATGGGTCCAGCTCTACGATCAGGGGCTGGCTACTCCCTTGCCCTTCTTTAGCATCCCACGCGCTTTTGCATCTAGAGGCATCCGCATGGTGCCTTTGATATAACTTCTATCTAGATCAAAGTTAGTCGGGGAGCGTTTGCCGTACGATAATACTTTGAAGTCGTGTACCATATTCTGGGCACGACTCTGACTGTTGGCAATTGGAACCAGACCCAGGTGCCGGTAGCAGTATAGTAACTCCATGCTCGGTCCCCTTCGAGAAAACTGCCACTATACTCGAGGTAATCGCTCAGATGACCCAACAAAAGCTGAGTGTAGCCAAACTGATAAGCAAACCGGCTAGGTAGGTAAGGCTCCACGAATACGGTAGCCTTATTCTGATACGCCAGGTGAGAGCGACGGATGGCTTGGAGCCAGCGAAAAAGTCTCTCAGACAAGATTTAAGATGCCCCCCGTCATTGTAATGAATGACGTTCCTTTCATCGGCTGTAAACTTTGGCTCGGACGTAAAAAAGGTCCAGCCAGTCATGAAGAAGAGCTCCCTCCTACCAGCAGGGACAATATCGTACCGCCATTTTATCATCCGATACCTAAGGATCAGGGCATCGACGACCACCATATCCTCTTTAGTCCCTGGGCCCATTAAAGACCTATGATGCAGGAAAAGCCAACCCTTCAAGTAGTTGTAAGGGAGCTCAATCCTGTTGAAATACCCCTTACCGGAATGGTTATCCACCTTCTCAACAAAGTTGCGGAGACCATGATGGATGTAATACACCATGGCCGGTAGAAGGGCCTGTTTGTGGCCGAAAGCCAACCTCACAACAGGTAGAATCATAGTGCGGCTAATCCTTTCTATTGTCCCGGACCTGTCCGAGAAGCAGTTGTGCAACCAGAGTATCATGTACCCCACCAGCACGACCTTAGGGGAGAACTGGTGCATATCTATATAAAAATAGCTGAGCTCCTCTTCGAGGCCACTCAGCTCGTTAAGGGGTTCACCCTCATCCCCCGAGGAGCCCATAACTTCCTTACACTCGATGGCCTAGTCCTTCACCGCATGGATAGAGTTAGCAACTTCATGTTTGGACCGTGGCACCCGGACATGAACTCTAATGGACTTCTTCGGCTCCGGAAAGAAGTGGCGAGTCTAGGTCAAAATATAAGGAGAGGATCCCTTAGTAGACTTCTTCTTATTCAAAGACCTCTGGCATATGCCATGATAGCATAACAACTCTTGGTATACCGCCAAGATCTTCGGGTCATCTATATCCAATTTCTCGAGCTTGTCATTACTCAGGGTATACTCTTTATAGGGTTCATCGCCCCAAGGAAGTTTTGAGACAGCAAGCATCTCATGTAATGCCAGTCCCGTCTCGCCGCAGGGTATAAATAAGATCCTCGTACGAAGGTTGTACATCTCCATCAGGGCGACAAACAGGGGGAGGTTTATCTCCAGGCTAGAACAAGTACCCCTCACGGCAAAGAACAAATTGGCGGCTCTAAGTTCCCGCTCGTATTTATTCTAGATCCACTTGGTCAGGCGGCACCAGGAGATGTTATAATGTGCCAAGCTGAGAGACACAACTGTCCAGTGGGATAGGTCCCCTTCTTAGCAACTTGTTGGAAGAAGGTACTTGTCTCATATATACTGAGGTTCGATCCCAGTTCACTGCCGACGAGACCAGGATTCAGTCCCAGCAAAGGGTACGAAGGTGACTCCTTCGCGCTATAAAACTCCCCCTTGTTCTTTCTGGTCCCACATTGGTATTGCCTAGGAGGTTCCCCTATGGCCCAGGGGTTAAGTTCCAGTCCATCCGCTGTGGTCCCATCATCACCTTCAGCTCCGACAAAGGCATGTGATATTCGAAAGCAGAAAAGTCATCTCTATCTCGCTGAAAGTAAAAGACCAGTTCTCCCTGGTCGTCCCCATCTCGGATTGGAAAGACTCTAGTATCTCACCAAAAAAAGTACGACTTCTTGAAAAAATTCTTACCGTCTTTAGCAGGGATCTCCCCCAAGTTGATTTGACTCAAAAAGAAAGAGGGAGTCTGCTCGACGATCTTTTATTGTTGCTCGGGCGGGAGATACTTGCCAACTTTTTTTTGGATGGTCGCCGCCAGGTCCCCGAGATTCATGCTCAAGGGTAAGAGGTTGTGTCCAAAGACCAGTTCGCTAGAAGGAGTGGTAGGCAAAGTCACTGCAGAAACCATAAAGGAGTTAGATCAGAGTTAATGATGTGCTCATACGGCCACTCCAAACATGCCGAGTCACCCATGTGATAACCCGCACCCGGAATAGGAATACAAGTACGTGAACAATGCCTAGCCTACACCGCAGCATCGATGGTAGAACGATGTTTGGGTCAAGAATACTATCTAACATCTCATACAAAATATATAAGGTACCTGTCACGACCCGATTCCTTAGAATCGTTGGGGCGTCCCCCGAATCGTGATGCCGTGCGGGCCTGGAGTTGCGCCCGCACAAGGCTAAAGTATTTTGCATAGCAAGCACATATTCAGAGTATGCAGATAAATTGAAACACAGATTTGAAACATGGAAAAGTTTTCTTTATTAATAATGAACATCTATTACAAACTCTTGAACGAGTCAGCTAATATGTCGAACGGCTTACAAAAGAGATGACTCAAAATGAGATAGCAGTCCTGTACATTATATCCCTTTACTAAACTTCAAAAGATATAGACCTCCAGGCTGGAGGATAGCTTTGCCACGGAGTTGCATTTGTGTATGAAGAGTTGCAATGCTCCTGTCTTCAAAATGCTTCAAGGACGGCGCGATCAGGATGCGCCTACAGCTGGACTAGATCCGGGAAGACGACTTCGGCTCCTCGCTCGGTTCGCCTTAGTGCGAAGAACCTGTTTCAACGAGGGTCATCATGTCAAAACATACTGGTGAAGGCGAGCTAGCCTGACTATACCAATCAACACGTTGTTTTAATAAAGCATGCATATTTGTGGGTTTCTATCTTGCCTTAGTTCATTTACAAGTAAGCAGCATATAGAATTTACTGAAATGAATGTGCCACCGTTCGGTAGATTTTACCTGACCGTCTGAATCACCTGCACAATACTTACCATGCCTTCCCTGCCACGAAGACACAAGTTAGTATGCAACAGGTTTAAATATACACGATGATCACTGGCTTGGTTGCCATAGTGGACGATAGTCTTTGACGAGAATGGTTTGCAACGAAAGTACAAGAGGTGCTGCAAGCCATTCTGTTGAACAAGAGACTAGAACAATAGGTCTCGCCCGGACCAAATCGATGCCAGTGCCCCAGCATCGTCTGCAAGACCGTTACCCTGTGCACAAGTTGTCCATGATCGAACAATATACAAGTAACAAGTTATCGTAGTTTGAGGCAACAAGAATACAAGACAAGCAATTGTACAAGACAAGCAATAATTCATGATTTATTCCCAAGCGAACAAGCATGCTATTAAGTATCCGTTCGTGCAGTTTATTGACAAGCATATATACCAAGTCTATCCTCTTTTATCTTGGTTTCTTTTATTATTACTTGGTATCGTTTGATCGGGGCAAAGAAGAATGCAGATTTTACGGTGTAAAGCTTGGAAGCAGGGCTAGCTAATCGGGTTGGTAGCCACTCACTTAGATTTTGGAAGGGAAAAGGAAAGAGGCGCTTCATGACTCCGCTCGCAAGCCGCCTACTGCTCGTTCACCTGCACACGAACATCTTGATCAATACTTCTTCCTCTCTTTTCAATCTCGGAATTGAAGTGCAGTTCAATGAACGAAAACAATGAAACCATCGAAACTGTTCAAGGAAAACAAGCAAATCCCAAAACTAACTCAAAGCACGAAAGCAACAAGCGACATCGAAAACCGAGGCAATAAAAGATAACAGCGGAGAGGTCCCTCCTGACTCTGCTGCTAAGCCGATTCTTGGGGCACGGTCCACTGAATATGGGAATCAATTCCGAAGAAAAAATCCATAATGAGGACGAGTTCTTAATTCAATCTATCCCGATCGAACGATACCGTCTTGTGTTTCTTAGCCGCGATCTCCGCACCGGGAGAACGGGACACTACATCCTACCCAACTAATTGGAAGTTTCGTCCCGAAACTTAAGAATGGGACCTACCGTTAGGGATTATTGCGTTCGGGACGGCGATCATGACTCTAGGAACAATCACGAACAGAATGGTTGGATTCACCACAGGCTAGGCATAAACCAAGTTTCATACGATATTTATCGATTGCATGCCCTGACTTTTGTAGAATTTACAGTACGGCATTGTGTTCCCTTTGTGTGAACCACTGTCGTTTCGTCGCTTTGCCGCATTGTTTTCTCTCTCATCGCTTTGGCGTTTGTGACTGGATGTATGCACAACGCCGACAGGAATGTGAGGATAGTGTGGTTCAAGAGATAGGGCATGATTCATGACTTCATGCAATGTACGATACTGATGAACGGCTATGTGCCCATGAATGGCAGGGCGTAGTCCACCTTCAAACCTTCTTGCTCGACTCGCTGCATCAGGTAAATAGGCCCTAGCGAATTTGGAGAGTCGGTTGAATTCGGCGGAGTACTCTTTAACTGTCATGCTGCCTTGCCTCAGTTGCACGAACTCGTTCTCCATTTGACGTTGTACTGGAGGGGGTACAAACTCCTCTTCGAACACGGCACGAAAAGTCATCCACGAGATCGCCTCCTCTCCGTGATCAAATTGGAGAGATCGTCGATGCACGTCCCACCAATCGTGCGCGTTGAGGCGGAGCTGTAGTTGCGCGCAGGCGACGCGCTTCTCTTCGGGGACCTCTAGTAGAGCGAAGTGATCTTCAAGTTTGGCCAACCAATCTAGAGCTACGACTGGGTCCTCAGTCCCGTTGAATGGGGTGTTGCAGACTTTCTTGAAGTGGCCAAAGTCGAAGGCAGTCACGTCCCTCACCCTTGGAATTTGCGGCGTCTCTACTTCAAGCATGGGCTGTTCCACCGGAGTCGGCACTCTTGTCGTGGAATGGTTGGAAGCCAAAGTCTGAACGATCTGTTGCAGGGTATCTACCTGCTTCTGTTGGACTGAGAATCGTGCTTCTATATTGTCTTAAAACTTGAGCTGACTCTCTTCCGCTCGCTTCTTGGCCCGTTCGTAGCGAGCCTCGTCCCTTTGTTGGTTTTCCTCCAATATCCGCAACATTTGCTGGATGGGATCGATGCTTGGCATGGCTCGCTGGCTCCTTGAACTTCCCGAAGTGCCCGAACTACTTTGTTGCCCTTGGGTTTCGTCCGGTGCTTGCGCTGCAGATGGCGTTGGAGCCATTCCTTCAAAAGAAGGTAAATTATATTAGGATCATAATATATTATGGACTTATTGTATGAACATATCTCATTTTAGCCTAGCGAGTTCAAGAGTTCGCACAGGAATTTGATCATTAAAGGAACTTTTCCAGCACGAAGTCTAAGGAACTTTGAATCTGTGCTCTGATACCCTATGTCACGACCTGATTCCTTAGAATCGTTGGGGCGTCCCCCGAATCGTGATGCCGTGCGGGCCTGGGGTTGCGCCCGCACAAGGCTAAAGTATTTTACATAGCAAGCATATATTCAGAGTACGCAGATAAATTGAAAAACAGATTTGAAACATGAAAAAGTTCTCTTTATTGATAATGAACATCTATTACAAACTCTTGAACGAGTCAGCTAATATGCCGAACGGCTTACAAAAGAGATGACTCAAAATGAGATAGCAATCATGTACATTATATCCCTTTACTAAACTTCAAAAGATATAGACCTCCAGGCTGGAGGATAACTTTGCCACGGAGCTGCATTTGTGTATGAAGAGTTGCAATGCTCCTGTCTTCAAAATGCTTCAAGGACGGCGCGATCAGGATGCGCCTACAGCTGGACTGAAACCGGGAAGACGACTTCGGCTCCTCGCTCGGTTCGCCTTAGTGCGGAGAACCTGTTTCAACGAGGGTCAGCATGTCGAAACATACTGGTGAAGGCGAGCTAGCCTGACTATACCAATCAACACGTTGTTTTAATGAAGCATGCATATTTGTGGGTTTCTATCTTGCCTTAGTTCATTTACAAGTAAGCAGCATATAGAATTTACTGAAATGCACGTGCCACCGTTCGGTGGATTTTATCTGACCATCTGAATCACCTGCACAATACTTACCATGCCTTCCCTGCCACGAAGACACAAGTTAGTATGCAACATGTCACGACCCGCACCCGGTGTAGGGATGCAAGTCGGGAACAACGCCCAGCCTACGCTGCAGCATCGGCGGTAGAACGCTGTCTTGGTCAACTATACTATCTAATTATCTCACTATAAAGCATAAACCTCCAATAATATCTCAACTCCAAGAAGAGAGTAATCAACTTAATTAAACACAATAATCAATCACATTTCTATGGCACGAGAAGATATCATAGAAGTCTAACATAACTAAGCAGTTAAAAATATAACAACAACAAATAAAAATAATATCCAAACACAAATATATGCCGGAAACAAATCCGGTACCAAAATGCTAAAGAGAACTAACTATGCTAACTAGTAAATCCGGCTAAATCTCTCAACAGTCACTCCAGAACTAGTGGGTCCAAGTCTGCACCATCAATAGGCTGAGGTCCGTAGTATGTCGGACACCAATCTCCCGGATCCTCTAAAAAATGTTTTTCAGTCAGGAATGGAGCGAAGTACAACCCAATAGCAGTTTCAATTAATTGACAAAAACTATAAAGTAGTAGAATAGAAGATGCTATCTACGATGAGGATATAACTGATAATCAAGAACAATGAGAGAATAGGCAATACTAACAACAGAATATAATCAATGCGTACAAGAATAAAGGAATAAACTATAATGTCAAAATAGAATAAGGTAATCAATGAACTGAATAATGGAATCTACAATAACTATGTGATTTGAGATACTAACTAAATATGTGATCGGCCTGGGAGATTCAATGATTACACTAAGGAGCTAACTCAACCATACGTGAATTGCATGATTAGTTAGTAGCCAATGATTACACTACTAGCCGATCATTTCTTGATCACATATTTAATTGGTATTTCCCCCGCCCCGACTGATATGATGGATCGAATCATGACACGTCACTAGCCAATATATCCAATGTTTAATCTACAATATTCAATGTTATCCAATACCAACAAGGACAGTATCCGATACCATCTCTATAATCAAGGTAACATCCCATGACTAACGATCCAATAACAATACCAATCCGTGTACCATCGTGTCAAGAATCATAAGTAATATTTCTAAATACTTGAATTATAGTGGTAATCAAATAATAAAAACTATCAGAGAATGTACTCGCCTGTGGTCCAGAGCTAATGATGAAAAAATAATGTTCGAACTGGTGTCACAGACCTATATATGAAATATTGCATTAATACAAGTTTTTGGGAAGAGAAATAAATTAAACTAGTCAACTTTCTAGGTCATAAAGTCATTTCTAAGTCAAAAGTCAAACTAGGTCAACTCTAAGTCAACTATGGTCAACTATAGTCAAATTATGGTCAACTACCTATTTCTAGGTTGCATGAGTCTAACTCAAAGATATTGGGCTCACACACTATGAATCTAGGCCATACAAACTAAATCTTAGGATACTAAGATACCGTATCTCAGGATACACAAACAAGGGATAAATATAACACATATGTACATATCAAACAATATTATATATATAAAATCCTAATTATAAATGCTAAATGGATACCTTGGTTTCGAACCAACTTGGTATCACAATACTAAACCTCTATCTTAATATCCAAACCCAATACCTTGATTATCCTCCAATACCTTGATACTTACCTTGGCATCTCAGGGTAAATTCAAAACCTTATTTATACTAACTACCCAACAATAATTATAAACTACTATGCATTTAATATTTATATAATACTATATACCTTATTTTAGTCACCTTAATACCAACCCATAATTAGTTTATAACTATCCTATTACTTATGCCAATACCTACTACTCATACCTTGGTATATCTTGATACTTACCTTGGTATCTCAAGGTATTTGCCAAAATCTCATATATATACTAACTACCCATCAATAATTACATATATCAATCCAATATAACTCTAGTATGTACTAATAGAATAATACTAACTACCAACTACACACTAACTATTAATACATATATACGTACATATATACCTACAAATATATAATATATAAATGATACTCATAACAATTGATAACTAACTATTCTAATAAATTTATATGCTACAACTAAATATATACATATATAGTATACTATAATACAAATAGCAATTATGAACATATTTATATATATATTAATTATCATATATATATAAATACATATATATATAACCCACCATATATATTTATACAATATATATTTAATTACATATATATAACCCACAATATATATTTATACAATATACATATAAAACTATATATAACTATACATACACTTATACATAGTAAATTGTATAAAATATCACATAGTAACATACACACACACATATAGTAATATGTATATATAACTATACATATATATATAATCATACAATAATATAAATATATAACAATATATAATATAACAATATATATAACCACATATAAATATATCTAATATATTAGATATACATATGCTACCACTTATAAATATATATCTACATACATATATATATATAAATAATCATATAATAACTATAAATAATCTAATTACTTAATTAAACATACACATATATTATATAAAACTTATACATATATTTACATCCCTAACATATATTATAACATATATATTAATACATGTAGAAGAAAGCTACATAATATATATTCTATTAATACATATATAATACATAGATCTATGATACAATAAACACTATAATAAATATACATAATACATATATAATATATATAGATACATACACAATTATAATTCAAGAATTAAAGCACAATTAATTAGATCTACACATAAACACATAATAATTGGAGCGTATCACACTGTATCCCACTAGATCTAGGATACGCATGCTACACGAGTCCACCACACATCCAATTTCACCCCGAAGGACACAAACAAATCACATATAATATTTATGAACAAAACAAAGTGTCAAATATAGATCTATGTGTCCGTGTCAAAATACGACATGTACAAAGTCCCGTGTCGGAGGAAAAACTCCCAAAACAACACGTATCACCAAATTGTTGGGATACGACCTACATGTACCCAATTGTGGACACGATACTAGCCCCAAACACATAAACATATGCCAAATTGATCTATAGGATCAATTGACACACACAACAAAAGTCATTTTCGGAATTCCTCCAAAATTGACACAAAAAGCACCATAACTTTCTCCATAGGTCTCCTATGAACACAAAACCAAATCCTATGGGTAGTACATACATATGGGTTGATTATTCATGATTAAATCTCAGATTTAGAAGCTATTTTAAGGGAAAAAACTGAATTATACCTATTAGGAGTTGGATTCCCAATGAAACCTCCAAAATTGGTGAAATTGGCATCCAACTTGTAGATCCTTGCTCCTCTTTGTAGATCCTTGCTTCCTCCTTCTAGATCCTTGCTCTTCTAGTCTCCAATGGTGATTTGGGAAGTAATTGGGTGGAAATTTGGTAGAGATTTGGTAGAATTTGGTTGAGGGAAATTCTAGATCTAGATTTGGAATAAAAAATGAAGAGAGAGAAAGTTTTCATCCCTTTTATATAGGCCTCACTTGCCCCCTCCCTCAAGCTACTATGTAAAGTCTAAAATAACCCTTAGGGCCTCTCATGAAGAAATTAATTAAGGAGGGAAGCTTCTAGTCTAATGGTTTAATTAATTTAATCATCCTCCTAATTAATGGGCTTTCTAGTTGGGCTCAATTCTAACAATTAAAACATGTTGGTCCATGAGTCTAAACTAAACTAGTTAGGTCCACTAGCACAAGTCCAAAAAAATAAATCTATCATGCTAATAATAAATAAATAATATAATAAATAAATATTTAACATGCACAATATTTAATTAATTATAAAATGACCAAAATACCCTTTTCTAGAAAATACGATAGTGACACAACAGGTTTAAATATACACGATGATCACTGGCTTGGTTGCCATAGTGGACGATAGTCTTTGACGAGAATGGTTTGCAACGAAAGTACAAGAGGTGCTGCAAGCCATTCCGTCGAACAAGAGACTAGAACAATAGGTCTCGCCCGGACCAGATCGATGTCAGTGCCCCAGCATCGTCCGCAAGACCATTACCCTGTGCACAAGTTGTCCATGATCGAACAATATACAAGTAACAAGTTATTACAGTTTGAGGCAACAAGAGTAAAAGACAAGCAATTGTACAAGACAAGCAATAATTCATGATTTATTCCCAAGCGAACAAGCATGCCATTAAGTATCCGTTCGTGCAGTTTATTGACAAGCATATATACCAAGTCTATCCTCTTTTATCTTGGTTTCTTTTATTATTACTTGGTATCGTTTGATCGGGGCAAAGAAGAATGCAGATTTTACGGTGTGAAGCTTGGAAGCAGGGCTAGCTAATCGGGTTGGTAGCCACTCACTTAGATTTTTGAAGGGAAAAAGAAAGAGGCGCTTCACGACTCCGCTCGCAAGTCGCCTACTGCTCATTCACCTGCACACGAACAGCTTGATCAATACTTCTTCCTCTCTTTCCAATCTCTGAATTGAAGTGCAGTTCAATGAACGAAAACAATGAAAACCATCGAAACCGTTCAAGAAAACAAGATATAGGGTGGCATCTCGGCGGCGGCGGCGGTGGCATCTCGACGGCGACGCTCGCGGCTAGGTCGAGGTGGAGAAGATATAGGGTTAGGGTTTAGGGTTTACTATTAGAAGCATATATATATAGGAAGCGGGGGGGGGGGGGGGGCTTTCGCGCTCTGTTACTGGCTTTTGCAGCGGCTGCTGATGCCTTGCGGGTGCGGGTTGCGGGTTGGTATGCTAGTGAGTTAGGTTTAACGGGTAGGGTAGGATTTAGTCAGGGTTTGGGTTTTAAATCTTTTTATTTTATTCTTTTTCTATTTCTTTTTCTTTCTTTCTTTTCTAATTCCATTTTCTATTCTTTTCTTTTTCTATTATTCTTTTCTATTTCAATTAATAAACTTTATATATATATATATATATATATATATATATATATATATATACATATATATATATATATATATATATATATATATAAAATTCGAGAAATTTATTTTAGTGCATACAATAAATCTATCAATCGTCCACAAGGTCTCCTAGAAGAAAATAATTAAGAAAAATTACGGTTTCTCCATAAATCCTCTATTGCACAATTACCAAAAAAAAAATTGAATAAATTTTATTTCTTCTAATTAGCTAATAAATACTAAAAATTAATTAAATAATTAATACGATTTTTAAAATTAGGGGTTTTATATTCTACCCAACTTACAAAAATTTCGTCATCAAAATTGACACTAACCCATTATCATAATAACCACTATAGCTATTACACTACATAGGTATCTAGCAGTGATTCCTAAAAGTCATGGTCTGTCCATCTAACACTGCTCATTTATTATCCATAAGCTATTCTATTTCTAACTCATCTACACTACCCAACTTACAAGAATTCTACTAGTAGTCAAAGTCTCTTGAGACTATTGTCTAGGTTGTAGGACAAATTTATTTATTGGATCGAGAATCTTGGGACACCTATCTGGAATCTCATAACTATGATTTTTATTTGTAACCGTCACGTATCGTAGTCTAATACCGCCATCCCACCTGACCAGTATGTCTGCAAATACTTCGACTACTCTACTACAACGGTCTAGCTGCAGCTGTCGCTACTTCGCCAGCGAATTGTCATAGTTGTCATTTTGTAACAAGTGCCTTCAGCTCTTTCCTAAGCTTAGTCTAAGCTTTTGGGCAACAGTTAAGGTATTGACTAACTTATAAAACTATTAGAAGTATAAACTAATTCAATAATCCAACTAATTCCTATTAGACTAAGGGATGCTATACATGGTTTTTTTTAAAAATAGTAAGAGAATACATATATTGTTATAGTGCATATACATAAGGGTTATTATTATGAACTCATCCTTTAGTTATTAATCATTACTAACATATTTATGTTTTAACTAACAAAATAAGGGTGAGGTTGAAGTAATTTAAATAATTCATAATGGCACGAAAGGATACGACTATGATACGAAGAGTTAAGCACGAGATAAGGAATGGATATAGAAGAGAAGATGAGCCACCCAAGGGGCGGGATGGTTATAGGAAAAGAGTACTACTACTGCTACTCGCGTCATCTATTAGCATCGCGTGTATGCCATATGGGTAGAATATCAATATATCCTCATAACTACTAAACCACCATCTATATAATTCTACGTCTACTATGCACCGAAGATCCCGTGTCATAAAGGGGGTCCTGAGTATGTAATGACAAATATAACTAAAGGTCGTACCTGTATCTATGACTTCCTGTGCCTGCGCTCTCTTATTTGTCATCATGAGTGCTTGGCCTATGGAGTATATCTAGTACTATTCGTATATCATCTTATACTAAGCACGAACGTTAGTCTTTCCGAAATAGGAAAAGACAAAAAACAACAATAAAGAGTTCAAGGAGGAGGTGATATAATACAAGTACGGGATTCAAAGGGATTAGAGAATTTGAAAGGGAGTTGCCAAGGCGGTTGTGGATTAAAATCTTATTTTAGTAGATTTTTATTCGCATGTTCACATCAGAACAGTTATGTACCTGACATAATATGCTCTGACCAGTCTAGTGGGCAAGTATATCCGTCTAACATGTTGAGTCAACTATATCTCAATCCACATAAAGTAGTGATAAAAAGATCGAACCAAGCACACTAAGGTTGATCAGACCATAATGCACTGATTCTGATTTAGACATTGTATTAGTATGGGCCCCTAATAATACATATGTCATGAACAAGCTCAATAAAAGAATAAGCTTGCAAAACTGGGTTATAATAGCAGCATAAGTCGAGGTAGTAAAAAAAATATGAGTACGCTTGATTATGAGGGAGGAAGGTACAGAATAATTTAAGTTCACCAAGAAGATCGGTGTTGTGCCTCTACAGTTGCCATACTAATTCCTTGTCTAAGTCTAAAGTCAACCAAATGGGTGTATGGGACTCTAAGTTCTACATTATGGGTAAATACTATCTTTTTATGCAAGTCTATAGTTGGTGTCATTCATTTATGCTTCATTAATTGGTCAAAAGGACTATGTGATACTAGGTTATGAGACATACTATCAAACTGTACAAAAATTTAACTAATAGTGTTATGGAATACTAGAGTGTATATACCTAGTATAAGTCATCTTCCTAACCCCTATCAAGCATGAGAGAAGATTAACGTTGAGAATTGATCAAGCAAGATGCAATACAAGCAATCAAATGAGAATGTGAAACAAAATCAAGGGAGGTGATAATTAAGTGGATGAGATCCTATATTCGAATCCTATGTGCAGGCTTCCTCGGTACAGTAATGTAACCGAGACAATATGCTCTCGACCTCCATGGGCCACCACTAAAAACATGTCATGCCCCAGTCCCAAAATATATAGGACTAGGACACGTAAGCATGCCAGCCGCATGTATATGGCAACTCTAATATATGGATACCATAATACATACGTACGCTGTAATATGAATATTAACTCACATGTGGTATATATATATTGTCACAAGTCACATAAATACTAATCTCATCCACACAATAAGTCATAGAAAAGAAATAACTAAACTAGAATAATGAGTCTGAATAATCCAAAATAATAGTCGGGTGGAGACAAATCCACTACCAATGACTATATCAATACTAAAATGAGGGAGAAGGATAAATCTCCAATATAAATAAGATGATGATATAAAGGTATCAGCGAAGCAATCCATCGCTAGAGATAATCAAAGATGCTCCAAAGGTAAGACCTCCTCGGAAGAGATAAGTAGTGAGTCCTGATCCGTGCTCCTGCGAATAGTCATGAACATCTACACCTGTAAAGGGACCAGGTCCTCAGAGGAACGTAACAAGATACATAGAAGCATGCCAATTTGAATACAGTAAACTTGCAATATAGACGAAAAAATATATAAGTACGATATACAAGACAATCTATATGAAATGCCTAATGAGGACAACTTTTCAACGTATGGGCATGGGTAGGCTACTCGATCTAAATCTTATAACTCACACACACGTCAGGGGACATCAGAAATCGATATACCTCGGGGGTAGCGACCAGCACGACACCAGAAATCGACATACCTCGGGGATAGCGACCAGTGCGACACACTACCGTAGTGCGTACTAGATATTACGGTTTACCAGAGTGGTTATAACCCATTCGCCTAATGATTGTCCTCTCATGATACTAAGTGTTAAGTATTTGTCAACATATCTAATATATAGTAATGACTGAAAAAAACTACACATACAATGAATATACAGAAATATAATAAGCATGCAAAATACAGTAAGCAATTTGGCAAGGTATCTTGCCTGGTAAGGAAGCTGCAAAGTGTAACGTCCAGGAGTCAAGCATAGAGGATCAGAAACTACAGCCTTAGAATGAACGTCTTCAGATGCTGAAATAAACATCACCAACATTCCCAGAATAAGCAAGATAGCTAGAAAACACTACCCTTTCATCCAAATTGGACATAGGGGCAAAACGATAATTTTTAGTCAAAGTGGGGTCCACTTTTGGCCCACTTTGCACCGAAAAGCGTACTAGGGGTAAAGGTCTCTAAAAGAGACAAATTATAGGTCAAACCAATTCTAAACGTCAATACGAACTCAGCGGTAGGACCAATTTTGGATTCCGGTGAGCAGAACACAAATTCGCTCAATAAGTCAACTATGGGGCCTACAAATGGACAGTTTGGTCAACTGTCTCAGAATCGCATGAAACTTTGGTCACAGGACCAGCGTGATACCACGAATCCCATGGCGTAAGTTTTGTCGTATTCTGACAAGCGTACAATAAAAGATGCGATGTTTTGAAAAAGTCGTGATACGGGGACTTTTTCGCGGATACGGTGTGATTCCGACGTGCACACGCGTCCGAATCAGTTTCCACGAAAGTCCACACGTCCAAATATTCCATACGCGCCTTTCAGTGCAATTGGTATGCGACGGGGCGGTCCCGTTTGGCGGGGCATGCTCCGTATCACAAGTTTTTGTTATTTTAAAAATAGGTTTTTCGGATTTTTAGCCTAATTTATTTTTGCATACAACACCAAATAAAATAATATAATTGACAGGAATTAATCTTGGTTAGGTGGTCTTCGTATAGCAAGAATAAAAACTAAATTCAGATCTCTGTGGTGGGAGATATGAGTCCTTAAACATGGGTAGTTACCGCAGTTTTCTGCGATTGAAAAGTTGTGTTTTTCTCCAACTTGGTCTCTGTTTTTACCTAGGGTTACGCGCTATTCGAAGTAAACTAATACACAGTATTAGGAGAAGGATAGGTCGTGAACATACCGATAAAGAAGGGGTCGAGTTTGGTCGAGCGATGATGTGGAAAACAAGTTCTGAACAGAGGTAAGTCGCTTTGTAATCTGATGTGGTGTTCGCGCGGTCACGCGGGTGTGCACGGCGGACGCGACGGCGACTCCGGCGAACAGCAGCGGCGGTGGCGTCTCGGCGAAGGCGCTCCCGGCTAGGTCAAGGTGGAGAAGATATAGGGTTAGGGTTTAGAGTTTACTATTAGAAGCATATATATATATATAAGAAGCGGGGGGGCTTCCGCGCACTGTTGATGGCTTTTGCAGCGGCTACTGATGCTTTGCGGGTGCGGGTTGCGGGTTGGTATGCTAGTGGGTTAGGTTTAACGGGTAGGATAGGATTTAGTTAGGTTTTGGTTTTAAATCTTTTTATTTTATTATTTTTCTATTTCTTTTTCTTTCTTTTCTAATTCTATTTTCGGTTCTTTTCTTTTTCTATTATTCTTTTTTATTTCAATTAATAAACTTTATATATATATATATATATAAATATATATATATATATATATATATATATATATATATATATAATTTGAGAAATTTATTTTAGTGCATACAATAAATTTATCAATCGTCCACAAGGTCTCCTACATGAAAATAATTAAGAAAAATTTTGGTTGCTCCATAAATCCTCTATTGCACAATTACCAAAAAATAAAAATCCAATAAATTTTATTTCTTCTAATTAGCTAATAAATACTATAAATAAATAAATAAATTAATTAGATAATTAATACGTTTTTAAAATTAGGGGTTTCACATATATGGCTTGGGAGAGGGTTTATGACCAGACATTAGAGGAGGATGAGCTACTTTCCAATTTTGGAGATTTTTTATTAGGAATCCATCTCCTAATAGGTAAATTTTAGTTTTATCTCTTTTATTAGGTTCTAAATCTGAGATCTAATCATGAGCAACCAACCCACATGCATAGGCTACCCATAGAAATTTGTTTTAGGTTCATAGGAGACCTATGGTGGAAGTTATGTGCAATTTGGTGCCAATTTTGGGGGAATTCTGAGATTAACACATGTAGTGTTTGTCATATGGTCTAAAAGATCAAATTGACATATGATTGCTTATTTGTGACTAGTATCGTGTCCACAATTGGATACGTGTAGGTCGTATCTCGTCAATTTGATAAAATAGGTTAATTTTGGGGGTTTCCACCGACACGTGGAGTTGTGCAAATCAATTCTTGACACAGACACGTAGTGGATCTAATTATTATACGTATTGTTCATAATTAGTGTATTAGACCTGCTCGTGTCCTTCATGATACATTTGGTTGTGTGGTGGAGCCGTATCGCAAGCGTATCATAGAGTTAGTGTGATACGGGTACGGTGCACTCCACGTGTTTGGTGTTTTGCTCTTAATTCTATTTGTGCATGTGTATATATATATATATATATATATATATATATATATGATATTTATGCGATATAATATTATATATAATAGTATATATGAGTTTGTGTATATGCATGTGTGTGTTTGTGTGTTTGTGTGTGAGAGATATAGCTATTATTATATGAGTTTTGTGTATTATGTCTATACATATACATATGAGGATGTGTCTATTTATATATATATAGATTGAGATACTTGATAGATACACTTATGTATGTATGTATGTATTTATGTATGTATGTATTTATGTAAATACATAAAAGTGTTTTTATTTATGTGTTTGTGTCCATATATCTATATGTGAGTGTATATATACATATCCATAAGTGTAGGTATGTTTGTGTGTATATATATATATATATATATATATATATATATATATATAGAGAGAGAGAGAGAGAGAGAGAGAGAGAGAGGAGTGTGTATATACAAGTTGATATCTTTATGTATTTATGTGTGTGTGAGCATAGGTATTTGTATATATGTATGTGTGTATATCTATATGTTGTGAGTGTGTGTATATGTGCATGTATCTATGTGTCGAGTTGAGGAGTGTTTATATTTATAGGTTGATAGTCTATAGGTGTTTTAGTATGTGTGTGAGAGTGCACGAGTGTTTGTGTGTGCGCGTGTGCAACGAGCAGCACTCGTGCAGCACACTACAGCAGAAGACTGCAGAAGCAGTCGTGGCACATCGCGCATGCAATAACTGCAGTAGGCTGCAGCAGCGGAATGTAGCAGCAGTCGTGGCGCAGTGCACGTACAGCAGCAGCAGCAGACTGTACCTGCAGTCGCGGAGTAGCGCGGTGCAGCCACGGCACAGCGCGCGTGCAGCAGCAGCAGTTGGTTGCAACAGCAGCAGCAGACTGGAGCAGCAGTCACGGTGCAGCATGATGCAATCACGGTGCAGCATTGCGCCATCGAGCAGTTTTGGTCTTTTGTTTCAGTGTATTTTCAGTTAAGGTATCAGCAGAATTGGTTTCAGTTAGTTTCACTTGGGCTTGAGTTTGGGTACTTGGGTATTCAAGGTATTAGTCTAGTTAGTATATGGGTTTTAGTTTGAGTTAATAGTTAGATGGTTTAGTTGGTAGTATATAGATGTTAGCTTGATTATTTATGAAGCATGAAATATGTTAGTTAGTTAGTTATATGTGGATGACAGGTTACCTAGCCGGTTATATTTGTGTAGTTAGATTAATAGATAAGTGTTAGTTGGTAAAGTGTTAGCCATTAGTGGTGCATTATTTAGTTAATGTTAGCATTAGTTAAGAAGGGATGTTAGATAGGTATCAGTTAACTTGGGGTATCAAATATGGAGGTAAGTTAATAGATAGATATTCACCAGTTACTTAAACTCTAGTATGTTAGAATTGAACAGTGACAGTAAGTTATTAAGGGGGTTTAGGCTCTTCACAAGTGAGTATCAGCCACCTTGGCTTCATCCTTCACAGTGAAGTATCAGTCAGGTATCAGGCCAGTATCATCAAAGTATTGGGTTTGGATGTATTAGTTGGGGTTTTATATATCTATTTGTAATAGCTATTATGTTGGGGTTTAGTATTACCTCAGGATACCAAGGTATTGGGTCGATACCTAATGTATTGAGTTTGGGTATTGAGATAGGTGTGATATGCATTGGTACAAGGCCAAGGTATCATATTATATTTGTTTTAATATAGTGTTACATGGATTAGTATTACATGGATTCACTTTCTTGTGACACGTACATTATACTTGTCTGGCCTCTACTTCAGGACTCATTACTGGCATCACATCATGACTCACCTACTGGAATCACCTATTTTATCTGGCTGGACTCATATTTGATTTGCGTATCGGGATTGGATTCATTTATACTAGTCGGACGGGAAAATACTCGATTAGACATATAAACATTCCCAAAATCTAGAATCACCCCCTCTGGTCTAATCAGGAATGATAGTAGTCGCACACCAAGTATGCGATGAGCCATATTACCCCCTAGCCGTTTACATGTCAAAAGCGGTATTTCAAAATACACTAGTTAGTGCTTTCTTGTTGGGTTTACATGATACTTGCTGGACACACATCTTATTTATCTAGTTTATTTCATTCCTATTCACAGTCTTATTTACAGTATTTATTGATTCACCATGCTTATTTTTCTTGCTTCTTAATTTAATTGTATTTTATTCTCTGATTCATTCTTCTCCTTGCTCATCATTTATTACTTACTATAACTATTTATAGTCTTTGTCAATTATTTGGAATTGCTATTGGGTTGTACTTTGCTCCAATCCTGACTGGATATATTTTTCCAGATGATTGGCTTATAGGGTAGTGTCCCACATTCTACGGGCCGCCGGACGGCGTACCTTTAGAGGATACTCCTATAGACCATGAGGACTTAGTTGCAGAGCCCGAAGAGGTTTATTTTATACTTTGTGTTGGCCTTGTATTAGACTCTTGGTGGAGATTGATGTCATGTATATTATTTCAGATTGTGGATTGTATCTTTATTCTTTCCTTCGCTATTCCATTCATGCATTATTCTTCCTTTGTTTATTTTGTGATTGAGATTAGTTATACTTGTGAGATACCATATTGCTCCTCCGTTTGGAGTTGAGATGATTGACAGGTACCATATTATATTGTTGAGATGATAGATAGTTAGAAATAACCTAGACAGCGTTCTACCGTCAATGTTGTGGCGTAGGCTGGATGTAACCACGTACTCGTGCTCGAATATCCGGGTGCGGGTCATGACATATTTTTAGTGGTGGCCCATGTAGGTCAAGATTCGCAATTAGTGCTATTTCATAGTTGTGCTCGTCTAGAGTACGGCTACGAGACTGCTTTAGGAAATAGGATCTAAGCTGAGAGTTTACTCAATCACAACTAGGAAACATTCCAAAATCTGTTTTGCAAATCCTTACCTATGAAATATTGCTTTGCTTTGAATATAGTTCTGTCCTTATTTGATGATATCGTATCATATTCATTATTGATTTCATATTTCAATCAATCTTCAGGATGCCGCCGAAGACGCGTTCCAGCGATCAGGTGCCGCGACAGTACGATCAGTCACTTCATCACCGTTGAGGGCATTACCCTCAAACGATGTTCCAGCACCTACATTCAGGAGGTCAGCTTCACCGGTCCAGGTAGGCGTATCGGCAGCAGCTTTCGGAGGTGCTCCACCTCCAATATCGAGGACAGGGCAGACAGTTTTCGAGGATCTTCCACCTCCACCACCTGCAGTTAATCAAACACAGATGTTCACGCTCTTCCAGCAGATAATAGAGGCGCAACAGCGATAGTCCGAGGTCCTATGATAGAGAGTGGAGAATGCTCACCAGATCGTACTTACAACAGTTGAGAGAGCGACTATGGTCCAGCCACAGATGACACCACCTCAGTTTATTCCTCAGCAACCGAGGCTGGGGACTATCATAGACTTCAAGAGGATGGGGCTGAAAGACTTCAAAGGCAGGGAAGGGATCTTATATGCCGATGATTGGATCGAGGACGTGGAGAGAAACCTGCGACTGGCAAAGATTCTGGAGGGTCTACGAGTGGAGGCAGTAGGCAGCCAAATGTTCGACATAGCATTGACATAGTTCAGGAAAGACCCGAGGATCATGGCGACAGGATTGACTTGGAAAGATTTTAAAGAGCTTTTCAAGGAGAAGTTGTTTATAGATGTGGCTCTGGGTGTCTTAGAGAGCCAGTTCCTGTACCTCGTCCAAGGGAGTATAACAGTGGACGAGTACGCTGCGGAGTTTTACAGATTGTGCATTTTTGTAGAGGGACATAATCCCCAAGGAAAGGCCAGGAAATTCAGGAAGGGCTTGATCAGGGAGTTCAAATCCCTCACTAGGGGGCAGCACATAGCTACTTTTGAGAAGATCCTGATAGATGCACAGAGAGCGTTGGATGACTTGGATCTCAAGTTTTAGAGAGATAGAGATATTTTGGGTGGTACTGGTAGCGGTGCGGGACCAGCTAAGCGTCCCCATATCCAGCAACAGCAGGTTCAGGCGCCGGTTCGTGCTCTATTTCAGCAGCCGCCCCAGAGGCAGATTCAGCCATTGCCCACTTGTGCCTATTGCAGGAAGTCAGGACACACTTGGGATGTTTGTAGGAGGAGGATGAAGGTGTGCATGTTTTATGGATCCGCAACACACCAGATGAGGGATTGCCCTACTACACCCCCATTTGGTGGAGTACGGGGTTAGAAAGAAGAAGTTAGACCACCTGTGGCACAACATCATGCCCCACACCGGCAGAGGGAGGCACTCCAGCAGGGAGGGCATTTGTAATGACAGTCGGAGAGGACGTCACTTGAGGTGATAAGTTAGCTTGTTTGTCTTATTTTTTTATTTTCTTCACATCTGTTGTTTGGATGTTTAGTTAGTACCTTTATAAACTGCTTGTGTGTTATTGTTTAGCTAGTATACCCTAACGGAGACTGAAAAACTATGATGGGCAGAGACCATAGTTAGTGATTTCTTTTAAATTGCATGTTGTATGTTTAGTTTAGACTGGGGTTGACCTTAAGGGGGTTACGATCTCCTTTAATTTTGATTACTATTTTTTCTAAGGTGGGTAGGATTGTCACTCTCATATTTTCAATTAAGGGTAGTTTGGTAATTGACACGGATATTTTATTTTAGGAGTGTTGTATTAATACTGTGCATGAGTAATTAATTATTTCTTGTATTGTTTATTATTTAATTAGATGTAGTATTTATTTTGGCCTTGTGTAGTGGACCTAATTACTTTAGTTAGATGCATGAACCCAATATTTATATGTTAGTTTAGATTGGACCCAAGATTAGACCCATTCATTAGGAGAATGAATTAATTATTGAAATTATTGGACTAGAACCTTCCCTCCTTAATTATTTTTTTATGAGAGGCCCGAAAGGGTGTTTTGGATATTTCATATGGCTTGGGAGAGGATTTATGACCAGCCATTAGAGGAGGAGGAGAGAGCGTCTCTCATTTTATTTTGTTCATTCCATTTAGATCTATATTTTTTTCCTTTCCTAATTCCTTTATTCCCTCACAATTTCTCACCAAATTTACACCCAAATTCCTTCCCTATTCTTCAATAGAGGCTACTAACAACAAGGATCTTCAAGAAGGAAGTAAGAATCAAGAAGGAGGAGGCCAAGATCTAAAATGAGGAGCTACTTTCCAATTTTGGGAATTTTTTAATAGGAATCTATCTCCCAATAGGTACATTTTAGTTTCCCCACTTTTATTAGTTTCCAAATTTGAGATTTAACCATGAGAAACCAATCCACATGCATAGGCTACCCATAGGAATTTGTTTTAGGTTCATAGGAGACCTATGGTGGAACTTATGTGCAATTTGGTGCCAATTTTGGAGGAATTCTGAGATTCGCACATGTAGTATTTGTCATATGGTCTAATCGATCAAATTGACACATGATTGCTTGTTTATGACTAGTGTCATGTCCACAATTGGATACGTGTAGGCCGTATCTCGTTAATTTGACGAAACGGGTTAATTTTGGGGGTTTCCTCCGACACGTAGAGTTGTGCACATCAATTCTTGACACGGACACGTAGTGGATCTAATTATTATACGTGTTGTTCATAATTAGTGTATTAGACTTTCTCGTATCCTTCGAGATGCGTTTGGTTGTGTGGTGGAGCAGTATCGCAAGCGTATCATAGAGTTAGTGTGATACGGGTGCGGTGCACTCCACGCGTTTGGTGTTTTGCTCTTAATTTTATTTGTGCATGTGTATTTATATATATATATATATATATATATATATATATATATATATATATATATATGATATTTATGTGATATAATATTTTATATAATAGTGTATATGAGTTTGTGTATATGCATGTGTGTGTTTGTGACTATGTGTGCAAGGGTATATATATATATATATATATATATATATATATATATATATATATATATAAGCATATATGAGGGTATTGATATAGATAGATGTATATGTATATAGGTGTTGGTCGCATTTTCTTGTATGTGTTTATGTGTTTGTGTGTGAGAGATATAGCTATTATGATATGAGTTTTGTGTATTATGTCTATACATATACATATGAGTATGTATGTGTATATATATATATATATATATATATATATATATATATATATATAGATTGAGATACTTGATAGATACATATATTTATGTGTTTATGTAAATATATAGAAGTGTTTGTATTATGTGTATGTGTCCATATATCTATATGTGAGTGTATATATACATATCTATAAGTGTATATATATATATATATATATATATATATATATATATATATATATATATATATATGAATATATATATATGTATAGAGGAGTGTGTATATACAAGTTGATATCTATATGTATATATATGTGTATGTGAGCATAGGTGTTTGTATATATGTATGTGTGTGTATCTATGTGTTGTGAGTGTGTGTATATGTTCATTTATCTATGTGTCGAGTTGAGGAGTGTTTATATTTATCAGTTGATAGATTATAGGTATTTTAGTGTGTGTGTGTGAGTGCACGAGTGTTTGTGTGTGCACGTGTACAGTGAGCAGCACTTGTGCAGACTGCAGCAGCAGTCGCAGCGCAGCACGGGGCAGTCGCGGCGCAGCAGCGGTGCAACCGCGATACATCGTGCATGCAACAACAACAGAAGGTTGCAATAGCAGCAACGGACTGCAACAGCAATAGCGGTGCAACACGGTGCAATCTTGGCAAAGCAGTGCACCACCGAGCAGTTTCGGTCTTTTGTTTCAGTGTATTTTCAGTTAAAGTATCAGCAGAATTGGTTTCAGTTAGTTTCACCTAGGCTTGAGTTTGGGTACTTGGGTATTTAAGGTATTAGTCTAGTTAGTATATGGGTTTTAGTTGGTGTTAATAGTTAGATGGTTTAGTTGGTAGTGTATAGATGTTAGCTTGATTATTTAGGAAGCATGAAATATGTTAGTTAGTTATATGTGGATGATAGGTTACCTAGCCTGTTATATTTGTGTAGTTAGATTAATAGATAAGTGTTAGTTGGTTAAAATGTTAGGCATTAGTGGTGCATTAATTAGTTAGTGTTAGCATTAGTTAAGAAGGGATATTAGATAGGTATCAGTTAACTTGGGATATCAAATATGGAGGTTAGTTAATAGATAGATATTCACTAGTTACTTAAACTCTAGTATGTTAGAATTGAACAGTCACAGTAAGTTAGTAAGGGGGTTTAGGCTCTTCACAAGTGAGTATCAGCCACCTTGGCTTCATCCTTCACTGTGAAGTATCAGTCAGGTATCAGGCTAGTATCATCAAAGTATTGGGTTTGGATGTATTAGTTGGGGTTTTATATATCTATTTGTAATAGCTATTATGTTAGGGTTTAGTATTACCTCGGGATACCAAGGTATTACTAAGGTATTGGGTCGATACACAAGGTATTGAGTTTGGGTATCGATATAGGTGTGATACGCATTGGTGCATGGCCAAGGTATCATATTATATTTGTTTTGATATAGTATTATAATATTTGACTTGTATATATATATCTAATATTACTATTTTCATATAAATGAACTTGTGTATCTTAGGATACGGTATCTTGTTAGTTTTCTAGTATCATAGAATAGCTAGTGTGACCTAGATGCATAGTGCATAGACCCAATATCCTAGAGATAGACTCATACAACCTAAAAATAGCTAGTTTGACCAACTTTGACTAGTTTGATCGATAATTGACAAAGTTTGACTGTTTTGACTTAGAAATGGCTTTATGACCTAGAATTTGACTAGTTTAACCTATTTTCATTCCAAATATTATATTAATGTAATATTCTATATATAGGTTTGTGTGACACCAGTTGGGACACAGTTGGCATTCATGGCTTGGACGACAGGTGAGTATATTCTTTGATAGTTTCCATTATTTGATAATTTCTATGATTCTGGTCTACAGTATTATTTTACCTAATTTCTCGACACTTGGATAAACGGATTAGTATTACATGGATTCACTTTCTTGTGACTCATACATTATACTTGTTTGTCCTCTACTTCAGGACTCATTACTGGCATCACATCAGGACTCAACTACTAGAATACCTATATTATCTGGTTGGACTCATATTTGATTTGCGTGTCGGGATATGATTCATTTACACTAGTCGGACGGGGAAATACTCGAGTAGACATGTAAATATTCCCAAAATCTGGAATCACCCCCTCTGGTCTAATCAGGAATGATAGCAGTCGCACACCAAGTGTGCGATGAGCCGTATTACCCCCTAGCCGTTTATATGTCGAAAGCGATATTTTAAAACACACTAGTTAGTGCTTTCTTGCTGGCGTCACATGTTACTTGCTGGACACACATCTTATTTATCTAGTTTAGTTCACTCCTATTCACAGTCTTATTTACAGTATTTTTTGATTCAACATGCTTATTTTTCTTACTTCTTAATTTAACTGTGACTGTATTTTATTCTCTGATTCATTCTTCTCCTTGCTCATCATGTATTACTTACTATAACTGTTTATTGTCCTTGTCAATTATTTGAAACTGCTATTGGGTTGTACTTTGCTCCAATCCTAACTGGATATATTTTTCCAGTTGATTGGCTTATAGGATAGTGTTCCACATTCTACGGGTCGCAGGACGACGTATCATTAGAGGATACTCCTATAGACCATGAGGACTTAGTTGTAGAGCCCGAGGAGGTTTAGTTTATACTTTGTGTTGGACTTGTAATAGACTTTTGGTGGAAATTGATGGCATGTATATTATTTCAGATTGTGGATTGTATCTTTATTCTTTCCTTCGCTATTCCATTCGTGTATTATTCTTCCTTAGTTTGTTTTATGATTGAGATTAGTTATAGTGAGATACCATATTGCTCCTCCGTTTGGAGTTGAGATAATTGACAGGTACCATATTATATTGTTAAGATGATAGATAGTTAGAAATGACCCAGATAGCGTTCTACCGTCGATGCTGCGGCGTATGCTAGGTGTAACCACGTACTCGTGCCCGAATATCCGGGTACGGGTCGTGACGGATTCTTAAAAAATATAAGAATCATAAGATGCTTTACAAATTTTTGGTCACACTTTTCAAAAAGTTTTGAAAATTTTGGATACAAGCCGAAATGGCCATTCTGTCA
This sequence comes from Iris macrosiphon, assembly GCA_036927795.1. Lineage (NCBI taxonomy): Eukaryota > Viridiplantae > Streptophyta > Magnoliopsida > Asparagales > Iridaceae > Iris > Iris macrosiphon. The sequence goes on from JAYESA010000001.1 coordinate 67,332,589, forward strand.
AAAAGGTGTAAATAACCTTAAGCGATACGGTATTTAAGTGTCTTCGGACCACCGCTAGCTGAGATCCGGCCCCTATAGCTACTCCGAGATAATTTAAAGTCTTAAAATTATATGATTTAGGTTTAACACTTATTATTCTGTATTTATATCAAGTCAAGAAAGGCATAATATAGACTAAAGTTACATTGAGATTCTGGAAATAAATGTCAACAGAATTTGGACCGACTCGGGCCGAACTCAGACCGAACTCGGTTAGTTTAATTCCAGAATATGCTATGTCATAATCTTCTTTCTAATTTAGGGTTTCTGCTACTCTATATATAGATTATTTTGTTGCTCATTCATTCAAACCAACAAAAATTATCCCACCTCCATAAATAAACTTAGCTTTTCCTACTACATCCTCTCCCAATGGCCTTTAAAAGGAAAATAGATTCCTTTTCGGACTCTCTTTTCTGTCTCATTATGCCAAACATAGGAGAATTCGACGGTTTTAACTTTCGAAGCCTCAAAAATTTAAATGATTGGTTTAATGACTTCTCCAAGAGACACATCTGTTTTGGCCATCCTATTGATTTTCCTTTCCAACACAAAGACTATCTACCTATTCTTCAAAAAAATTTAACTTGAAGAATTTGTTACGACCAGTACCAATATTTACACCAATGTTATTCAAATGTTCTATTGTAACTTAACATATGAATATGACACTATTTTATCCAGAGTTTATGGCATCCCAATTGAATTCGATGTGAATGACTTGGGTGAAATCCTACGCATTCCGAATGATGGACAAACCTTAGTCAACATCATGCAAGTTCAATTCGACAATGGCTTAACTTTAGATTCTTTCAAAAATATCCTTTGTCACCATCTTTAATGTCCACCTAAAAAATTTTATGCTAAATATTTGAATGGTCACTTCTTTGAAATGCATCGTATTATATTTTCAACTTTTCTACCTAAGAAGACTTACTTTGACGAGGTTTCTTATCTAGAAATATTAGCTTTATATTACTTGCATTTCGGCATTAACTTTAAGGTACCCCAGACCATCTTATCTCAAATGGTTCAATATCGCAAGAAAGGGCGTCCACTACTATACAATATGTACTTGTCAACCATTTTTAGCTATTTTGACATTCCTTTGGATACTTGTCCAAATCTTTCGGAACCTTTATACCTAAATAGAACTCGACGAATTGAACCAACTATACTTCTACCTTATAACTCATCATCAAACTCCAACACTCATCCTGTTGATTTCGTCACTCATGTTGATGAACAACCACAAACCTTAGAGTATATTTTCAATCTGTTGCGTGATCGCTTCCACAATAAAGATATACGCAATCGTGCTAATGATCATTGCCAAACTCTTCAGACTCAGGCTCTTGGCAATACTTTGATAGACATAGAGTATACCCTATCGAAGCACCCAACCGGACCTGTTTTGATTCTTCAGAATCAAAATCAATAAGGATTTTATATTGATCACCCTTATGTTCAGCGACATTTGGATCCAACTGGTGCCTTCTTTGATCCAAACAGAATAGTTGAACCGGATGATGAAGATGATGGACATGATAATTAGTTACTCAATGGATTTAAATGTTTAAAAAGTTTACTTTTAGATGCTCTACTATAATTTTTCCACTATACATCTGCTTTTGTATTTTGTTAAATAATTAAAAGTTTTATGCAATTTTCTTTTGTCATTATATATTATCCTGTATACATTGTGTTGTAAATGGGTAGGTATGTGCAGTCGGGTTCAACTGTGCAGTTTCTGTGTGTTGGGAGAAATTTACTGTACAGTCGGGTGTGTGTATTGGGGGAAAATTTCTGTGCAGTGTGAGTTTTTAGAGTACTGTGCATCCATAACTTGGGGTTGTGTCAGTGTTCAGTTTCTGTGTATGGGAAGAAACCTATGTGAACTGTGTGTATTCATGTATCCAGACCTGTTTGTGCAGTGAGTGAATTCCCAGTGTCAATGTGTACCAGTGTGTATCAGTTAGGTGAGGACCAAACTGTGTGTTTTCCTGTGTGAAAATCAGTATGTGTGCAGTCGGGCATCAACAGGGTGTAGGAATCCTATGTGTCTTGTATCAGTGTGCCAATATTAGGATTCTATGGATAGCTACATGAGTGTGTGTGTGTAGACTGAGAACTCTCAGTAATACCTAGAGTGTATGCCTGTGTAAATTTTTGGGTATTAGATATCTGTGTGTGTGTGAGTGATTTTTCCAGGTTCAATAGTGTTTAGTGTGTGCAGGTGTGTAGTGTATATGAGTGATTAGCAGTGTGTGTGACTGTGTAGTGTAGGTTATAGTGTATCAGACAGGAACAGTATGTGTGTGCTGTGTGTGAATTCAGTGTGAACCTAGCTAAGTAGCAGTGTGTGTATCCTGGAACACACTATGTGTAGGTGTGTGAACCTATGTTGTGTTTCTGTGTTTGTACAGTAAGTTCACAGTGTGTAGGCTGGGAATGAGGAAACCCTGTGTGAGTGAATTCTGTGTGAGAGAGAGAGAGAGAGCAATATGCTGTTTACCTGTGTCCATGTACCAATATTCTGTGAGGAGTGAGGGAGCAGTGTGCAGCTGCACAAACTGTGCCTGTGTGAGCCTAACTAGTTTCAGTGAGGAGTGTGGAATTACCTGTGTGTATGTGTGTCAAACTGGGAAAGGAATTACCTGTGTATAGGAATTTGAGTGGCTGTGTGAATTCTGAGAGAAGAGTGAGTGTGAGTGAATACCTGTAAATTTGTGTATCTTAGAGTGTATCAATGTGACTATGAGTGTGTTGTGCTGTGTACCTGACACTGTGTGTAGCTGTGTTCTCAGTGTATGTGAATTGGGGGTTGTGAATAAGGGTATCAGCTAACTGATACTGGGTATCAGTAAGTTCAGTGAGTTACTGCAGGCACTAGATTGATGGTTCCCTGTAGGCAATACATTGCTGTAGGTACGTGGGGGTTCAGCAAATGTTAAGTGAGTGTGTCAGTTAAGTAAAGGTCAACATATCATGGAAAGAGTATCAGTGTATCCATGATACGTGAGGGTGTAGATGATTGTATATGATATGGGGCTTGAGTCAATTGTCTAGGTATAGCAATTACATGGTATTAACCAAGTAATACCTTATAGTTTAATGAGAAAGTTAAGTATCAGTGACTGTATAGTGGTGTCAGTCAGTGAGTTTTAGTCTGTTTCAGTTGTTTAGTAGGTAGATTGGGTTGGGATTCAAGTATTAAAGCTAGTTACATAATGAGTTAGGTAATTATATATATTAGTTGATTTATACAACACATCTTATTAGCTAGAAAACCTAGTATCCTTATACCCTTGGGATTAACCTAGTATAGCCTGAGCCATGACTTAGAAGCCTCATTTTCCTTAATTAGTTAACATGTTAATTCCTTTAAATTTAGTACCTGACATTTATATTCCATTAATAGGTCATTGTGATCCCACTTTGGACATCGATCCTCACACCTTGCTCAGGACCACAGGCGAGTACATTCTCTGACAGTTTTCATTGTTGATTATTTCTATAATGCAGTTGTATTACATACTTGATTCCGACACTATGGATACACGGGTTAGCACCCTAGATCCCCATCATGAGGAGTCGTGATTGGAATCCATCGTGCTAGCTGGGGGATGGGGAACTATTAGTAGATTATGTGATCATATCCAAACCTTTACATGCATCATAGCTCACCCCACTTCTCACGTCGGGTGCGGCCTGACCATTTACATGCATCATAGCTGTTATATATGATTAGCCTGACCACTACATGCATCATAGCTAACCATATGGTTAGCCTGACCTACAAGAATCATAGCTAATCATATATAACCAGCCTGATCAAGTCCCAAGCCGATCACATAATAAACTGATAATTCAAACACTTAGCTAGATGTCTATTTTATTCAGATTCACTTGTTCTAGCATTCACTGTCTATTGTTCATTGCTAGATGCTCTATTGCCTATTTCCATTTTCTCCAGTACCTTACATTTCCAGCATTTATTTCCATCTTGTATTTTTACACTGTTTATAGTCTTTGTCAATTTAATGAAACTGCTGTTAGTGCTTGTGCTTCGTTCCAATCCTGACTGGATAACATTTTTCAGAGGACCTGGAGGATCTTTGCCCCACTCATTACGACCCAGGATTAGAGGAAGATTTCACTCCAGAAACCCCAGAGGAGTTGCCTATCCTAGAGGAGACCTTACCTGCCAATTCTTAGATTATTTTTCTGCATTTATTGTTCTAGACTGAGACTGAGTTGTATTTATTATTCTGTGATTTTGTGAGGTCATCTAGACCCAAGATTTGAGTTGGACTTATTGTGGTTGGTTTATATTAGAACTCTTTTCTATTCTCATCGTGCCATTATTTTCTATTAGCTTGTGATTGAGTATATCATAGAACTGTGGATTATTTATCATTGTCCTCCGTGCGGAGTTGAGACTATTGACAGGATATATTATATATTGAGACCTAGACAGCGTTCTACCGCCGATGCTGCGGCGTAGGCTGGACGTACCCACGACTCATGCCCAAATTCCGGGTGCGGGTCGTGACACTTTACTCTCTTATTTTTCTTGTCATCTCACTGATTTCGGAGGAGCATGCCATTTTGATCAAATAACAACGGGAGAGAAAGACATACATGATACTAGCATACAAGATGATACTTGACAGACGTTGTCTTCAGCATATCAACTGCTCCACAGTTACGGGGGAGACTTGAATATCAAAGACTTGCAGTATGATTCATAGTTTGTCAATTATCAAAATATGAGAGATTGTTGGCCCATCCGGTCTCAGTAAACTTGATTTTGATAGTTAACTAAACCATGCATTTATATGTCGTGATGTGAAGCCTCAATACTGCTATTACAAGTCGTCTGTATTTTGTCTATTCAAATTTAATCTTTTGAGTCTAGGACTGATGTAAGCTGAGTCGCATTGGCAAATCCTAAATACCTATACCCAGATACCTAGTCCACTCAAATAAACCAAAGAACTTATCCACCAAATCAGGCCACATTTATTTACAAAGTCTATCATACTAAGAGACCAAACTCAGGTCGAACTCGTGCCAACTCGGACCAAACTCGGTTACCCTTTTGGTATGAAATCAACCAGTTTAATAGCTCTTGATTTCTCGGCCCAACGGTTGAAAATTTGAAGTAAACCCCATCCGTATTTTGGCCGAACTCTATTTGCCTACACTCGATAAATAGGATTAGAATTCTTCATTCTTACTTACTCAACCATTCTTTAATCTTCTATCCTATTGTAAGCAAACATCTAAAGCCTTAACTTTTTTATCTCAAAGAGCAACTCTCTAGCCTTCCTAGTGCCAAGTGCGATCTCGGTCTAGAAGTCTTCAAAGTTGTAAAGAGCTTTATTCTATTAGTTACTCTTTCTCTCTAAGGTGTGAAGTTGCGAGACTTCAGATCAAACCTCATGGTGTAAAGAAGTGGCATTCCTTCGGATGAAAGCTTTTGATTCGCTATTGGTGATTATAGTGGATAAAACTCTTAGCTTGAGTTCTCAGGACTAGACTAGTCCTCTTAGAGGGAAACCAATATACATCTTGGTGTTTGTGTTTGTTGTCTCTCTCTAATTTATAGCTTTACTTTACTGTCTCTATATACACTATTATTTAGCAACTGTCTTCATTCTGATAATCTTAAATTGGGTAGATTATTTTGCTGCACTGTATACACCCCCCTCTTGAGTTGCCTCACGGTCCTTCAAAATCAAGTTATACTATCCGTATCGTGCATACATCTAGTTAGCCAGAAGACTATCAAATAGTCCTTCTGTGCAATATGAACCTACAAGTATCCAGGACCGTTAACTAGGGGATTTGCATCAAGTCGAGTTGAACACTAAACGAGAATCATGCCAAGTAAAGCAAGAATAATAGCTCGTGGAGCAATACTCATTCAGAAAAAGAATCAAGAATATCATGTCATATTGTGAATCTAGAATGACCCAAGACTTGCATGTCGTGGACATCTTGTGAACAAAGGTCTTAAATGGGTTCCTGCGGACGGTCTCCAGGGCACTGGGGCCGATCCGATCTAGACAAAACATTCGTGTTAGTCTTCGTGTTTGGACAGGATGACATGTAGCACCTCATTTTCTTTCGTTGCACACCATTCTTGCTACAACTCGTCCTTTATGGCTATGCCAGCGACTCCTGTTTCATATTGATAAGTCATCCTCCTTTAGCAGCAATCTGCGTACGAGTTATTACATCGCATCTAGTAATCAAAAATACCTGATCGGATATGAGTATAACACATTAGTACATATTTGAACACTTAAACATCTTTCGTAATGCTTTTGGATAATCTGTGTAACTCGTCCACCTGAAACAGAATCTCGCCCACAACACTTGTGTTTGCTTATATAATTATCCCTGGATTTTATTATATATGCTCGTGCTTAGTTTAACTTGGTTTGCCTTAGATAGGGAAGGACGAATGGTAAGTTGGGAAATCATGTCGTATTCCTTTATATCGCACGGCACACTATCATACGATTTAGGCTTTTTAATATGCCATAAAACGGATCCTAAGGCAAGACTAGAAAGATAACTTAATAGATAGTGCATGAAACCTTTATAATATATTTGGATATGTCGAGCGAGAGAGAAGCCTCCCCACCAATGCATTCATGTACTGATAATCCACTAGATTACTTGCAGGGTGCGTGAGAACCTCGTTTGGTGCAAAAACTCCTTCGGGTGTGCTAAGGCATGGAGTTCGCTATGGAGCCTTGGAACGTTGCATCCGAAACTGAAGCACATATACAAGACATAATGTTGGAACATCGCCTATGTATCAATCCATAGATGTAGCTACTTGGTCTAACGTCGCTTGTAATATTTGTTCAGAATCAATAAAGAACTTATTTTACTTCTATACTTGTGTTATGAAATGCTTTCGCTATTGACGACTCTGTGAACTTGTTACCAATCACATGTTCGTTTCTTATTCAGCTGCACTATGACTATATATGCGACTCTGTGGCTTATACATCTTATCGCATATACAGATCTTGTCCTTACACGGGCGTAGCTTACTCTCGTGCGACATCACGTCGAGATGGAAAAGATCATCCCGCGGGAGTGCTGGTGCGGTGATTCATGCCCAGCAGGGATAACTGATTACCTGCGAGAGATTAGGGCATGACAAGTCTTATTGGGTTCACTAGTGTCAAGTCTAAATAATAGGCTAGCCTACAAACTATAATAATTAATACTAAACATAAATAAAAATATATAGCACTCTAATTAAATATAATCTTTAAAAATAAAATAACTATGCCAAATTACTAAATTATTCCTATTTGGAAAAGTAAGGGTGACAATCCTACCCACCTTAGAAAAATTGTGTTCTCAAAATTAAGGAAGAAACTAGCTACAAAATAATCACAGCAAGGGAGAAAGAATTATACCTCACGGTTCAAACAAATAAGGATATCGCTTGCGCTTCTCGACCTCTCGCTCCGATGTAGACTCCCCTAGAGAGTGATGCCTCCATACGACGCATACCAAAGGAATTGTCTAGTTCTTAACACCTTCTCCCTGCGATCCATAATCTTTACTGGCTGCTCCGGGTAGCTGAGAGTCGGATCTACCTCGATCTCCGAATTATCCAATACATGGTTAAGATCTTCCACGTACCATCTCAGCTATGACACGTGGAACACGTTGTGCACTCACTCTAGTGTAGGAGGAAAGTCTAGTATGTAGGCCACCGAATTGACCCTTTCAAGAATACTGAAGGGCTAAATGTACCGTGGATTAAGCTTTCTGCCTCCTATAAAGCGAATTGTGTCCCGTATTTGAGAAATCATTAAGAACACCAGATCGCCCACCATGCAAAAAATACAGTCTTAGCAATCTAACTAAAACAAGAAATCATAAACAATACAAACAGCCTATACCTCAAACTCTAAAGGTCTTCGATGGCTATTGGCCTAATACAGCTGTCTGTCCTGTGCCACCCGAAGTCTATCCCTCATAACATTCACCTTCTCAGCTGGATCCATGACCACCTCCGGTCCTAATAAGGCTCTTTCACTAACATCATCCCAAGATAACAGAGTGCGACATCTCCGTCCATACAACTCCTCAAATGGTGATATCTCGATAATGGCATGGTAGTTGTTGTTGTAAGCAAACTCTACTAAATAAAGGTGATCCTAACAAGATCCTCTAAAATCTAAAACACAAGTGCGTAGAATATTCTCGAGAGTCTGGATAGTTCTCTCCGACTGTCCGTCTGTCTAAGGGTGATATGCGGTACTAAACTTGAGCTAGGTGCACAAGCTAGCGTGTAAATTCCTCTAAAAGTGGGATGTGAAGCGACTATCCCGATCTGAGACTATGCTCACAGGAACTCAATACAATCTGACCATCTGCCGCACAAACATTTTTTTGAGCTTCTCCATAGACATACCCACTTTAAATGGCAAGAAGTGGACCGACTTAGTAAACCTGTCAACGATGACCCAAATCGTGTCTTTAAATCTAGGAGAAAGCGAAAGTCCTAAACAAAACCCATCGTCATATTCTTCCACTTCCACTCTAGAATGGGTAAAGGCTGAAGTAATCCTACGGGCCTCTGCCTCTCCGCCTTTATCTGCTGACATACCAAGCATCTAGATACGAAGCTCGCCATCTCTCACTTCGTACCATAACAACAAATATGTGCTCTCATGTCTCTATACACCTTGTTGGCACCTGGATTCATAGAGTACTGAGATTGATGCACCTTCTGAAGAACCTCTTCGGCCAACGCTCCACTCGACACACACAATAAGGTACCATACAGTAATGATCCATCCTCTGCAATACTGAAGTCCTCTGCCAATCCCATCCTGACATGCACTCTGATGCTCTTCAGAGACTCATCCTCGAATTATGCGACTCTGATCCCGTCCATCAACTCTGACTATACCTGAAGTCCCCACATATGTGCCGCAACTCCAAGAACTAGTACCTTAATACCCAAGCTATCAAGATCGGCTAATAAATGTCCGTCCCTTGTCAAGTACATAGATACTGGATACCTACTCAAAGCATTAGCAACTATGTTGGCCTTCCCTGGATGGTACTACAAAAAAATGTTGTAGTCCTTCATCAACTCCAACAATCGCCGCTGCCTCATATTGTGCTCTTGTAGTCTGTAAATATCTCTATATGCTCTCTATACAAGTAGTATTTCCACAGCTTTAGATCAAAGATGACTATTGTCACTACCACATTCTGAAAACAGGGGTATTTTTGACTTTTTATAATTATCAGTATTGTGGTATTTATATTAAATGATTTCTCGATATTGTATTTAAATTAAATAATTGCATGAGGTGTGTATTTAAATATATTATATTATATACTGTGTTCTTGACGTCTGAGCTAGTAGACTTGACCTAGAGGCCACTAGACGAACACCTGATCGAATATTGGGGATTATGTATTTAATTATTTTATTTAAAATTTATTTATTGGAGATTGTAATTAACTACCGTAAATTATTTAAATTGTTGTGCGCTATCGTTGTTAAATATTTGGAGCGCTACCTGACTTTTGCCTTCCAACAAATTTCACAACCTTGCCCTAGACGTGCCTGCCTTCCATTCTGCTATTTTTGCAACTCATAATTATGCTCTCTATACCTTCATTTTAGCTGCACAAAAATTGTCACGGACGTTTATTTAATTTCTGAATAAATTTCTATTTTGTATCGTTGTGCGTTCCAATCGAAATTGGAGGCAATCTTGATCTATTTTTTGTCCGACCCAAATTAGAGTAATATTCTATTCTGAGTCTTCTTCACTAATGGTATTGATGACCCGACCTGGTTTTGGCCTATGTACTCCTAATTAATTTTAGAACACCAATCGTATCTAAGTTTAATTAATTAAATCCAAAAACCCAAACTTGTGTAATTTTCCAATTGTTGGGCATTCGGTGCAAGAGTACATTAAGGTATCCCTCCCATTAGACCTGACATGTGAAGTAAACCCATTCCTCTTTCATAAAATTTTTATGATTTTGGGAGTATGTAATTTAACAACCACGTCCTTAAGACCATGGTCCTCCAAACATTTAACCGTTGAAATCCGAACCATTCATTTCGAATCAAAACAAATCCTGGCCATTGAAATATCTCCTTGAGAGGCCCAAACCTAAGAGGGATTGACCAGTCAACAAATTCTAGGTCACCCACACCCCACATGTGTATAAATAATCTCTTCCTTTCTTTAATTTTTCCTTTATTTTTCCCTTTCACCAAGGTTCCAGCCGACATTCCAAATCCCTATTCTTCACCTGCCCCTTCCCTACTCCTCTCCGGCTGAGCCCCCACCTCCGGAGGCCGACGACGACGACCCCGGCCTGCCGCCGACCTGCCGCTGCCGCTGCCGCCGCCCGCCTGCTACTGCCGCCGGCTGCTGCCGCTCTCCGCCGTCTCCCTCGCCTCCTCCTTTGCCAACGTCACCGACCTCAGCGTCCTGTTGGGAATGGGAAGTGCATTGGATACCTTATGCGGGCAGGCCAATGGTGCAAAACAATTTCATATGCTTGGTATACATATGCAAAGGGCAATACTTGTTCTATTCACTGCAAGTATTCCTTTTTGTCTTTAGTTTGGGCCTACACAAGTGAAATTCTTATGGCTGTTGGTCAAAACCCAGAAATAGCAAAGGAAGCTGGCATCTATGCTTGTTGGCTGATACCAGGCCTTTTTGCCTACGGTTTACTTCAATGCCATGTCAGGTTTCTGCAAAGCCAACGCATAGTTATGCCGGTGTTGATAACCTCTGGAGTGACAACATTGCTTCACATACTTGGTTTTCGAGGGAAGCATTCCACGATGTCCTCGATTTTCTAAGACTTGCTATTCCTTTGACATTTATGATCTGCTTGGAATATTGGTCATTTGAAATGGTGGTTCTCCTGTCTGGTCTTCTTCCCAATCCAATGCTCGAAACTTCAGTATTGTCAATAAGTCTGATCACATGCGGATGGTCTATATGATTCCCACAGGCCTTGGTAATGCTGTCAGCGTAAGAGTTTCAAATGAATTGGGCAGTGGAAACCCCCTGTGAGCATTCTTCCCTCCTCCATTTTACCTATAAATGTATGTAAATACGTATGTTCGTATATGTGTGTATACGAGTATATGTGAGTATGTGCATGTGTATGTTAATGTATGTATTAGTGTAGATAAAATACGTATATTTTTTGGTATAAATATACCTGTGTATAATATACGTATTAATTGATATATATATATATATATATATATATATAAATATGTATATACATATTTATTTTGGTATGTTTAATAAAAATGTATTTTAGTTCATATGTATATGTATAAGTATATTAATTAATGTTAATATGTACATGTATACGTATATGTATATATTTAATATAAATTGGTATATACGTATACAAACATTTTTAGTATACGTATGTAATTATTAATTGGTGGATACACAAAAATAAATATACATATTTATTTTGCTATAAGTTTAATAAAAACATAATTTTAGTATATATGCTAGTTAAAGATATATATATCCCTACCAGATGACCCTAGTTGACTGAGTGCCATGCCTGGCTTAGCCCTAAGGCCAGTGCATTTATATTGTGTGTTAGTGTAGCATCTGATTCAATATTATATTATATATGCTAGTTAAAGATATATATATCCCTACCAGATGACCCTAGTTGACTGAGTGCCATGCCTGGCATAGCCCTAAGGCCAGTGCATTTATATTGTGTGTTAGTGTAGCATCTGATTCAATATTATATGTCTTTAGGACTGTTGGTTCCTCCAGGTGATACTCTGGAACAGGACCTCGGTATTCACCAGCTAAGGACCCAAGGCGAGTACATTCTCTGATTAGTTTCTAATTTATGATATCTCCTATATTCACTGTATCTAGTGTAGATATCTATGCTCTTGACACGTTGGTTACACGGATTGGTATACACGGATCTCGTCATGAGATGTTATTCCTTATTCATGGTGTAGCTTGTAACAGACTTGTTCCTTGTTATCTTGTGCATGTACAGACACAGAGACCCGGGGAGATTTGTTACCTCCCTAGGGAATCCCATGCCATAGCGTACCATGATTGGATCTACTATACCAGTCGTGGGAGGGGAGTATTTAGTATAGATATGTGATCATACCCAACTCTACATGCATCATAGCTCATCCCACATCTCACGTCGGGTGCGGCCTGACCATTTACATGCTTCATAGCTGTTACGTGTGATTAGCCTGACCTCTACATGCATCATAGCTATCCAACGGTTAGCCTGACCTTACATGAATCATAGCTAATCATATGTAACCAGCCTGATCAAGTTCCCAAGTCGATCACATGTTAAAGCTAGTACTCACACACTTAGTCATAGGATTCTTGCTCGTTGACATATTGTTTCTTTTCCTGCATTTACTTACAGTATTTTCAGTATTTTCTTTTTGTACATTTCTCGTTCCTATACATGCATCTCGTATATTTCCATCTAGAACTGCTACATAGTTTATATCATTAATATAGAACTGCTATTTAGAGATGTACTTTGCTCCTTCCTGACTGGAAAATATTTTCCAGACTGTGACCTTAGTGGACTTGTTTCTGACACTTGGGGATTGGATGTTACTGATTACAGGTATGACTATTTTGTCGTTAGACTTGTCTTGTATTTATTGCTTGCCTTGATATCTCATCGTGCTTTAGTTTATGTGATTGAGTATTTCCAGCGTTATTTTATGATATCCACGTCTCCTTATGGGGTTGGGTATTCATGTGAGATTGATTAGATAGTTACATGACCTAGACAGTGTTCTACCGCCGATGCTGCGGCGTAGGCTGGATGTACCCACGCTCTCGTATCCCTATATCGGGTACGGGTCGTGACAACTATTGCCAACTCAAAGTAATGGGTAGGGTAATTCTTCTCATACAGGCACAATTGCCTGGAAGCATAGGCAATCACCTTCCCGTTCTGTTGTAACCCACATCCCAAACCCTTACTTGAAGCATCACTGTATATATAAAATCCAGTAGTCCCCGATGGCAACATCAATATTGGAGCATTAGTCAACCTCTTCTTTTGCTCCTCAAAAGTGACCTGACACTTCTCTATCCAGTCAAACTCTTCGTCCATTTTGGTTATCCTAGTCATCGGCACTACAATCCTGGAGAAGTCCTGAACAAATATCCGATAATAGCCTACAAATCCAAGAAAACTCCTGACCTCTGCTACTGAACTCGAGGTAGACTACGACTTAAATGCTAATATCTTCTTTGGTTCTACTAAGATCCTGTCTCTTATAATCACATATCCGAGAAATTCAACCTTGTCAAGAAAAAACTCATACTTCGAAAGCTTGCCAAATAGCTTCTCCTTCTTGATGGTCTCTAGAACTATCCTCGGGTGCTTCTCATTCTCCTTCGGGATCTTCGAATATATCAATATATCATTAATGAAAACCATAACAAATTAATCCATGTACTGATGAAATACCTTATTCATTAGGTTCATAAATATTGTTGGGGCATTCATCAACCCAAACAGCATCACTAAGAACTCAAACTGCCCATACCGAGTCCTGAAATCTGTTTCGGAATATCTTCCTTCTTTACTTTTACCTGGTGGTACCCCAACCTCAAGTCTATCTTCAAGAATACCTTCGCTCTGCTCAACTGATCAAATAGATCGTTAATCCGTGGCAACGGGTATTTGGTCTTGATAGTGAGGTTGTTAAGAGCCCTGTAGTCGATACAAATACATACCGACATATCCTTCTTCGGTATAAAGAATATCGGAGCACCCCACGGTGATGAACTGGAGCGGATGAAGACCTTATCCTGTAACTCATCAACCAGCTCCTTCAATTCTGCTACTTCGATGTTGTTTACCCTATAGACGTGTTGTGATATTGGCTCCACGCCTGGCACCAAATCTATAGAGAACTCCATATATTTGTCTGGTGGAAACCCCGGCAACTCCTCCGGAAAGACATCTACAAATTCTGCAATCAACGGATGTGGCGGCTCCTGCTCTTCTACCAAAGCTCCACAAAAGTCTTCTTCGCTCTTCTCCACAGCTCATCTGACAAACTCAAACTCTGGCTCTCATGATGCCTAAAACAAAATACTGCCTCCTCGACAATCGATACTAGCATGGTGCCTACTCAACCAATCCATCCCAAGTACTATCTCGTAGCTCGGAAGGGGCATTATGAGTAGACACACGCACAACTCTCGGTCTCCCAAAGAAACTCTCTAATCCTTACAAACATCACTAACCAGGATAATGCCACCCCCGGTCGTGATCTTGCAAGTCCTCACCAATGGTTCAGTCTCTAGATGATGCTTTAAAGCAAAAGATACAGACATAAATATCATGACCTGCACCCGGTGTAGGGATGCAAATTAGGAATAACGCCCAGCCTATACCGCATAATCGGTGGTAGAACGCTGTTTGGGTAATCTATCTAATCAATATAATTTACCACCAATAATATCAATATACTCAATCACAGATCTAAGATGGAAATGAGCACGAATATGATAAAGAATGGAATAGTCATAATACAACTCATGAGTCAAAATAATAACATCAATGAGTCTGAGAAAAATAATAAACAATAAGCTGGAGACAAATCCAGTACAAGAGAACAACTAAGATACTATAAGTCCTGGGTCGTCTGTCTCAGACGGGATGAGTCTCTCCTGAGCCAGGGTTTCTGACTCTAAGCCCACAATATCCTGAGGCTCGTAATGAGTAGGTTACCACTCCTTAGTGCCATCTGAGAAAAATATATTCAGTCAGGAAAGGAGATGAGTATATCTCTAACAGCAGTTCTAATCAATGATATAAACTATATAACAGTAAATAGATGTAAATATACAAGATGCAACAATAGATACAAGAGATATACAATAAAGAAAATACTGGAAATAAATACAAGAATGAACAATATGGCAATGAACAAAAATACTAATGACTAAGTGTCACTACCACATTCCAAATACAGGGGTATTTTTGACTTTTTATATATTATTAATATTTTGGTAGTTATATTAAATGATTTCATGATATGTGTATTTAAATTAAGAAATTGTATGAGATGTGTATTTAAATATATTATATGTATACAGTGTTCATTAATGTTTGAGCTGGTAGACTTGACCTAGAGGCCCACTAGATGAACACCTGACCGAATTATAGGGTTATGTATTAATTTGTATTAATTAGAATTTAATTATGTCATACACATATGCACTACTAAATTCCACACACACACACACACACACACACACACACACTCAACTGGAGATCGTCGAAGTCCGGATACAAAATCCATAGTAATGTGCTCCCACTTCCACTCTGGATTGGGTAATGGCTGAAGAAACCACCTGGCCTCTGCCTCTCGTCTTTCACCTGCTGGCACACTAAGCATTTGGATACAAACTGTGCCACTTCCCTCTTCATGCCATACTGCCCCACACTCTCTCGTGTATCCCGATACATCTTGTTGGCACCTGGATGTATGAAATGCTGAGAGTGATGCACTTCCTGCAACACCTCCTTACGCAGCTCCCCACTAGGCACACACAATCTAACACCATGCCTCAAAGAACCATCCTCAGCAATGGTGAAATCATCCTCCAATCCTGTTCTCACCTGAGGTCTGATGATCCTCAGAGATACATCCTCATACTGGGCTGCCTTGATCCTGTCCATCAACTCTGAGTGTATCTGCAACCCCCATATCTGTATAGCAATAGCAGGAACTATCACCTTGATGCCAAAGCTCTCCAAGTCCTCCAACAAATACCAATCATGTGTCAATAATATAGCTACCGAATACTTTCTCAAGGCATCGACAACTATATTAGCTTACCCAGGATGATATTACAAAGAGATGTCAAAATCCTTCATCAGTTTCAGCCACCGACGCTGCCTCATGTTCAACTCCTTTTGCATGAAAACGTACTTCAAGCTCTTGTGGTCTGTGAAAATCTTTATACGCTCTTCGTACAAATAGTATTTTCACAACTTCAGGGCAAAGATGACTGCTGCGAATTCTAAATCATGGGTAGGATAGTTCTTCTTATGAGGACGTAATTGCTTGGATGCATAGGCAATCACTTTCCCATTCTGCTGAAGAACACAACCCAAATCTTTTCCCGATGCATTACTATAAATAATGACACCTCCAGACCCTGATGGCAACATCAAAATAGGAGCAAACGTCAACCTCTTCTTTATTTCCTCAAAAGCAACCTGACAGTCCTCCGTCCAAACAAACTCTATATCCTTCCTGGTGAGTCTGGTCATCGGCTCGGCAATCCTCAAAAAATCTTGCACAAACTTCCTGTAGCAGCCGACCAATCCCAAGAAACTCCTGATCTCTGCTACTGAACTCGGGGTCTTCCAAGACTCCACTACTGCGATCTTCTTCAGATCCACTGAAATCCCATCACCAGTCACAACATGTCCCAAGAACTCTAACTTGTCCAGGAAGAACTCACATTTTGACAGCTTTTCGTACAACTTCTCCTTCCTCATCATAATCAACACAAACCGCAAATGCTCCTTGTGCTCCTCTAATGTCTTCGAGTATATGAGTATGTCATCGATGAACACCACCACAAACTTATTAAGGTAATGATGGAACACCTTGTTCATCAAATTCATAAATATTGCCGAAGCATTAGTCAACCCAAATGACATCACCATAAACTCATACTGGCCTTACCGAGTCCGAAAAGCAGTCTTCGGTATGTCCTCCGGCTTTACTTTCACTTGGTAGTAGCCTGATCTCAAATCTATCTTAGAAAATACCTTGGCACCACTCAACTGATCGAACAAGTCATCAATCCATAGTAAAGGGTATTTGTTCTTGATAGTGAGATTATTCAATGCCCTGTAATCAATGCACATGCGTACTGATCCATCATTCTTTGGTACAAACAATACCAGGGCTTCCCATGGTGAAGAACTCGATCTGATAAATCCCTTATCCTGCAATTAGTCCACCTACTTCTTCAGCTCGATCAGCTCACTGTTGTTTACTCTATAGACATACTTTGAAATTGGTTCTGCACCTGGCACCAAGTCTATAGAGAATTCAATATCTCGATCTGGCGGCAACCCTGGCAATTCCTCAGAAAACACATCCAAGAACTTTGCTATCAACGGATGTCGTAACTCCTTGTCTTTCACCATAGCTCCACAGATAATACCTTCTCCCTGCTCTGCAGCTCCTCTAGCAAACTTGAACTCTGGCTCTCCTGGCGGACCAAACAAAACTCTATCTCCTCTACAATCTATACTAGCACGGTGCCTACTCAACCAATCCATCCCGAGTATAATGTCATAGCTCGAAAGTGGCATTACATGTAGACACGCATTCAACTTTCGGCCTCCCAGAGTAACTCTCTGATCCTTGCAAATATCATTAACCAGGATAATGCCTCCCCCGATCATGATCATGCAAGTATTAAGCAAAGACTCATCTACCAAACCATGCTTCAGAGCAATAGAAACAGATATGAAACTATGGGAAGCACCACCATCAAACAAAGCTAAAGCTAGAACAGAATCAAGAAGAACAGAACCTGCGATGACATCTCCGGTGGGCTCGACCTCCTCGACTATCATAGCAAACGCTCGTCCCTGACGTGCACCTCCCTGATGTTGGTGCGGGGCATAACGCTACTATTGGGTCGGAAGTGGCGGTCCCCTCGGCTATACTGCAGGTGGTCTTGCCTGTGTCCTCGGAGCTGGAGCTGCTCCCTGAACTGCACGACAAGGATTTGAAGGACACTCTCTCAGCTGATGCCCTTCGGTACCATAATACAAATAAACTCCCAACCTTCTCCTGTAAACTTCCCAGATATGGCCGGGCTTCTTGCAGTAGTGGCAAGGAGCTTGCTGTAACTGTCTTTGCTGCTGTGGTGCCTGGTGAAATGGTGTCCTAGCTGGAGTCTGGTGCTGCCACGGCTGCTAAAAAGGACTGGACTAGAAATGAGAATGTTTGGTAGATATTGTACTACTGTTTGCCCCCAGAAAAGAATCACGATCTCTCTAAGGCTTCAAACCCAACTCATGCTCAACCTTGCGTGCCTCCGTAAGTATCTCCGAGTAGGTCTCATAAAAAGATGGAATGAGGATCTTCACTTTCCAGTTTATACCCTCACAAAAATGAATAGCTCGAACCTCCAGCTCTCTTACCAAATACTCCGCAAATCGGCTAAACCTACCGAACTCTGCAATGTATTCCTCCACAGATATGCTCCCTTAAATGAGGCTCTCAAGCTGCCTCCCCAAGTCTAATATGTCTGCCCGAGCGAAGAACTTCTTCTTGAAGAGGTCCATGAATACCTCCCAAGACTGTCCTGCATCAGCAAAAATTGGTTTATTCCTGAACCAAGTGCGGGCAACGTCGAACAACTGAAGTCCTACCGCCTCAACCTTCAGATCCTCAGAAAGATGGGACACCTTCATAAGATGCTCAATGTCCTCAATCCAATCATCAGCATAGACGATACCCTCTGTCCCCTTGAAGATCCTAGGCTCTAGCTTCTTGAAGTGTTGAATGTTACATGGCCGAAGCTGAGCAACATGAGGAAGAACCTACTGCTGGACCGGAACTCCTCTCTCTACTACGGTACGAGCAAGCTGATGAGCACTCTCGATGCCCTACCGCAAGACGTCGGTCTATCTCTGGTGTGCCTCAGACTGAGCCCTCTGCGCCTCCAACACCTAGCAAAATAGTGTAAACATCTGTGTCAAATCTGCTAGCACGGAAGGTGAAGGTGGAAGTCCCTCAGATACAGGTAGCACAGACCTCTAAGTAGGAGATGGACCTCTGAAAGTAGCTGACACTCCAATCACCGAAAAAGTGACTGGTATAGGCCCTCGGGAAGTCGCAGACCTCTTAGAAGCTGCTCTCCCCTGCTATGATCTAGTCTTAGGCGGCATCCTGAAATAAAGCGAAAGAAAGAATCAATATGGCACATAATGTAAGACACTCAAATGAAGGACATTTTAAAGATCAAGTATCAATATCAAGGAAGAACAGTTGAATGAATCAAAAAAAAATTTAGCTGTGATTGAGTATTCTTAGCCTATAGCCTATATCCTATATCCTGCAACATGCTCGTAATAGCACTCAAATAAGAGCACCACTAGGAATCGCACTAATTGCGACCTTGAAGAGGACCTGCATGGTCCACCACTAAAAATGTGTCACAATCCGCACTCGGTATAGGGATGCAAGTTGGGAACAACGCCCATCTTATGCCACAGAATCGGCGGTAGAACGCTGTTTGGGTAATCTATCTAATTAATATAATATGCCACCGATAATATCAATATACTCAATCACAAATCTAAGATAAAAATGAGCACGAATATGATAAAGAATGGAATAGTCACAATACAACTCATGAGACAAAATAATAACATCAATGAGTTTGAGAAAAATACTAACCAATAAGCTGGAGACAAATCCAGTACAAGAGAACAACTAAGATACTATAAGTCCCGGGTCGTTTGTCTCAGTCGGGATGAGTCCCTCCTGAGCCATGGCCTCTGAATCTAAGCCCACAACATCCTGAGGCTCATAATGAGTAGGGTACCACTCCCCAGTATCATCTGGAAAAAATATATCCAGTCAGGAAAGGAGCAGAGTACATCTCTAATAGCAGTTCTAATCAATGATATAAACTATGTAACAGTAAGTAGATGTGAATATACAAGATGCAATAATAGAAACAAGAGTTATACAATAAAGGAAATACTGAAAATAAATACAAGAATGAATAATATGGCAATGAACAAGAATACTAATGACTAAGTGAGTGAGTAACAGCTTTAACAAGTGATCGGCTTGGGAACTTGATACAAGATATGTGGCCTAGCTAATCATACGTGCGGTGTATGATTAACACTATTCAATGAGCAAGACTTGATAGAAGGAGGGTATGATCACATATCTACACTACATACTCTCCAACCCTAACTTGTATAGTAGATCCAACCATGGTACACTATGGCACAGGATTCTCTAGGAAGGTAGCAAGTCTCCCCGAAAATCAGTGTCTGTATATGTACAAGAAGAACAATGAAACAAAGCTTGCACAAGATACACCATATATACCAATCCGTATAACCATCGGGTCAAAAAATTAAGGATATCTATACTAGATACAATGAACATAGAGGAGATCATTAATAAGAAACTATTGAAGAATGTAATCGCCTGAAACCCGGTGCACAGTATCATAGATGTCCGGTACGGTGCCTCGAAGACCTAGATATGAAATATAACATCAATTCAAGGTTTCAGAATAAAAATAAGTTAAATTAGTCAACTTCTAGGTCAAAGAGTTATTTCTAAGTCAAAACAGTCAAACTAGGTCAAACTACATATTTCTAGGTTGTATGAGTCTATCTCTAAGATATTGGGTCCATACACTAAGAATCTCGGCCATACTAACTTACCTTAGGATACTAAGATACTGTATCGCAAGATACGCAAACAAAAGATATAAAATAATCATATATGCATATATAATCAATATTAATACACTAATTCTAATAAAAAAAGCTAAGTGGATACCTTGACTTTGAACCAATGCAGTATCGCACCACCAAACCTCCATCTTGATACTCGAACCCAATACCTTTAATATCCTCAATTCCTTGACACTTACCTTGGTATCTCAAGGTAATGCCACTTTCGTATATAGTTAACTACCCCACTAACTATATGCTAAAAGAATATTAAAACCATGCTCTAATAACTATCAATACAAACTAATAAATATACACCTACATAATAACTCACTACCAAAGCCCTCATACAACACAGATATATTTAGTAAGAATCTGACTAATATACCAATCTATATAACTATTTACTAACAAGCATTTAACTAACTACTACTAGATAAACTTAATACTAAATATCTGAACACTCACCCATCTATTAGCTAACCTTACCTGAGCTAAGCCTCGCTGATACACCTATGCTGAAACTGCTACTCTTCCTGTGCACTATGTTCAAGCTGCTACTGCTGGTGAAATTGCCACTGAACTGCTGCTCGAAGCCTCTGCTGTGCACATGCCCGACCTGCTTCTGCGGCATCCAGTTGCTGTTGCTGCTTGCTGCTATTTCTCGAGCTGCTGCTGCTACATCCAGTTGTTGTTGCTGCTCGCTGCCATTACCCGAGCTGATGCTGCTGCTGTTGCATCCAGTTGTTGTTGCTGCTTGCTGCCATTGCCCGAGCTGCTGCTGCTGCATCCAGTTGCTGTTGCTCTCTTTCCTGACCGAGCCCTTCCCTCTTGCACACACATAACTCTCACACATCTATATACATATATGCATGGATACCTTTATATATATATATATATATATATATATATATATATATATATATATATATATATATACACTCATCAATCTATATATATATTTATATAGACACCCAATTAAACATACCCTCATATATACAAATGTGTATATATATATATATATATACAACCCACAAACACTCAATATGCATATATATATATATATATATATATATATATATATAAACATATCTCTCAACTATATATATACACAATCACATATATATACATATATATCTATCTACAATAATATATACATATACATATGAATACAAATATTACAAATAGCTATGAACAAAGGGAATTGAATCTAGAAATGCAAGACAATAAATACGTGGAGTGCATCGCACCCATATCACACTAAATCTATGTTACGCTTGTGATACGAGTCCACAACACAAGCAAACGTACCCCAAAGAAAACGAGCAAGTCTAAATTACTATTTATAAATAATACGAAGAGTAAAATATATATTTATGTGTCTGTGTCAAAATATGACATGCACAAAGTCCCGTGTTGGAGGAAAAACCCCCAAAATAATACGTATCACCAAATTATTGGGATACGACCCACACGTATCCAATTGTGGATACGACAAGAGCCACAAATAATCAAACACATGTTAATTTGGTCTATATGACCAATTGACAAACACGACAAGTGTCAATCACGAAATTCTCCCCAAATTGACAAAAAAATAACATAACTTTCTCCATAGGCCTCCTATGAACTTAATTCCAATTCCTATGGGTTGACTATGCATATGGGGTAGTTTCTCATGGTTAAATATCATATTTAGAACATAATTAAAGGAAAAAAACTGAATTGTATCTATTGGGAGATGGATTCCCAATGCAACCTCCAAATTTGATAAAATTAGCCTCCAACTAGTAGATCCTTGCTCCTCTTTGTAGATCATTGCTTCCCCTTCTAGATCCTTACTCTACTAGCCTCCAATAGTGATTTGGAAAGAAATTGAAAAGAAATTTGTTAGAGAATTGAGGTAGGAATGAAGAAATTTAGTTGAGAGAAATTCTAGATCTATATTTCAAATAAAAAGAGGAGAGAGAAACTTCCTCCCCCCCCCCTTTTAATAGACCGACCCATTTAGCCCCCTCCCCAAGTCACTATGTAATGTCCATTCTACCCCTTGGGTTCTCTCATGAAGAAAAAATTAAGGAGGGAAGGTTCTAGTCTAATGGTTTAATTAAATTAATCATCCTCCTAATGAATGGGCTTCTAATTGAGCTCAATTCTAACTAATTTTAAATGTTGGTCGATGGATCTAATCTAAATTAGTTAGGTCCACTAACACAAGTCCAAAATAATAAACTAGCATCTAACAATAAATAAATAACATAATAAATAATTATACAACATGCACAATATTTAATTGATTATAAAATTACCAAAATACCATTTTTTAGAAAATGTGGTAGTGATAACAAAGTTATGGGAAGCACCGGAATGAAATAAAGCATGAGTTGGAAAATAATCAAGATAGACTGAACCTGAGATAACATCATCAATTGGCTCCTCCTTCTCGCTGGTCAAGGTAAAAGTTTGCCCCTGCCGCTCACCCCTCTGCTGCGGCTGGTGCTATACGAACCTCTACTGTTGTGTCAGCAACAGAGGTCCTCTCTGCTATCGTGTTGGTGGTCTCGCGGGTACTCTCTATGCCTAGGCCCCACCCTGAGCTTGACGAGCCGGAGCCATAGGACAAGCCCTCAACTAGTAGTCTCCTGATCCGCAGAACAAATAATGGCCCAATCTCTTCCTGTATGCATCCCATTCATGTCCTGGCTTCTTACAAAATGGACAAGGAATAGCCGGCTAAGCTTTCTCTGAATCTGGCACGCTTGTGGTACTGGCTCTCTAGCTGGTACAGGGAACTACTGCCTCGGCTGCTGGAAGTGTCTCTGATGTTGTTGCTGAAAGTGAGGCCGCTTTGATGGGCCCACACTACTGCTAGCTCTTGAAGGGTCCCTCATCCTCTTGGAGCCATGCTCTAAATTATCCTTTACCTGATGTGCCTATTCTAGGATCTCCTCAAGTGTAGTTGCACGATGTCCACTAGTATGGGATTTGATCTCCCTGCTCAGACCCTTTCTGAACTTCTGGGTCTTCCTCCGAGGATTTTGTACATCCACAAAGTGACCCAATCTATAGAACTCTGCTGCGTACTCATCCACCATAATGCTTCCCTGGACGAGGTACTAAAATTGGATCTCTATAGAAGTCAGAGCCACATCTAGAAATAATCTCCTTAAAAAGCTCCTTAAAAGTTTCTCAAGTAAGTCCAGGTGCTGAGATCCTTGGGTTTGTCCTGAACCATATCAATGCGATGTTGAACATCATACTCCCTGCTGCCTCCACTTGCAACCTCTTTGGAATCTGTGCCAGTCATAAGTTCCTCTCTATGTCTTCGATCCATTTATTAGCATAAATAATCCCTTCTATGTCTTTAAACTCCTTAGGCCCCATCCTCTTGAAGTTAATGATGGTCCTTGGCCTCAGCTGCTACGGGACCTGTAGAGGTGAATCTACCTGTGGCTGGACTAAGGCAAATCTCTCGACTGTGACGAGTGCAAGCTGGTGTGCATTCTCAATGCCCTACCTCATAACCCTATCGACTGGCGCTGCTAGGCCTCCGCCTGGGCCCTCTGTTCCTCCATCATCTACTGAAAGAGTGCAAACACCTGTGCCGAATCAACTGTTGGTGGTGGTGGTGATAGCTCCTCTGAAGCTGTAGGCACCGTCCTTTGTGAAGTTGTAGGCAGTGTCCTCGAGACTGGAGTTAGAGCACCCCCGAAAGCTACTACAGAAATACCTACCTGGACCAGTGAAGCGGTCCTTTGAGCTAGATCTGATGGAGTAGTATCTGCTGGTGCCCTTCTTTCAGGCGATGAAGTAACCAACCTCGCTGATACTGCGTCTGAGCACTGGGATCGCATCTTCGACGACATCCTGAAGATAGATTGAGACAAGGAATCAATATTGAGTAAGATATGAAATAATCAAAGGAGGACATAATTATTCAAGTATAGCAAGCATTTAAATTGATAAGGATAGCAAAACAGATATTTTAGGAATATTTCCTAGTTGTGATTAAGTATACTCTCACCTATATCCAATATCCTAAAGTTGGCTCGTAGCAATACTCTAAGTTTGAGCACCACTACGAAATCGTACTACTTGAGATCTCTAGACCAACATGGGCCACCACTAAAAATGTGTCACGACCCTTACCCGAAATAGGGATACGAGTACGTGAACAACGTCCAACCTACGCTGCAGCATCGGCGATAGAACACTGTTTGGGACAAAAATACTATCTAATATATCATACCAAATATATAAGGTACCTTTTGTAACGCCCCGTTGTCACGACCCGCACCCGGTTAGGGCACGAGAGCGTGGGTATGTCCAGCCTACGCCGCAGCATCGGCGGTAGAACGCTGTCTAGGTCAAGTACTATCTAAACAATCTCACTCTAGTATCCATCTCCATAAGGAGACGTGGATATCAAAAATAAATCTAGAAATACTCAATCACAACTACAGCACGATAGGAAATGAAGAAATAAAAGAATACAATACAAGTCTAAAGACAACATAATCATACCTGCAATCATTAACTTCCAATCCCCAAGTGTCAGAAACCAGTCTACTAATGTCACAGTCTGGAAAAATATTTTCCAGTCAGGAAGGAGCAAAGTACATCTCTAAATAGCAGTTCTATATAAATGACATAAACTATGTAGCAGTTCTAGATGGAAACATACCAGATGCATGTATAAGTACGAGAAATGTACAATGAGAGAAGTACTGGAATGCTGTAAGTAAATGCAGGAAAAGAAACAATATGTCCATGAGCAAGAATTCTATGACTAAGTGTGTGAGTACTAGCTTTAACATGTGATCGGCTTGGGAACTTGATCAGGCTGGTTACATGTGATTAGCTATGGTTCATATAAAGTCAGGCTAACCGTTGGTTAGCTATGGTGCATGTAGAGATCAGGCTAATCACACGTAACAGCTATGGAGCATATAAATGGTCAGGCCGCACCCGACGTGAGACGTGGGGTGAGCTATGGTACATATAAAGTTGGGTATGATCACATATCTACACTAAAGTACTCCCCAAACCCCCGACTGGTATAGTAGATCCAATCATGGTACGCTATGGCACAGGATTCCCTAGGAAGGTAGCAAATCTCCCCGGGAATTAGTGTCTGTACATGCACAAGACATCAAGGAAACAAGTCTCGTACAAGCTACACCATGAATAAGGAATAACATCTCATGACGAGATCCGTGTATACCAATCCGTGTAACCATCGTGTCAAGATCATGGATATTTACACTAGATACAGTGAACATAGGAGATATCATAAATTAGAAACTAATCAGAGAATGTACTCGCCTTGGGTCCTTAGCTGGTAAAACCAATGTCCTGTCCCAGAGGATCGTCTGGAGGAACCCACAGTCCTAAAAGATATCAAATACAACATTTGCATCAGGTGTTACACTAACACATCACAAATATATGAACTCAGGGGCTCTGCCAGGCATGGCTCTAGTCAACTAGGTCATCTAGTAGGGATACGTATATAATACACATTACACTCATTATACTTACAATATTTATACATGCACCAATTTAATGTATTTACAATCTATATATGCCCTTTAAATATATATCTGATTTATGCTAGTTGAACATTATATGTGTATACTCGTATATATGCAAAAACACTGTTTAAATATACATATATTTTGTTAACATCATTTTAGAATATACTAATATTAATTTACCAATTCAAATTTATACTATATATATATGTACAGATGCCAATTAATTCATATATATAAAAATACGTTTTATTACACTTATACTACATGAAATTATACCGATTAAATATATGTATCATTATACCAAAATATACATATATACATATATGTATACCAAAATAATTATATACATATACTAAAATATAGATATACATATATACCAAATCAACTACATACACTGGAATGCGTATTTACGTATATAAATCGTTTCGAAATTATTTTGAACAATACTTTCAATAAAAGTTTATTTATAAAACTAGAATTTATGTAAAAGCCATCATATATTTTTATATCCATGGAAAAATTGGTCACCAGCCCAATTAAACGAGTAGATCTTATTTTTATTATTGAAACTATAATTTTTAAATTAATTATAGAAACCCCAAAATTATTTTATTTACATAATTTAAATCCTTATATATATTTATTACTAAACTAAATTTAAACTAAACAATTAAATGTTATTAAACTAATTACATAAATTACTAACTAATTGATTATGAATTAATTAACTGATTACAAATTTATTAACTAATTAATCTAATTATAATTTAAACTAATTATATTTAACTAATATAGATACTGAACTAATTATATTACTGACCGTTTACATATATATTTAACCAAATTACGTATTAATATAAACTAATTATATTAATATATCCAAATTACATTAATTAACTAATTATATAAGATAACTAATCAGATATACTAATTTATGAATTAATTAACTAATTATGAATATAGTTACTGATAAAAATAATTAACCGATTAATACTAACTAAGCTAGTACATGAAATTGCTAACTAATTACATAAATTTACTAGACTAAAACATTAATTAAACTAATTATAAATCAATTAAACTAATTACTAATTAATTAAACTAATTATTAAGTAATTAAACTAATTAAATAAGATAACTAATTATAAATCAATTAACTTAAACTAATCAACTAATTAACTAAGCTAATTAACTAATTATACTAACTAATTAACTAAACCGTTTAACTCAGACTCAAACGAAAGAAAGAGGAAAGGGAAGAAGGAAGGGGAGCTCACCTAGGGCTCTGCCGTCGGCGCGGCGCGGGGTCTCGCCGGGCAGGGCGGCGGCGGCGTGGAGCTCGAGGCGGCAGCGGCGTTCGAGGAGCGGCGGCGGCAGCGGATCTGCTCGACGCGGCGGCTGCCGATCATCTCCAGCGGCGTGGAGCTCCGAGCTTGACGCGGCGGAAGGAGCTCGACGACGAGGTGCTCGAGGTGGTGGTTTGCAGGCGGCGGCTTCAACAGATCTGAGGCGGCGGCGGATCTTCTGTGGGGCGACGACGGCTCCGGGCGGCGCTCGAGGAGGCGGTCGGCTCGAGGACGCGGTCGGCTCGAGGACGGCTGCGTCTGGTCGAGGAGCGGTGGCGTTCGACGGATCTGGCGGCCACCGGCGGCGGCTTCGGCGGCTCGATCTAGGGTTAGGGCTTAGGGTCTGGGTGTCGGGGTCGTGTCCGGGGCTGGACACGGCAGTCTGGTGTCTGTGGGGGAAACGTGTCCGGGTCTGCCGGACACGGGGATGCTGTGTACAGTGGTGGATGTGGAGGTGGTGTCCGGGTGTGTCGGACACGGAAAAGCTGGTTGTAAACTGTAAATCTGGACACAGGAAAAGAAATGGATATGGTGGGACACCCGGGGTCGGACCCGAGGCCATCACGGCTGACACGGTGATGCTGGACACACGGACACGAGCACACAAAAAAATGGTGGCTTTGGCTAGTGGAAATTTTGTGGAGGCTAGCCAATGAATTGAAGATTAGGGTTTCTAGGGAAATGTGAGAATGAGAACCTAAATAGGGAGAGATGGTGTGGGATAAAGGGTTGCGGGTTGGCCCAATAATGAATGGCCCAGAATTAATCAAACGGGTTTCTCACGTGGGAAAAATGAGGGTGTGGGCTAGTTAATGGGAAATGGAAATTTGTAAAAATAACAAATAAAGATTATAATTTCAGAAAATATTTTTAGGAAAGCTAGCTAATTTCCAATTAGCTACTAATTAATACATTTGCAAAAATCTTGAAAGTATGACATTTATTTATTTACTATCCCAATAAATAAAAATTTATTTTATTTCATGAACTAGTCTTTTAAATAAATATTTAGTTAAAACAATAATTTTTATGATTCAAACCAATAAATATTTGAAACTAGAAATATATATATTATTATTTATGTACTTATTTTATAAGAAAGCGACATTTATGAAAAATGATTTTTTTTTTTTTATACAAGATTATAAATTATCTTCTTCAATCAAACATCGTTCAAATCCTAAAATGAAATTTCAAGGAGAAATATTTTATAAAACTTGATATTTTAAAATAAATAAAAATCTAATTATTTTGGAAATTGGAAATCGGAGGTTACAAGTCTATCCACCTTAGAAAAATTTCGTCCTCGAAATTTTAGGGATGACTAGGATAGAAAAAAAAAAAATTTGTTGTTCATAATGATGAATATATCATTGAAGAAAATATTTTTATAGGGAGAATATTTACCAAACAGCAGAAAACATGAAGAAAAAGAAAATATGGTTTATGATAGGAGTAACTTGAAGGAATCATGGCTCGGCCTTGAATCCTCTAGAAAGTTTAGATTTTGGGAAGTAGACACGATCACAAAAGCAGATAATTGGAATAATGCACGTTACCTTTTCAAAGTAACTAAACCAAGGAAGACCCAGTATAATTAATGATATAGACATGAAAGTTATAGCTAATTCGAAAGATACGATCGACAATTTGATTTAAGAAACTTAAATACATCCTTCAGAATGTAATCAAGAGACATCTAATCGCCTTTCTTAATTTCTAGGAAAAAAATAGTCTTTACTACCCCTGAAAATAATCCTTTCTTTTTATCCTCGTTCATTTTACTTTTCTCAATCTTGTGATTCATCATTAACTAATATCTATATAAGTTTCAATTTCCACAAACCTTATTAGATTAGATCTTAGAATCTCTGAGTCAAAATTTATTACCTGTCCAAAATCCTTATCATCAAATTCGAGTTTGTTTATCTTAACATTAACTATACCTCAATTGTTTTCTTCGATTTCAAATGTTACTGTCATGGTCAAGATTTAATTTAAATCACAACCTCAATATACCATGATCTTACCTTACGACCTTCAATTATATGATTTCCATAATCAATTATATTATAATCTTCTTTACCATGAGCTTCATTTCATTCCATATTTCTTTATCCGTATGTAAAATGTTTCCGAAATTTGAACTAATATATTTTTTTTTTTTTCTCATCCTCTGAATTTATTATCCCAATGTAAATTTTTTTTTTTTTTTTTTTTTTTTTTTTTATAATCAATTCAATCATATCAAGACCTCCTTAAAATTAATAAATTCTCAAATTTTGGCTCTGTGAATTTCTTAATTCTCCCTTTAAGTAAATGTTTGTCCTCGAATTTCAATCATACCTTGATTTTCATAAAATCAATGATCCATCAACTCCGTTATAACAATCCCTAAATTCTTTATTTAATTTAATGCTCATCCACAATTTCAATCCTCTTGTCTCTTTTTGTCAGTCATAACCTCGTCATAGATCTTTGCTATGGTCAAAACCCAATGACCATGGTTTAAGAAAACTCTACCTACAGCCATGCAATTTGAGGAATTATATAGGTCATGTGTCTTGTCATGGTATTTCAGTCTCTGTTAGGGGGTACTACTAGTTATATTCTAACAAGAAAATCATGCATGTGAACCACAGTACTAGGAAAATCAATCAATCAATCGAAAGGTGAAAGAAAAAGAACATTAGGAAGGAAGAAGGATCATGTTAACATATTACTTGTAGTGTCTACTATCTCTAACAAACACTTAACTCTAGCATACTAACAATTTCCTATTCATGTACACTGGTACCCATATCAACTAATCATATATTCATATTCATATCTCTCATCTACCAAAAATTTTCCTCAAAATAATCGTCAAGGTTTAACTTCCCGATCAACTTAAAATAAAATGCATATACCTCCTCAAAATTAGATACTTCACATCGAAATAAAATTTAATCACTTCTAAAATCTTTGTAGCCTTAACTATGTTTAGTGAATCAAATTTAAATCCTCAATAATTTAACAACATAAAATCTCAACTCCTTAAAAATTCTGAAAATTTAAAATTTATTTCCACCTTTTAATTTATAACTCCTCAATGTACATATCAGTGCTCACGGTCTCTGATACTCAAGGTGCACTCAATACCTATATTGTCTAGAACTGTGTACTAAATTTGTACTGCCCGAATCACTTGCACTATTACCTCCAATGATCAAAGTTATCATCAACTGTGTTTTCTTTCATGATTTCAATTTATGTCAATTGGTATATCATCTAATTATCAACACACAGAGTGCTTACTGTTATTAACGTCATCCTTGACTAATCCTCGATATAGAATCATTAGCACTCTTGGTATTATATCACTAGCTGCATTAATGGATTATCTCATCAAGCTCATTAGACTCATGATCACCTGTATCCTCTATAACACTCATGTTTCTTTACTCTCATGGGTATGTGTATGGTTCCTCATCTCGATGGTTGTATATGTATTTCCTTCAATCCTTTAAAGCCTATTAAACTAATCCGTGATACGCTTAACCACTTTCATTACCAATTCCAATATTTCTCTACCCATGACACCTCATTAACTCTTTATGCGTATGTATTTCCTTACCTTTAACGCTTCCGATATTAATCATCAAATTGAACATCATGCTCCATAAATCCTTAACACAACTCCTGGATACTTAATCGTTTACATAGATCACTCAATTACATAATCATGATTATCCAGGACGGGTAATTGGCTCTAATACTAACTCTGAGAACTATCACTGATACTCTATACTCTCCTTAACTCTCAGTCTCTAATGACACTACTCCTAGAACCATTGGTACAAGGTACTATGCTAAGGGCTAACTCTAGATTAAAGCCTACTGCTCACATGCCCAACTAAGAAACACTTACAACTCACTAGCAACACAGTCAATACTAATACAAGACACAAACAAAATTACAAGCCACTAATTATCATACTTAACAAGAAATCCTCAAGGAATAGGAGCTCAAAGACTGAATTGAGGACAGAAGGTATCTTTACTGCTAGTAAAGAAAGAAGCGGTGGAACAAAGTCCTGGAATAACAGAAATAGATAAGTCTTGAGATGATATTTTAAGAACCAATTTTAGGATACAACCTGATAATCATACACGTCTGTCTGAAATCATGACACTCAGAATCCTCGCCACGCCAGTAAGCATAGGTGCGATAACCGACAGGTTCCGTAACTAAGGTATGCAACTCTATAATCATGTCATCTAGAATCCTCGCCACGCCAACCGGTATGGCTGCGAGAGACCCTAAGTTTCATAACTACAGTATGTACATCCAAGTCAGGTTCCTACGTTCTCGTCACGACAGCTAATATGGCTGCAATAAACTCTAGGTTCCATAATCAAAGTAGACGTTTTACCTTTCTCACTGTCCTCATCAATATATGTCATCAGATGATACCGTAAATTTTAGCCCGTAAAATTCATCTCGATATGAAATCAATTCAACAACGATACCAGGAATTAAAGTTAACAACTGGTCAACAAGAATCAAACTCAACAATGATACCAAGATTTTAATTTAATAACTGCTCAACAAGAATCAAGTTCAGTGACAACAAGCGAGAGCGGACGAAAACAAGGAAAGATTTAAATTGAAAATAAGATTCTCATGGGGTCATCCCAGGAAATCTTTCAAGAATTTGTGATTGAGTATCCTCTCTCATCCTAGTATCCTATGTCCTATATTCTATAGCAGGTACGCAGTAGTACAACTAAGACGTCGCACTACCACGACATCGCACAACTAGCGAAGTCTGACCTGCATGGGCCACCACTAAAACGTGTCACGACCCGCACCCGGTTAGGGCACGAGAGCGTGGGTACGTCCAGCCTACGCCGCAGCATCGGCGGTAGAACGCTGTCTAGGTCAAGTACTATCTAATCAATCTCACTCTAGTATCCATCTCCATAAGGAGACGTGGATATCAAAAATAAATCTAGAAATACTCAATCACAACTACAGCACGATAGGAAATGAAGAAATAAAAGAATACAATACAAGTCTAAAGACAACATAATCATACCTGCAATCATTAACTTCCAATCCCCAAGTGTCAGAAACCAGTCTACTAATGTCACAGTCTGGAAAAATATTTTCCAGTCAGGAAGGAGCAAAGTACATCTCTAAATAGCAGTTCTATATAAATGACATAAACTATGTAGCAGTTCTAGATGGAAACATACCAGATGCATGTATAAGTACGAGAAATGTACAATGAGAGAAGTACTGGAATGCTGTAAGTAAATGCAGGAAAAGAAACAATATGTCCATGAGCAAGAATTCTATGACTAAGTGTGTGAGTACTAGCTTTAACATGTGATCGGCTTGGGAACTTGATCAGGCTGGTTACATGTGATTAGCTATGGTTCATATAAAGTCAGGCTAACCGTTGGTTAGCTATGGTGCATGTAGAGATCAGGCTAATCATACGTAACAGCTATGGAGCATATAAATGGTCAGGCCGCACCCGACGTGAGACGTGGGGTGAGCTATGGTACATATAAAGTTGGGTATGATCACATATCTACACTAAAGTACTCCCCAAACCCCCGACTGGTATAGTAGATCCAATCATGGTACGCTATGGCACAGGATTCCCTAGGAAGGTAGCAAATCTCCCCGGGAATTAGTGTCTGTACATGCACAAGACATCAAGGAAACAAGTCTCGTACAAGCTACACCATGAATAAGGAATAACATCTCATGACGAGATCCGTGTATACCAATCCGTGTAACCATCGTGTCAAGATCATGGATATTTACACTAGATACAGTGAACATAGGAGATATCATAAATTAGAAACTAATCAGAGAATGTACTCGCCTTGGGTCCTTAGCTGGTAAAACCAATGTCCTGTCCCAGAGGATCGTCTGGAGGAACCCACAGTCCTAAAAGATATCAAATACAACATTTGCATCAGGTGTTACACTAACACATCACAAATATATGAACTCAGGGGCTCTGCCAGGCATGGCTCTAGTCAACTAGGTCATCTAGTAGGGATACGTATATAATACACATTACACTCATTATACTTACAATATTTATACATGCACCAATTTAATGTATTTACAATCTATATATGCCCTTTAAGTATATATCTGATTTATACTAGTTGAACATTATATGTGTATACTCGTATATATGCAAAAACACTGTTTAAATATACATATATTTTGTTAACATCATTTTAGAATATACTAATATTAATTTACCAATTCAAATTTATACTATATATATATGTACAGATGCCAATTAATTCATATATATAAAAATACGTTTTATTACACTTATACTACATGAAATTATACCGATTAAATATATGTATCATTATACCAAAATATACATATATACATATATGTATACCAAAATAATTATATACATATACTAAAATATAGATATACATATATACCAAATCAACTACATACACTGGAATGCGTATTTACGTATATAAATCGTTTCGAAATTATTTTGAACAATACTTTCAATAAAAGTTTATTTATAAAACTAGAATTTATGTAAAAGCCATCATATATTTTTATATCCATGGAAAAATTGGTCACCAGCCCAATTAAACGAGTAGATCTTATTTTTATTATTGAAACTATAATTTTTAAATTAATTATAGAAACCCCAAAATTATTTTATTTACATAATTTAAATCCTTATATATATTTATTACTAAACTAAATTTAAACTAAACAATTAAATGTTATTAAACTAATTACATAAATTACTAACTAATTGATTATGAATTAATTAACTGATTACAAATTTATTAACTAATTAATCTAATTATAATTTAAACTAATTATATTTAACTAATATAGATACTGAACTAATTATATTACTGACCGTTTACATATATATTTAACCAAATTACGTATTAATATAAACTAATTATATTAATATATCCAAATTACATTAATTAACTAATTATATAAGATAACTAATCAGATATACTAATTTATGAATTAATTAACTAATTATGAATATAGTTACTGATAAAAATAATTAACCGATTAATACTAACTAAGCTAGTACATGAAATTGCTAACTAATTACATAAATTTACTAGACTAAAACATTAATTAAACTAATTATAAATCAATTAAACTAATTACTAATTAATTAAACTAATTATTAAGTAATTAAACTAATTAAATAAGATAACTAATTATAAATCAATTAACTTAAACTAATCAACTAATTAACTAAGCTAATTAACTAATTATACTAACTAATTAACTAAACCGTTTAACTCAGACTCAAACGAAAGAAAGAGGAAAGGGAAGAAGGAAGGGGAGCTCACCTAGGGCTCTGCCGTCGGCGCGGCGCGGGGTCTCGCCGGGCAGGGCGGCGGCGGCGTGGAGCTCGAGGCGGCAGCGGCGTTCGAGGAGCGGCGGCGGCAGCGGATCTGCTCGACGCGGCGGCTGCCGATCATCTCCAGCGGCGTGGAGCTCCGAGCTTGACGCGGCGGAAGGAGCTCGACGACGAGGTGCTCGAGGTGGTGGTTTGCAGGCGGCGGCTTCAACAGATCTGAGGCGGCGGCGGATCTTCTGTGGGGCGACGACGGCTCCGGGCGGCGCTCGAGGAGGCGGTCGGCTCGAGGACGCGGTCGGCTCGAGGACGGCTGCGTCTGGTCGAGGAGCGGTGGCGTTCG
Source organism: Iris macrosiphon (assembly GCA_036927795.1). NCBI lineage: Eukaryota > Viridiplantae > Streptophyta > Magnoliopsida > Asparagales > Iridaceae > Iris > Iris macrosiphon. The sequence goes on from JAYESA010000001.1 coordinate 67,367,792, forward strand.
ACGGATCTGGCGGCCACCGGCGGCGGCTTCGGCGGCTCGATCTAGGGTTAGGGCTTAGGGTCTGGGTGTCGGGGTCGTGTCCGGGGCTGGACACGGCAGTCTGGTGTCTGTGGGGGAAACGTGTCCGGGTCTGCCGGACACGGGGATGCTGTGTACAGTGGTGGATGTGGAGGTGGTGTCCGGGTGTGTCGGACACGGAAAAGCTGGTTGTAAACTGTAAATCTGGACACAGGAAAAGAAATGGATATGGTGGGACACCCGGGGTCGGACCCGAGGCCATCACGGCTGACACGGTGATGCTGGACACACGGACACGAGCACACAAAAAAATGGTGGCTTTGGCTAGTGGGAATTTTGTGGAGGCTAGCCAATGAATTGAAGATTAGGGTTTCTAGGGAAATGTGAGAATGAGAACCTAAATAGGGAGAGATGGTGTGGGATAAAGGGTTGCGGGTTGGCCCAATAATGAATGGCCCAGAATTAATCAAACGGGTTTCTCACGTGGGAAAAATGAGGGTGTGGGCTAGTTAATGGGAAATGGAAATTTGTAAAAATAACAAATAAAGATTATAATTTCAGAAAATGTTTTTAGGAAAGCTAGCTAATTTCCAATTAGCTACTAATTAATACATTTGCAAAAATCTTGAAAGTATGACATTTATTTATTTACTATCCCAATAAATAAAAATTTATTTTATTTCATGAACTAGTCTTTTAAATAAATATTTAGTTAAAACAATAATTTTTATGATTCAAACCAATAAATATTTGAAACTAGAAATATATATATTATTATTTATGTACTTATTTTATAAGAAAGCGACATTTATGAAAAATGATTTTTTTTTTTTTATACAAGATTATAAATTATCTTCTTCAATCAAACATCGTTCAAATCCTAAAATGAAATTTCAAGGAGAAATATTTTATAAAACTTGATATTTTAAAATAAATAAAAATCTAATTATTTTGGAAATTGGAAATCGGAGGTTACACCCGCTCCGCGCCGGCATTATATATCAAGGTGAGTGGGCAGAACTTCGTTCTCTGATTCTTGCACGCCTTAATAATAACCTGAGTTTTTGCTTGCAATGTTTTCTTAAGAGAATGATAGAACCTGCCTTGCATGTTAATGAACGAACTCACCTAGCTTGTCTTTGAAACAATGCCTGCTTAACGAGAATCCTGAATCGCCTGCTAAGAGTGCATGAATATGTTCACTATCGTTTATGCTTCGAGAGAACCATACTGTGCCTGAACGTGTTCAAGTGATAAGTCGGATTGCCCCGCAACAATGAGTGTATTCTGATGGTTCGTCTCGTCTGCATACTAGAGTTTATTTGATAGTGTTCCATGCATTCGCACGCGGTCGGACAATGGCTATTGGTGGAGAGCTGAACTACATGTGTCACGGCTGCTACCATGATAGTGCAAAGCAACCATGAGTCACAGCTGCCTCTAGCATCAGATAAAGAGTCATTGGTATGCTGTTCCACCAGCTGCCGATCCTGAGATACTCGGGGACCGCCCTGCATATAGCTAAGTCATTGTGTTGGCTTGGATAGTGACTGCCCCTACGAATGTGCATTGTGTGTCTAGCTTTGCATCAGACCCTCGAGTCGCACGAGACACGCTGCGCACACCCTGAAACATGAACGGTTTGCTTGCTTGCATATTCAATATGAAACTCTGTTTCCAAACATGTTTCTAAACAAGTAAATCGACTCTGCTAGAACTGCATGAAACGAACCTAGGTAAAACTAGAAAGATCACTAGTAATGTAATGTTTTATAACATGATTACTTAGTGCCTGTTTGAGTGAATGCTTGTTTATGTTCAGTTGATTTATCTCACCAGTACTTGTATAAAGTGCTGACCCACCAACAGTTTACTTGTTCGCAGGTACTGGATCGTCCGAGGAAGCGATAGGCGTGCCACAGTCCCGAAGACCCGGAATCCTGGTTTCGATTGTTGCCCCGAGAATGCTATCGTATAAGGGGGCATAATGTATGGAACGAACGTGTGCCTTTGCTAAAGGAAACCCAAGTTGCCTCGATTGTCCCGAACACTCAGTTGGCTAATGCATTGCATTGCAACAAGTCCCTTTCCGCTGCTTACTCGATTGATACGATGATAGCCAACTATCAACTTAAACGATTGGCCTTGCACGGGCGCAACCCCAGGCCCGTGCGGCATCACGTCCCCCGAAAGCTCGAACGGGCCATTCGCTTGGCTCCCTTCCTCCCTCGCACCCGCGGGACGGGCGCGGTGATTCGCGTCCGGCGCGCCGAGGCACGGTGATACGTGTCCGGTTCGTTAATTCCCGGCCGCACGGGGCGGGGCAGGGCGGAGCGGCGGCCCGGGCGGGACCGGGGCGTGACAGAATGGTATCAGAGCGGAATCGATTCTCTGGCCCAAACCGTTGCTATAACTCTGAGATATTATCGATATGGTTTTGCAAAGAGCGTTCCATACAATAAGTCCATAGATATTCTCAAAGTGCAAAATGTTTCCTGAACTTGAATTGCTTGATTGTTTCGATTGAGTACGGCGAGGGGCGGCACTATCGCTACTCGGGATATCGAGAAGTTTATCCTTGAAGTTTCGAGGACGAAACTTTTTGTTGGTTGGTAAGTATGTAACGCCCCGCTCCGCGCCGGCGTTATATATCAAGGTGAGTGGGCAGAACTTCGTTCTCTGATTCTTGCACGCCTTAATAATAACCTGAGTTTTTGCTTGCAATGTTTTCTTAAGAGAATGATAGAACCTGCCTTGCATGTTAATGAACGAACTCACCTAGCTTGTCTTTGAAACAATGCCTGCTTAACGAGAATCCTGAATCGCCTGCTAAGAGTGCATGAATATGTTCACTATCGTTTATGATTCGAGAGAACCATACTGTGCCTGAACGTGTTCAAGTGATAAGTCGGATTGCCCCGCAACAATGAGTGTATTCTGATGGTTCGTCTCGTCTGCATACTAGAGTTTATTTGATAGTGTTTCATGCATTCGCACGCGGTCGGACAATGGCTATTGGTGGAGAGCTGAACTGCTTGTGTCACGGCTGCTACCATGATAGTGCAAAGCAACCATGAGTCACAGCTGCCTCTAGCATCAGATAAAGAGTCATTGGTATGCTGTTCCACCAGCTGCCGATCCTGAGATACTCGGGGACCGCCCTGCATATAGCTAAGTCATTGTATTGGCTTGGATAGTGACTGCCCCTACGAATGTGCATTGTGTGTCTAGCTTTGCATCAGACCCTCGAGTCGCACGAGACACGCTGCGCACACCCTGAAACATGAACGGTTTGCTTGCTTTCATATTCAATATGAAACTCTGTTTCCAAACATGTTTCTAAACAAGTAAATCGACTCTGCTAGAACTGCATGAAACGAACCTAGGTAAAACTAGAAAGATCACTAGTAATGTAATGTTTTATAACATGATTACTTAGTGCCTGTTTGAGTGAATGCTTGTTTCTGTTCAGTTGATTTATCTCACCAGTACTTGTATAAAGTGCTGACCCACCAACAGTTTACTTGTTCGCAGGTACTGGATCGTCCGAGGAAGCGATAGGCGTGCCACAGTCCCGAAGACCCGGAATCCTGGTTTTGATTGTTGCCTCGAGAATGCTATCGTATAAGGGGGCATAATGTATGGAACGAACGTGTGCCTTTGCTAAAGGAAACCCAAGTTGCCTCGATTGTCCCGAACACTCAGTTGGCTAATGCATTGCATTACAACAAGTCCCTTTCTGCTGCTTACTCGATTGATACGATGATAGCCAACTATCAACTTAAACGATTGGCCTTGCACGGGCGCAACCCCAGGCCCGTGCGGCATCACGTCCCCCGAAAGCTCAAATGGGCCATTCGCTTGGCTCCCTTCCTCCCTCGCACCCGCGGGACGGGCGCGGTGATTCGCGTCCGGTACGCCGAGGCACGGTGATACGTGTCCGGTTCGTTAATTCCCGGCCGCACGGGGCGGGGCAGGGCGGAGCGGCGGCTCGGGCGGGACCGGGGCGTGACACCTTTCATGCTATCTCAAATCCAAATGGAGGAACAATATGGTATATGATAATAAAACCAATACTCAATCATAATATTAAACTAGGGGAGGAAATAACACAATATGGAATAAAAAAAGAAGTACAAGAGTCACAAATGCATCCACAAGTCCACAATATAAGTCTAGGCACAAAGAAACTCCCAAAATAATATATACACATGCTATGATTCTAAAATATGTCTAACAATATAAGTCTAAGTCTCTTATGTCACTGAAACTAGGTTCTCCTGCTCTAGGGGAGTATCATCTAATGGTTCACCGTCCTACGGCCTGTAGTAAGTGGAAAACTTCTCCTCAAGCCAATCATCAGAAAAGTATACTCAATCAGGATTGGAACGAAGTACAAAACTCTTGAAGCAGTTCCAAATACATGGTAGAACATATATGACAAGTAATAGAAAAGAATACAAGATAACTAACAATAGGTAATGTACTAGAATAAAGAACATGCAATAGAATAATAACAATATAATGGAAATAAATAAACTAGCTAATGTGTCATAGAATACAAGTTTATTATGTGATCAATTTAGGTTGAACACGAATACAATATGGTAACTCGATTACACGTGTGATATGTACTCGCCATGTACATGAATACACTTAGGCTTTATCTCATAACCAACTCCTATTTCCCCTATCCCCAACCAATACCAATGGTTCCAATCACCAAACGTTACGAACACGAATATGACACATTGAACACGAGCAGTGTGTGAACATGAAGTACACTAAAATCAATACCCGATACACACGAAGAAATACATGTGAAGGAGTACCCGCTAAATACTGTAAGGGATAACATCTCCTGACAGGATCCATATAGTACCAGTCCGTGAAACCACTTTGTCAGAATCAAGTATACAGTTCTAGAACATGTAATATATACACTATCATGAAATGAAAACTAATAGAGAAATGTACTCGCCTCTGGTCCTGAGCAAGGTGTGTCTCTCAATGACCAAGCTGTTGTCACACGCATCTAGGTATGAAATTTATGTCAAAAAGGGTGATACCAAGTGATAATAAACTAGGATGCATTAGGGATTCTCTTCTAAGCCATGAATAGGTTCTCACTATGTTAATTGGTCATAACTAGATAATACTAGCAATCTTAGTTAAAACATACTCTACTAGTATAACTTAGTATCAAACTCATGGGTAGGGTAATTCTTCTCATGCGGGCATAATTGTCTGGAAGCATAGGCAATCACCATTTCGTTCTACTGTAACACACAACCCAAACCCTTATCCGATGCATCACTATATATAGAAAATCCTCCTGTCCCTGATGGAAATGACAATACTGGAGCTGTAGTCAACCACTTCTTTAGCTCCTTAAAAGCAGACTGACAATCCTCAGTCAAGACGAACTCCACGTCCTTCCTGGTTAGTCTAGTCATCGGCTCCGTAATATTGGAAAAATCTTGAATAAATCTCCGATGATAGCCTGCCAATCCAAGAAAACTCCTAATCTTCGCCATTGAACTCGGGTGGACCATGACTCAACTGCTGAAATCTTCTTCGGGTCTACGAAGATTCCGTCTGCTGTAATCACATGCCCGATGAATTCAACCTTATTAAGAAAGAACTCATAGTTCGAAACATTGCCATATAGCTTCTCCTTCTTGAGGGTTTCCCGAACTATCCTCAGGTGCTTCTCATGCTTCTCCAGGGTCTTCGAATAAATTAGTATATCATCAATGAATACTATTATAAACTAATCCAAGTACTGATGAAACACCTTATTTATTAGATTCATGAATACCGTTGGGGCATTGGTCAACACAAGTGGCATCACCAAGAACTCAAACTGTCCATACCGAGTCCTGAAAGTTGTCTTAGGAATGTCTTCCTTCTACACTTTTACCTGGTGGTACCCCGACCTCAAGTCTATTTTCGAAAATACCTTCACTCCGCTCAAGTGATCAAAAAAATTGTCAATCTGCAGCAACGTATATTTGTTCTTGATAGTGAGGTTGTTGAGTGTCCTGTAGTCGATATACATACGTACCAGCCCATCCTTCTTCGGTACAAATAATATCGGAGCACCCCACAGTGATGAACTAGAGTGGATGAAGCCCTTGTCCTGTAACTCATCCACTTGCTTCTTCAACTCCGCCAGTTAGCTGTTGTTCATCCTATAGATGTGCTGTGATATCGGTTCTGCACCAGACACCAAGTCTATAGAGAACTCCATATCTCTATCTGGTGGCAACCCCGGCAACTCCTCCGAAAAGATGTCCATATACTCTGCAATCACTGTATGTGGCAGCTCCTACTCTTCTACCAAAGCTTCACAAAAATCTCCTTTACTCTGCTCTGCTTCTCCTCTGACGAACTCAAACTCTGGCTCTCCTGGTGCCTGAAAGAAAACTCTGCCTCTACGATAATCAATACTAGAATGGTGCCTACTCAACCAATCCATCCTGAGTACTATATCTTAGCTCAGAAGTGGCATAACGAGTAGACACACGCTCAAATCTCGGCCTCCTAAAGAAACTCTTCGATCCTTGTAAACATCACTGACCAGGATAATGCCACCCCCGGTCGTGATCTTGTAAGTCCTCAACAACGATTCAGTCTCAAAGTGATGTCTTATAGCAAAAGTTACAGATATAAAACTATATGAAGCACCAAAATCAAATAAAGCATGAGCTGGAAAAGAATCAAGATAGACAGAACCTGAAATAATATCACCGACTGGTTGCTCCTCCTCGAAGGTCAAAATAAAAGCTCGTCGCTGGGCACCTCTCTCTATTGTTAGTGCTGAGCGAACTGCTGTTGTTGTGGTGGTAGAGAAGGTACTCTCTGTTGTCCCACTAGTGGTCTCGTGGGTGCTCTTTGTGCCTGAGCCCCGCCCTGAGCTGGACGAGCTGGAGCTTTAGGAAAAACTCTCAATTGATGGTCTCCTGATCCGTAGAATAATCACTGGCCAAATCTCATCCTAATTGTATCTCATCTGTGTCTTTACTTCTTACAGAATGGAAAAGGAATAACTGGCCTCTGGATCTGATATGTCTGCTATACCGATGCTCTAGCTGATCCAAGATACTGCTGCCTCGGCTATTGGAAGTTTCTCTAATGCTGCTAAAAATAAGACTGCTTTATTGGACCCGTATTATTACGAAATCCTCCTATGTCCCTCGGCCTCTTTGATCCAAGCTCTAGATTATCCTCTACTCGCTGTGCCTGTCTCAGAATCTTCTCAAAAGCAGGGATGGGGTCTCCATTCGTATGTGATTTTATCTCCTTGTTCAGGCCCTTCTTGGCCCTTCTCCTGGAGTTTTGCCCCTCCAAAGAGCAGACTAATCTGCAATACTCTGTCGCATACACATCCACTATCATACCTCCCAGAATGAGGTATTAAAACTGACTCTCAAGAGAAGTCAGAGCCACATATGGCACGAACTTTTCCTTGAAGAGCTCCATAAAAGCTTCCTAAGTAAGTCCTGGTGCTAAGATCCTGGGGTCCATCCTGAACCAAGTTAGTGCGATGTCAAACATAATGCTTCTTGTGGCCTCTACCTACAACCTCTCTGGAATCTGCGCCAGTCGCAGGTTCTTCTCAATGTCTTCTATCCAATCATCAGCAAAAATAATCCTTTCAATGCCTTTAAAGTCCTTCGGCCCTATCCGCTTAAAATCTATGATAGTCCCCAGCCTCGGTTGTTGTAGGGTAAACTGTGGTGGTGTCGTTTGTGGCTGGACTAAGGTGACTCTCTCAATTATGGCCAGCATAGTCTGGTAAGCATTCTCAATGCCCTGCTATATAACCTCTGATTGGCGCCGCTGCTCCTCCATCATCTGCTGAAAAATCACAAACATTTGTGTCTGATCTATTACGGGTGGTGGGGGTGGAAGATTCCTTGAAACTATCAGAGCTGCTCTCTGTACCGGAGGTGGAGAACCTCTGAAAGTTGCTACAGAAACGCCCATCTGGATCGTTGAAACGGACCTTTGGAATGTAGCTGCTGGAACATTATTTGCTGGTGCTGCCTTCGTAGGCGATGAAGTGACAGACCTCACTGACATTGCGCCTGAGCGTTGGGAATGCGTCTTCGACGACATCCTAAAGATAGATTGAAATAAAGGAATCAATATTAAGTATGATACAACATCATCAAATAAGGACATAATTATTCAAAGTAAAGTAAACATTCTAATAGATAAGGATAGCAAAACTGATAATAGAAGTGTTTCCAAGTTGTGATTGAACTGCCTATATCCTATATCCTAAAGCAGGCTCGTAGCAGTACTTTAGGTGAGCACCACTACGATATCGCTCTACTTGCGACTATAACACCTACATGGGCTACCACTAAACACGTGTCACGACCCACAACAGGATTAAGGGAACGAGTAATGAGCAACGCCCAGCCAATGTGGCAGCATCGGCAATAGAACGCTGTCTAGGTCAACTCTACTATCTAAACATCTAATATAATATATATATGATACTTGACAATCATCTCAACTCCAAACGGAGGAACAATATGGTATATGATAAATGGTAAACAATACTCAATCATATAGCAAACTAAGGAAGATAAAGCACAAGGTGGAATAACGAAATAAAGAGTCACAATACATCCACAAGCCCAAAATAATATATACATGCCAATAACCTCAATAAAAGTCGAATACAAGTCTAAACAAATAATTTAAACCTCCTGAGAATCTGGTACTAGGTCCTCCTGCTCTAAATGAGTATCCTCTAATAGTACACCATCCTGTGGCCCGTAGTAGGTAGGATAGTGGTCCACAAGCCAATCATCTAAAAAATATATCTAGTCAGATTTGGAGCAAAGTACATACCTCTGAAAGCAGTTTCAATTACATAATCGAGCATATATAATAGATAATAAGAAAGGATACACGATCACTAAATATCAGAATAAAATGAACTAGAGTAAACATGTAATATATTAGAATAAAGAATAGGAAATAGAATAACTGTAATATGATATAAATAAATAAACTAGCTAATGGGCCATGGAATACAAGTTTATTATGTGATCGGTTTAGGTTAAACACGAATGCAATATGGTAACTCGATTACACGTGTGATATGTAATCGATATGTACACGAATACACTTGGGCTTGATCACATAACTAACTCATATTTCCCCCATCCCCAACCAATACCAATGGATCCAATCACCATACGTTACGAACACAAATATGGGCACACTTAACACGAGCAGTGTGTGAACACGAAGTACACTAAAATTAATACGGATACACACAATACAATACATGTAAAGGAGTACCCGCTGAATATAGTAAAGGATAACAACTCCTTACATGATCCATATAATACCAGTCCGTGAAACCACTGTGTCAGAATCAAGTATACTATTCTAGAACATGTGATATATATACTATCATGAAATGAAAACTAATAGAGAAATGTACTCGTCTCTGGTCCTAAGCAAGGTGTCTCTCGATGCCCAAGTTGGTGTCATACGCACCTAGCTATAAAAGTTATGTCAGAAAGGGTGATACCAAGTAATAATGAACTATGATAAATTAGGGTTGCTCTTCTAAGCCATGACTAGGTTCTCACTAGGTTAATTGGTCATAACTAGCTAATACTAGATATCTTAGTTAAAACATACTCTACTAGTATAACTTAGTATCAAACTCATATGCGGCCAAGACGTTATGCAGCTCTCGACTTGAAGGATCTTTCTGTTACAACGGAAGATAATTTTTCGCACAATCAGTGTTGACTACGTGTCCCGCTGACCAAGTCATGCATGCAACAACCTCGAGATCTCTTTAATAATATATTGTAACCAAGATCATGTGGCAGCTTGTCCGTGGCTTACGACTGTATTTATGACTATATTCTGTTGAAGGAGTCCTATGCGGCCACCAAATAGAGGCATATGCGACACCTATAGCCCATCAGCAGGATAGCTGTAAATAGCAAGCGTAGCATACCCTACAATGCCCCCAGCCAGCTACGTATGTTCACATATGTTCAAAAGAGAGAAGAGAAGAGAGCATCATCATTCCCTCATTAGACCATCAACGGAGTAAAAGAGACGTTGCCGCGCTCAAGCTCCATCGTCACTACACAGATCAAAATATTGTACTTAGAATTTTAATTTAGGATCTCGTTGTACTTCTTTGTTTGTTATTTCAACTTTCACAACTTGCGATGGTGGACAAGTAGTTTCACTACTATGAGTCATTATAAGGCATGTACGGGACAGGTGTATAAAGGGTAGGTGTCCCCTAATTATACTAGGTAACAGGTATGGACAGATGCATAAAGGGTATGGGTCCCCTAACTGCAAGTAAAGGGTATGGACAGATGTATAAAAGGTAGGTGTCACCTAACTATACATAATGTTAGGTCTAACAGGTGTATAAAGGGTAAGAGTCCCCTAACTGTACATGATGTCAGGTCTGAACAGTACAGTATAATAAACATGGTGTCAGCAAAGGACAAATAATGGTGTCGAGTACATAAGGTGTACAAACTTATGCAAAATTTATGTATAGTATATAATTATTCCCTACCTATACAGGGTCATCTAATCAAGTTAAAGAGTCAATATATCCAAAAAAATTGAAAATGGACAAAACAGATAAAAATAATCAATTTAAGAAAAAATAACATAATTTGTATTACCGATAGATTACCTCGGATTACCGATGGATTATTCGATATAAAATATAAGCTTTGTGGTCCAAAATTTGGATCATCCATCAGTGATCCGCGGATTACCTTCGGATAATCCAAAATTGAACAACATTGTGGACTTAAAATTTTCCTAAATCTTTTTTCGGCCATAAAAACTTCGTTTTAACTCGTATTTCATATTTTCAAAAGTTAAAATTAAATAAAAACAAATTCCCCACAACATGGGAGCATTGGATTTCACAAATTTTGATATTTTATTGATCAATTCTTAAAATACTCAAAAAATATATTTTCGGTAAACTGAAACGTATTTCAAATTCCACCAAACACCAAACCAAAAATATTCAAGGCTATGTGAGGATATCACATAGAATATGGTACCAAGGTATACAATAAAAACAAGGATATCACTCATGATACCAAGATCACATCCTGTGTCTCACGGTTAGATCTAAAATTGGACAAGAGCATAAATATGTATAAATCTATGGAAATAAATCAAAAAAAGAACTAAAGTAGTAGGAAATTATGTAAAAAACATTTATATTTAATAATATTTAAGAAATGATAAAAATTAAAAAATCTCAAATCTAAGGTTCATAGAAGGGCAAGATGCACTTACCTACAGTCGAGCTCCCACCCTAAACCATCTACACCACCAACAAGAGGGTTCAAAAACCACATTCTTTGGCCTCAAGAGAAGCTACAAACTCACGCATAAAATGGAAAGGTAATAAATAAGGAGAGAGAAAGGGAAGAGAGAGAAAAAGAAAAGAAAAGAGAGAGAGAGAGAGAGAGAGAGAGAGAGAAAGTTGATGAGTATATATAAAAGTCGAGAATTAATCGTGATCGTCGGATCTGCCACGTCAGCGATCCAAGTAACGATCCAAATCGATCTCACCGATTTAAAAGAAAATAATATATCCATTAGAAAATAGGATGCTTCAGAACCAAAAAACCTACTACAAAAAAGTGGTCATTTGGGACGATTGAAATTATTAGCCTCCTTTTCTGGTGTACTTTGGCGCATGTTGTCTTTGACACACTTTGGCACATGTTGGTTGCTAGCCCGTCCTTTATTTAGACCGGACCCGTAAGTTAGAGTGATTTTGGTTGGGTTGGTGGCATGTGTATCTAGGATGGGTTTGTGTCACGCCCAGTCCTAAAATACGTAGGACTAGGAATGCGTAAGCATGCAAGCCGTATGTACATAAAAACTCTAATATATATGAAAAATATACACATACATACGTTATTTTATGAATACTTATTCACAAGTGGTATATAACTTCACAAGTCACCTGCAATACTAATCTCCTCCACAAAACGAAATAGAAATATATAATCAAATTTGGCAATGTACCAAGAATAAAATAGTCGAGAAGAAACTAATAGTCGGGTGGAGACAAATCCACTACCAACTAGGATATAAAAGACAACAAAATATGTAAATCATCTAGTGATCAAGAAGCTCAAAGGAAAGACCTCCTTGAAAGAGAAAGAAGTAGCCAGTCTTGATCCATGCTCCTGCAAATAATCATGATCTTCTATACCTGGAAAGGGTGCCAGGTCCTCAGAGGGACATAACAAGTACACTAAAAATTAATATACATGAAAGTAAAGAAGTAAACAATAAATAGGGTAACTAAATAATCTATATGAAATGCACTCAAGACATCTCTAATGAAGCATGAGGGAGAAGAAATAGAAGAACAATCGTCCCACCAGGCATTCCGTAGAACTCGGTGGTTACACAGTTACACTATTTTCACAGTACAGTAAGAAACAGAAATCCCATACACTCACTAGCAGATTCTCCCCTCCCAATGAACTATCTGAACCGTATATGCGGTGTAGACATAATGCAATAACGTCAAATAATATCTAGAAAACTAAAACAATATCAACTACTAATACAAGACTCGAATTCTCGTACCGATGATTTGTCGACACGCTAGTCCATGCATTCTCTCACTCAGGCAGTGAACGTGTTTGAAATAGTGTCAAGTCATAAGATACCACGTATCTTTATAATATACCAGGTAAGTCAACTACTTCTAAGACACGTGCACACAACTAAGCAAATAAAAACTAGCCATAATATAAACTGAACAATACAATCAGGCAAGGTATACTTGCCTTCCAAGCCAAGATGTGAGCACAATAATTCTGGTCCGGAGCTCTCCACAGGGACGTCTCGAACACCTACCAATTAATTATTACACTAATTAGACTCTTATTCTTCTAGTTTAATTAGGTTAATATCTAGTTATTAATCCTACGTTGGTTGCACATACAAATAACTACACGCCAAAATATTACTAACTATTAACATTGCCAAAAACTATTTTTTAAATCAATAATACTAAAAGTATTAATTATGGGATTTTATTAAAAAATAGGATTTTTAGTGATAGGGTCATCTCCTATTAATTCTATGAGTTCAAAACTAAGTAGAAACCAAAACTATGTCATAACGGGTTACTAACTAGTCACCAAAAATTAACTTTTGACAAAAAAAATCTAGAATAATACTTAAAATTTAGCATTAAAATATAATAATTTAATTTTAAATGGTAAAAATATGGGTTTTTAGTCTGGGTTTAAGTCTAACATTGCCGAGGTCATATTTTTTCAAAACTAGGTCAACTTGCTACATAAAATACCTAGAATTCAAATTTTTATAAATAGAAATAAATTCTAAATAAATATGATAAAATCAGTAATAATGTTACTACCACATTTTCTATGAAAGAATATTTTGGTCATTTCATAATTAATTAAATATTATGCATGTTGTATAATTATTTATTATATTATTTAATTATTGTTAGATATTAGTTTATTGTTTTGGACTTGTGTTAGTGGACCTAACTAGTTTAGATTAGATCCATGGACCAATATTTATAATTAGTTAGAATTGAGCCCAATTAGAAGCTCATTCATTAGGAGGAGGATTAATTAAATTAAACCCATTAGACTAGAATCTTCCCTCCTTAATTATTTCTTCATGAGAGGCCCCAAGGGGTATATTAAACATTTCATAGTGACTTGTGGAAGGGGTCAAGTGGTTGGTCTATTTAAAATGAGGGAGGAAATTTCTCTCTTCTTATTTTATTCCAATCTAGATCTAGAATTGTCACGACCCGCACCCAGAATTTGGGCATGAGCCATGGGTACGTCTAGCCTACGCCATAGCATCGATGGTGGAACGCTGTCTAGGTCTCAAAACTACTAAACATAACTCAAAACCTGTCAATGATATCAACTCTATAAGAAAAACAATAAAATAAATATCTCTCAACAGTTCATAATGTATACTCAATCACAATAACTATAAGAAATAAATTGCACGATAAAAGATAAGAAGTACTGACATAAGTCAAGCACAATGACTCAAATAGAGATAAACTATAGTCTAGCTGTCCAACATAAATAGTCTCAACAAGTCTCAAAATAAACTCGACATAAGTCTCAATATAACTCTCAACATAAACTCAAATGCATAAAAAAATAACTATCTAGCAGGTGGTGTCTCCTCTAAGGGAATGGACTCTTCTAAGCTCTCTGGAATGTAGTCTCCATCTACACCTGGTCCATAATGTGTAGGACAGAAGTCCTCAAGATCCTCTAGAAAAATATATCCAGTCAGGATTGGAGCAAAGTACAAGCACTAACAACAGTTCCATGTATATTGACAAAAATTATAACACAGTGTAAAGAATTACAAGATGGATATAAATACTGGAATAAGCAATTATGGTGAGTATGAAATACTGGAAATAAGAAAATGCTGGAGAATATATCATTATCAATAGCACAACTAGTAATGAACAGGACTATAAGTAAATGCTAGAATAATGAACTGGAATACATAAATAGAGTATCTAGCTAAGTGTGTGAAACATCAGTCTATCATGTGATCGACTTAGGACAGATCAGGCTTATTACATATGATTAGCTATGATTCATGTAGGTCAGGTTAATAATCCGGCTAGCTATGATGCGAGCAATAGTCATGCTAATCATATATAACAGGCTATGAGGCATGTAATGGTCAGGCTGCACCCGACATGAGGTGTAGGGTGAGCTATGATACATATAGAGTGGGGTATGATCACATAATCTACTAATATTTTCTTGTCCCCAGCTAGCACGATGGATTCCAATCACGACTCATCGTGACAGGTCTCGATGATGCTAACCCGTGTATACATAGTGTCAGAATTATGTCCTCTATACAACTAGAATCATAGAGATGAGAAACATAATAAAAACTGTCAGAGAATGTACTCACCTGTGGTCCTGAGCTGGCAATACCAATATCCTATATCTGAAGCCTTGTTTGAACGATCCAACAGCCCTATAGACATAATGTAATAATAATATAGCATCAGTCGTTACCCTAGCACACACACAACCATAATCACACTGAACTCAGAAACTACGCTAGGGGTGATACTGGTCATCTAGCAGGGTCAAGTGTGGATCTAAATGCACGGGTGTTATGTCCTCTATTGTTGTGCATAATCAGACAGTCAACTCACTAATACTCAGGGTTACATAGTCTTATGTAATTACGGGATAACCATAAATAACTCTATGGCCATACAATATTCATATATATATTACATCTTACATAGCACTAACAACCAGTTTCTTATAGATTATATATATGCATATCTATATGTATATATATCAAACTAATTATGCAGACGCATGCACACGAATTACTAGGTTTACCAACACAGGTCTTACGTCAAATAAACTGTCATGAAGCAATTGCTAATCCTAATTAATATTCACACATGAACACACACACACAATCATGAAGGAAGGGCAAGTCGAACCAATGTGCACATGAACGAAAGAGGGTGTATTCGACGTCGAGGGAGGTCGTCGGTCCGGCGTGCCAGTGGCGGTATTAATGGTGATGATGATGCTGAAGGGAGGCGGTGGTGCTGTATTGACAGTCTGGCGTGGGGAGTCGGGTACTGTCAAGGTGAACTGTGGGTGCTTAGGCGGTTGTCGGTCGGCTGCTCCGGTGGGGGTCGACAACGTGGGAAGTCTGGGGCTACTACGGGGATGGCCGGGGTGTTGGCGGTCGGGATCGGGTGATGGTGATGGTGTAGATGATGATGGTGATCGTGATGGAAGGAGGCATCGGTGGCGGTAAAGTTCTGCGGGGTAGGCGTGGTGGAGAGGAGAAGAATGGGATGGTGATCGGGGATGAAGTCTGTGGGTGCTCCGGCGAGTAGGATGGCCGAGGATCCGGCGGGTTGGAGGTGGCTGTGGGATGAAGATGATGGGGATGAAGGTGATCATGGTGTATTCGGCTAGGGTTTGATGTTGGTGTTGCTGAAAAATAATAGAAGAAAAGTATATATATATATGGGAGAAATAGGGTTTGATGTAGACCTAGGGTTAGGGTTCGGTTTGGTCCTCCTCGGGATAGGGTTTGCTTTCTACATGAAAGAATTTGAAGGCTAGGATTTAGTGTGTTTGGATGGATGGCTAAAGTGTTGAGATAGCAAGTTTTGAGTGTTGCACACTACAAAATATGAAAAAATTGTAGGTGAATGGTCAAAGAAGAGGGGGATGCTTCTTCGGTGTTGGGTCCAATGGGGTATGGACACCTCACTAAAATTTTGCATAAAAGTCTCCAACAATTTAAAATTGCATAAAAGTGAGAATTAGAATAAATATTGTGCGACGAATATTGTACGACTAAAATAAAGCACAAAAGGGCAGATTTATGAGTCACAGAAGATCAGAATGGGAGACTGGCACGTCTAGGATAAGGGTGTAAAATTTGTTGGAAGGCAATGGCTAGTGTAGCACTCCAAATATCGAAGCAACGGTAAGGTACAACAATCAAATAAAATCACAGTAATTAAATATAATCCTCAATATTAAATCCTAAAAATGTACTAATTAAAATCCAAAATCCTATAATTGGTCAAAGGTTCATCTTAGTGGGTTTCTAGTCCAGTTCACTAACTCATACATTAAAGAACACTAGATAGTATATATATATCATGCATAATACTTATAATAAATAAAAAGACGAAAATACCCCTATCCTAGAATGTAGTAGCGACAAGAATTTTCCTCAACCAAATTCTTTCATTTCCACATCAAATCCCTACCAAATTTCTTCCTATTTTCTTTCCAAATCAGTATTGGAGGCTACTAGAGCAAGGATCTACAAGTAGGAAGCAAGAATCTACAAGGAGGAGCAATGATCTACAAGTTAGAGGCCAATTTTATCAATTTGGAAGTTTCATTGGGAATCCATCTCCCAATAGGTACAATTCAGTTTTTTCTCTTTGTGTAGACTCTAAATCTATGTTTTAATAATTAGAAACAACCCTATATATTAAGGCTACCCATAGAAATTGGAATTAGGTTCGTAGGAGGCCAATGGAGAAAGTTATGGTGTGTTTTGTGTCAATTTTAGGGAAATTCTAAGATTCACACATGTTGTATTTGTCAATTGGTCAATTAGACTAAATTGATATGTGTTTGATTGTTTGTGGCTAGTGTCGTATCCAAAATTGGATACGTATAGGTTGTATCCCAATAATTTGGAGATACGGGTTGATTTGGAGGTTTTTCTCCGACACGGAACTTTCTTCATGTCACATTTTTGACACAGACATGTAGATATATATTTTATGCTTTTTATTATTTATATATACTATTTTAGACTTGCTCGTGTCCTTCGGGGTACGTTTAGTTGTGTGGTGGACTCGTATCACAAGCGTATAATAGATTTAGAGTGATACGGGTGCGATGCACTCCATGTGTTTGTTTGATTTCATTTCTAGATTCAATTGACTTATGTATAACTATTAATATGATATATTAGATATGATATGTATATGTATAAGTGTATTTATTCATATTATATTGATAGATAGTTTACCCAATCAGCGTTCTACCGCCGATGCTGCATCGTAGGCTGGGCGTTGTTCCCTACTTACATCCATACACCGAGTGCGGGTCGTGACATAATTTAATGGTGGCCCATGTAGGTCGAGAGGTCATAATTAGTGCGATTCATATTGGTGCTCTGAATTGAGTGCTATTACGAGCCTGTTTTAGGATATAGGATAGAGGCTATAGGCTGAGAATACTCAATGACATCTAGGAAAAACTCTTTTGATTCATTCAATTATTCTTCCTTGATATTGATATTTGATCTTTAACTATCCTTCCTTTGAATGTCTTATGTTATGTGCCATATTGATTCTTTTCTTTCTCTTTATCTCAGGATGCTGCCTAAGACTAGATTACAGCAGGGGAGAGCAGCTTCTGAGAGGTCTGCGACTTCTCGAGGTCCTGCACAAGTCACTTCTCCGGTGATTGGCATATTAGCTGCTTTCGGTGGTCCACCTCATACTCAAAGGACTATTTCGGCTATATCAGAGGGACTTCCACCTTCTCCTTCTGTGCCAACTGATGCGACACAGATGGTCACACTGTTTTGCGAGATGTTGGAGGTACAGAGGGCTCAGTCTAAGTCACACCAGAGGCAGACCGATGTCTTATGGCAGGGCATCGAGAGTTCTCATCACCTTGATCGTACCATAGTAGAGAGAGGAGTTCCAGTCCAACAGTAGGTTGCTCCTCAGGTTGCCCAGCTTCGGCCAGGCAACATTCAGGACTTCAAGATGCTGGAACCTAGTGTCTTCAAGGGAACGGAGGGCATCGTCTATGTTGATGATTGGCTCGAGGACATTGAGCGTCTAATAAGGGTGTCCTATCTTTTTGAGGATCTAAAGGTTGAGGCGATAGGATTTCAGCTGTTCGATGTCGCCCGCACTTGGTTCAGGAATTAGCCAATTTTTGTTGATGCAGGACAGTCTTGGGAGGTGTTCAAGAACCTCTTCAAGAAGAAGTTCTTTGCTTGGGCAGACAGGTTAGACTTGGGGAGGCAGTTTGAGAGACTCATTTAGGGGAGCATGTCTGTGGAGGAATATACCGTGGAGTTCGGTAGGCTGAGCCAATTTGTGGAGTATTTGGTGAGGGAGTCAAAGGTTCGAGCTATTCGTTATTGTGAGGGTCTGAACAGGGAAGTGAAGATCCTTATTGCATATTTTTATGAGACCTACTTGGAGATACTTGCGGAGGCACGCAAGGTTGAACGAGAGTTAGGTTTGAAGCCCAAGAGAGATCGCAATTCTTTTCTTGGGGCAAACAACAGCATAGTGACTGCCAAGCGTCCTCATTTCTAGTCTAGGCCTTTTCAGTAGCCGCAGCAGCACCAAACTCCAACTAGGACACCATTTCACCAGGTACCGCAGTAGCAGAGACAGTTACAACAAGCTTCCTGCCACTACTGAAAGAAGCCAGACCATATATGGGCGTTTTACAGGAGGAGGTTGGGGGTTTGTCTGTATTGTGGTACCGAAGGACATCAGCTGAGAGAGTATCCTTCCAATCTTCATCGTGCAGTTCAGGAAGAAGCTCCAGCTCCGAGGACACAGGCAAGACCACCTGTAGTACAACCGAGGGTACCGCCGCTTCCGACCCAGCAGCATCGTTATGCCCAGCACCAACATCAGGGAGGAGCATGTCAGGGATGAGTGTTTGCTATGACATTCGAGGAGGTCGAGCCCACCGGAGATATCATCGCAGGTTCTGTTCGTCTTGATTCCATTCCAGCTTTAGCTTTATTTGATAGTGGTGCTTTCCATAGTTTTGTATCTGTTTCTTTTGCTCTAAAGCATGGTTTGGTAGTTTAGTTTTTGCTTAGGACTTGCAAGATCATGATCGGGGGAGGCATTATCCTGTCTAATGATATTTACAAGGATTGGAGAGTTACTCTGGAGGCCAGGAGCTGAGTGCGTGTCTACTTGTAATGCTATTTCTGAGCTACGATATTGTACTCGGGATAGATTAGTTGAGTAGGCACCGTGCTAGTATAGATTGTAGAGGAGGTAGAGTTTTGTTTGGTCCACCAGGAGAGCTAGAGTTTGAGTTTGCTAGAGGAGCTACAGAGCAGGGAGAAGGCATTATCTATGGAGCTATGGTGGAAGACAAGGAGTTGCCACATCCGTTGATAGCGGAGTTCTTGGATGTGTTTCCTGAGCAATTTCCAGGATTGCCGCTAGATCGAGATATTGAATTCTTTATAGACTTGGTGCCAGGTGCAAAACCAATTTCATAGCTTATCTATAGAGTAAACAACAATGAGCTGGTAGAGCTGAAGAAGCAGGTGGACGAGTTACAGGATAAGGGATTTATCAGTTCGAGTTCTTCCCCGTGGGGAGCACCGGTATTGTTTGTACCAAAGAAGGATAGATCGGTGTGCATGTGCATTGATTACAGGGTATTGAATACTCTTACTATCAGAATAAATACCCTTTACCATGGATTGATGACTTGTTCGATCAGTTGAGTGGTACCATGGTGTTTTCTAAGATAGAGTTGAGATCACGCTACCACCAGGTGAAAGTAAAGCCGTAGGACATACCGAAGACTACTTTTAGGACTCGGTATGGTCAGTATGAGTTTATGGTGATGTCGTTTGGGTTGACTAATCCCCCAACAGTATTTATAAATTTGATGAACAAGGTGTTCCATTAGTAACTTAACAAGTTCATGGTAATGTTTATCGATGACATACTCATATACTCGAAGACACCGGAGGAGCACGAGGAGCATTTACAGATTGTGTTAGATATGTTGAAGAAGGAGAAGCTGTATGGGAAGCTATCCAAGTGTGAGTTCTTCCTGGACAAGGTTGAGTTTCTGGGACATGTGAGTTCTTCCTGGACAAGGTAGAGTTCCTGGGACATGTTGTGACTGGTGATGGAATTTCGGTGGATTTGAAGAAGATCACGGCAGGGGAGACTTGGAAGACCCCGAGTTCATTAGCAGAGATCATGAGTTTCTTGGGTTTGGCAGGCTACTACAGAAAGTTTGTATGAGATTTTTCGAGGACAACCGAGCCGATGACCAGACTCACCTGGAAGGAAGTAGAGTTTGTTTGGATAGAGGACTACCATGTTGCTTTTGTGGAATTGAAAAGAGGTTGACGTCTTCTCCTATTTTGACGTTGCCATCAGGGTCTGGAGGTTTCGCTATTTAGAGTAATGCATCGGAGAAAGTTCTGGGTTGTGTTCTTCAACAGAATAGGAAAGTGATTACCTATGCATCCAGGCAATTACGTCCTCATAAGAAGAACTATCCTACCCATGATTTAGAGTTGGCAACAGTCATCTTTGTCCTGAAGTTATGGAAACACTATTTATATGAAAAGCGTGTGGAGGTCTTCATAAACCACAAGAGCTTGAAGTATGTTTTCACGCAGAAGGAGTTGAATTTGAGACAATGTCGGTGGTTGGAACTGATGAAGGCCTTTTACATATCTTCGCAGTATCATCCTGGAAAAGCTAATGTAGTTGCCGATGCCTTGAGCAGGTATCCGATAGCAATTTTGTTGGTACAGGATCGATATTTGTTGGAGGACTTGGAGAGCTTGGGCATTGAGGTGCTAGTTCCTAGTTTTACTATACAGATGTGCGGGTTGCAGATACACTCAGAGTTGATGGATAGGATCAAGGCAGCACAGTTTTAGGATGTATCTCTGAGGATCATAAGATCTCAGGTGATAGCAGGATTGGAGGATTATTTTACCATTGTAGAGGATGGTTCTTTGCGGCATGGTGTTAGATTGTGTGTGTCTAGTGGAGAGCTGCATGAGGAGGTGTTGTAGGAAGCGCATTGCTCTCAGTATTCCATACATCCAGGGGCCAACAAGATGTATCGGGATATACGAGAGAGTGTGTGGTGGTATGGCATAAAGAGGGAAATGGCACAGTTTGTATCCAGATGCATAATGTGCCTACAGGTAAAAGCCGAGAGGCTGTGGCCAGGGGGTTTACTTCAGCCATTACCCATTCTAGAGTCGAAGTGGGAGCACATTACTTTGGATTTTGTGTCCGAACTTCCATGATCTCCATAAGGGAAAGATGCAATTTGGGTCATCTTTGACAGGTTGACCAAGTCGGCCTATTTTTTGCCTTTCAAGGTGGGTTTGTCTACGAAGAAGCTGACAGAGATGTATGTAAGGCAGATCGTCAAGATACATGGGGTTCCCATCAACATAGTCTCGGATCGGGATAGTCGTTTCACTTCTCATTTCTTGAGGAGTTTGCTGGCAAGTTTTGACACCCAGCTCAAGTTTAGTACTGCATATCATACCTAGACAGATGGGCAGTCAGAGAGAACTATTCAGACTCTCGAGGATATATTGCGTACTTGTGTACTAGATTTCGGAGGATCTTGGGAGGACCATCTCCATTTGTTAGAGTTTGCTTACAATAACAACTACCAGGCTAGTATAGAGATGTCACTATTTGAGGCTCTGTACGGTCGAAGATGTCGTAGTCCCTTATCATGGGACGATGTTGGAGAGAAAATTTTGCTAGGGCCAGAGATGGTTGTCGATGCAGCGGAGAAGGTTAAGTTGATCAGAGATAGACTTCGAGTGGCACAGGACAGACACCGATATTGGGCCGATAGCCACCGGAGACCTTTGGTGTTTGAGGTATAGTTTTAGATTTTTGTTTTGTGCTTGATATTGGTAGTTTATTATAGATTAAGTTCTTAAGGTTGTGTTTTGTTCAAGGTTGGTAGTTTAGTATTTTTGAGGATTTCTCCGACACGAGGCACGATTCTCTTCGGTGGAGGCGGGAAGCTTAGTCCATGATTCATCGGACCTTTCACTAATCTAGAGAGGGTCGCTGCAGTTGCTTATAGACTAGACTTGCCACCTGTATTGAGGGGGTGCACAACGTGTTTCGCATATCGCAATTGAGATGGTACGTGCCGGATCATAATCACGTGTTGGATCACTCAGAGATAGAGGTGGGCCCTACTCTTAGCTATCCGGAGCAACCAGTTAAGATTCTAGATCGGAGAGAGAAGGTGTTGAGGAACTAGACTATTCCCTTGGTATATATCACATGGAGGCATCACTCTCCGGGGGAGTCTACTTGGGAGAGAGGATGAAATACAAGATCGTTACCCATATTTGTTTGTGCCTTGAGGTATGTTCTTTCCTAATTATGTTATGTTATGTTCTGTTCAGTTTTGTTTTTATTTTCTGGGGGTAGCTTCATTTTTGAATTTCGAGGATGAAATTATTTTAAAGGGGGTATTGTTACTACCACATTTTCTAGGAAAGGATATTTTGGTTATTTCATAATTAATTAAATATTATGCATGTTATTTAATTATTTATTATATTATTTAATTATAGTTAGATATTAGTTTATTGTTTTGGACTTGTGTTAGTGGACTTAACTAGTTTAGATTAGATCTATAGACCAACATTTATAATTAGTTAGAATTGAGTCCAATTAGAAGCCCATTCATTAGGAGGATGATTAATTATAAATTAAACCCATTAGACTAGAACCTTCCCTCCTTAATTATTTATTCATGATAGGCCCCAAGGGGTATATTGAAGATTTTATAGTGACTTGGGGAGGGGGTCAAGTGGCCGGCCTATTTAAAATAAGGGGGGAAATTTCTCTCTCCTCATTTTATTCCAAATCTAGATTTAGAATTTTCTTCAACCAAATTCCTTCATTCCCACATCAAATCCCAACCAAATTTCTTTCCAATTTTTTCCTAATTTATCATTGGAGGCTAGTAGAGCAAGGATCTATAAGGAGGAAGCAAGAATCTACAAGGAGGAGCAAGGATCTACAAGTTGGAGGCCAATTTCATCAATTTGGAAGTTTTATTGGGAATCCATCTCCCAATCGGTACAGTTAGGTTATCTCTCTTTGTGTAGACTCTAAATCTATGTATTAACCATTAGGAACTGCCCCATATGCTAAGGCTATCCATATAAATTAAAATTAGGTTCATAGGAAGCTTATGGAGAAAGTTATGGTATATTTTGTGTCAATTTTTGGGGAATTTTGGGATTGACACATGTTGTTTTTGTCAATTGATCAATTAGACCAAATTAACATGTGTTTGATTGTTTGTGGCTAGTGTCGTATCCATAATTTGATACGTGTATGCGATATTCCAATAATTTGGAGATACGGGTTGATTTGGGAGTTTCCCTCCGATACGGGGCTTTGTGCATGTCACATTTTTGATATGGACATGTAGATGTATATTTTATTCTTCGTATTGTTCATATATACTATTTTAGATTTGTTCATGTCCTTCAGGGTATGTTTGGTTGTGTGGTGGACTCGTATCATGAGCGTATCATAGATCTAGTATGATACGGGTGTGATGCACTCCATGTGTTTATTTTATTTTTTATCTAGATTCAATTGACTTGTGTATAACTATTAATATAATATATTAATATGATATATATATATATATATATGTATATGTATAAGTGTTTGTATTTATATTATATTGTATAGGTATGTATAAGTGGCTATAGGTATATATAGATCTATATGTATATGTATTTATGTACCTATATGTAAGTGTATATATATATATATATATATATATATATATATATATATATATATAAGTGTATGGTTGTATATATACATGTATAGAGATGAAGGTGTATATATGTATATGTGATATCCTCATAGAGTATATATATATCTATGTATGTGTCAGTGCATAAGTGTTTGTGTGTGAGTGTGTGTAGATGTGTGTAAGGAACTCGGGACAACAGGATTCTGCAGTAGTCCACCAACTGAGGAGGGCATGCCAACAGTAGCAAGTCGTAGTGTATCAGTAGTGGCATCAGTGAGCAATAGTATCAGTTTCAATGAAACACAACATCCTCTTTAGCCATCAGTGAACAACAACTGAAACAGAGTGCACAATAACCTTTAGCACACCAGCAGCAGCCCGCTGCAGTAACAGCAAATACTGAAGCAGAAGCTAGGCAGCAACAACAACATCGCAGCAATAGCAGTATGCCTTGCTCAGTGCAAGAAGCTATGGATGCAGCAGTAGCAGCAGGCAATGCAGTAAATCGAGCAGTGACAGTTCAGCAAGGTGTGGCATTGCATCCAGTGCATCACTGGCAGTGCACTACATAGCCTGCAGCAATGAACCAGTACAAGCATACAGGCACAATGACTACAACAGAGCTCGAGCACATCAAGCAGTACATCAATGCACTAAGGAGAATACAACAACAAGGGCTATGTGCACAGCAACTGAAAACAATAACACAGTAGCAGCAACATCATTCTGAGGCAAGGTAAGGTATGGTTTATCAGTTGGTTAGTAGTTAGTTTAAATAGTTAGGTAGTTATTTGTTTATTTGGTAGTTATGAATAAATATGTAAAATATAGTTTAGCTAGTTATCTAGTTAATTAAGTTATCTATATGTATGTACTTGTGGTTAATTGATAAGTTTGATCAAGACGTATATACTTATGTATCACTAAGTTATATATATGTAGGTATGTATATCTATGTATATATGTATTAGTTGCATTGATGGTTAGTATAGCATGGTAGTTGGTATTAATATGCATATTAGCATATAATTAGGAGTTGGGTAGTTATTACAAACTAGAATTGATATTACCTTGAGATACCAAGGTAAATGTCAAGGTATCGGGTTGATACTTAAGGTATTTGAGTTGAGTATCGAGATGGGTGTGTAGTGGTGCGATACCGCGTTGGTTCAAAGCCAAGGTATCCATTTAGCTTTTGTAATTAAGATTAGTATATATAATATTGATTTAATATGCATATTGTGATTTTATCCTATCTATTTGAGTACGTATCTTACGATACGGTACCTTAGTATCATAGTTTAGCTAGTGTGGCTTAATTACATGGTGTATGGATCTAATATCCTAGAGATAGACTCATGCAACCTAGAAATAACTAATTTGACCAGTTTGACTTAGGGTTCACCTAGTTTGACTATTTTGACTTAGAAATAACTTTTTGACCTAGATGTTGACTAGGTTAACTTATTTTTATTTTAAAACTTTGTATTAATATTATATTCCATATTTAGGTCTTTGAGGCACCGTACTAGACATCTGTGATACTATTTACCTTGTATCTAGTGTAGGTATCCTTGAGTTCTTGACACAATGGTTAGACGGATTGGTATATCCGGATCTCGTCATGAGATATTATTCCTTGGTATTTATGGTGTATCTTGTGCAAGCATTGTTTCCTTGTTTTTCTTGTACATGTACAGACATTGGTTCATGAGAAGAGTAGCGCCCTTCTTGTAGAAACTCGTGTCATAACGTACCATGGTTAGATCACTATACCAATCGGGAGTGGAGAGTATGTAGTGTAGATATGTGATCATACCCTCCTTGTATCAAGTCTTACTCATTAAATAGTGTTAATCATACACCGCACGTATGATTAGCCAAGCCATTAATCTTGTATCAAGTTCCCAACACGATCACATGTTAAAGCTGGTACTTATTCACTTACTAATTAGTATTCTTGTTCATTGCCATATTGTTAATTCTTGTATTTATTTCAGTATTTTTTATTGTATATCTCTTGTATCTATATTTGTATCTTGTATATTCACATCTATTTTCTGTTACATAGTTTATATTATTTATTAGAACTGTTGTTAGAGATGTACTATGCTCCTTTCCTGAATGAAATATTGTTCCCAGATGACACTGAGGATGGTACCACACTTATTACGGGCCTCAGGATATTGTGGGCTTAGAGCCAGAGACCTTGGCTCAGGAGGGTTTCATCACGACTGAGACAGACGACCAGGGACTTGTAGCATCTTAGTTATTCCTTTTATACTAGAGTTGTCTCCAGCTTACTTTTAGTATTTCACGGACTTATTTGATATTATTTTTGTCTCATGAGTTGTATTGTGACTATTCTATTCTTTTATCATATTCATGCGTATTTCTATCTTAGATCTGTGATTGAGTATATTCATATTGTTGGTGGCATATTATATTAGTAGATAGTTTACCCAAACAACGTTCTACCGCTGATGCTGCAGCGTAGGCTGGATGGTGCTCCCGACTTGCATCCCTACACCGGGTACAGGTCGTGATAAATAGACACAATAAATACTAATTCTTTTATCTATACAAAAATAATTAGGGTTTCACCATCTACGAGTAGATCCTATTAGGGTTGGCAACCAATTATGGATGCCAAGGGATGGTACATGGTTGTTGTGACAATATAATCGTCAAATAATATAATTTTGATATAATTTAAGAATATATAATTTTTGGAAAAAATAATACTTTAACAAGAAAATTTTAGGTTTTCTATCTTTAATCAAGTCCTAACGAGGTCCAAGGGTCTCCAACATGCATACATCAAAACTAGGTCAAATTTATCCATAAAATATGCTCATAACTCATATTTAATACAAATTAATAAATCTAGAATTATTTATAAAAACTAAATATTTCATATTATTAACATCTGCATGAATATATTTACAAGAATTAAAGAGGGTTTTGAAGGAGGTTTCATGCATGCACAAAAGTTTTGGGTTTAACCTCAATATTAGGGTTCATCGGTTGTATGGGTTCTTCAATCATAAATTAATATAGTTTATAAAATATCCCACACATATATACAAATCTATATAAACATATAACAAGAAGATATTAAGGAAAGAAGGATTAAAGAACTTACTAGAAGAAGAATGAGAGAATTGCTAGGGTTCTTGGATAGAAGAGGTGGTGTGACCACGTGAGGAGGGAGAGTCGGCCTGGTGATGGTGGTGGCGGCTTGGAGGAAGGAGGTGGAGAATAAAATTAGAGTTTTGTAGAGGAGAATTTAAGTTAGGGTTTTTAGATGATAGAAGTATATATATATATATATATATATATATATATATATATATGTGTGTGTGTGTGTGTGTGTGTGTGTGTGTGTGTGTGTGGAGAGAAGAGAGGGGGAGTGATTCGTCCAAGGGAGGGGGATTCGCTAAGGGGGGAGCCATGGGTTTTGGGTAGGATTAGGATTGGGATGGGTAGTTAGTTTTTTTTTATGTTTCCTAATTAGATTGTTAGTTATTTAAAAGTCAACAACTAACCAAATAATTAATTTATGACAAGGATTTGATTTGATTCTATGGGATTAAAATAGTAATAAATAAATAAATAAATTCTACAAAAGAGGAAAGTGGCATAATTTGGCATGGAGGAATTATGGGTTGCTTATTGAAGAAGGTTTGGATAAAAAATAACCATAAATAGATTATTTATATAAAAAGGTCTAAATATTAAATACAATAAAATATGGTTGTTACACTAGTGCCATACTAAAACTGAATGGTCAAACTCTGAGTCACAGAAAGATCCTACAAGTTGTGTCTCCCGTGTAGACTACTTCCTACGAAGGACGATATAGATTTTGGGCGCATCCTATATCATTAATGTCCAAACTACAATGAAGTGTTCTAATAAAATAATTAGGTTTTAATTGATTTAAAAATAATCTAAAATAAAGACAATAATTTTAAAATACACACAAAATAGATATTTTTGGGTGAGAGGTTTTACAATCTACCCAACTTACAAGAATTTTGTCCTCAAAATTAAAAATATGACATGATTTGTTAATTCTTTCACATTCGTATCTAAGCCAAGTCAACTACAATCTTCGTAAAAATTTAAATAACAAAATCTATTCAAATCCATAGCAATCTCTTCAAAATTAAAATACCACTGTTTAAATCAAAATTTGACCTATCGTAATCTCTTCTAAAATTTAAATAATCAAGATTTAGATCAAATCTACATGACATCTTCAAATTTAAATAACCTACATCAAATTTTAAATCATAATTTCCAACTACCATTATCTCTTCTAGATTTTAAATAATAAACAACTCTAATTAAATCTTATTCCTATTTTCAATTTAAGATTTTTCTACTCTTCAAATTTTAAATTTAATTTTTATCCTCAACATTTCAAATAGGTGATCCAACAATCAAAATTTAAATTTTAATTCAAATCATCAAATTATAAAATTTTGAATTCATCCATTAATGTTCATGTTTAGAATTCTATTTTTTCTCAAAATTTAAATCGTTGATTCAATCCCCAATATTCAAAATTTAAATCATGTGCTCAAATTATAAATATTTTGTCCGCAATATCAAAATTTCAAAATTTATTCTTTAAGGCTTTCTTCTCTTTAAAGTTAAATCCTTATCATCAAAAAAATTCTCAAAATTAAAATAACTTAAATCTCTCAATCTTATCTTACTTTATCACGATCTAAAATTTTTACATGTACATAAAATTTGACTCAAGTTGATAATGCAACTTCTACCCAACTTAGAATTTACCAATCTTTCATAAACACAAGGCTATACAAAAAAAATCCTTAATCATTCAATAGTCCTTACTGATCCTCAAAATCTTAACACAAAACCTATCACATAAGATATGCCCTTAATTACAAAAGATAGTCATAAAGTAATGTGATTGGCCTATGCGTATACCTAGTACTATCCGTGTGCCAACTTTTATCAAGCACGAGCGTTTGTCGTTTTGAAAGAGGGAAAGACGAAAAACAACAATAAAGAGTTCAAGGAGGAGGTGATAGAATACAAGTACGAGGTTCAAGGACGATTGAAGAATTCAAAAGAGAGTTGTCAAGGCAGTTGTGGATTAAAATTATATTTTTGGTAAATTTTTATCGCATGTTCATATCAGTACAGTTATGTAATCGATACAATATGCTATAACCTATCTAGAGGACAAGTATATTTGTCTAACAAGCTAAGTCAACTATATGTCAAACCATGTAAAGTAGTCATGCGAAGAACGAACCAAGAGCACTAAGGTTAGTTAGACCATAATATACTGATTCTAATTAGACAAATGTATTAGTGTGTGCACACAATAATACATATGTCATGAACAAGCTCGATAGAAGAATAAGCTTACAAAACTAGGATGTAATAGCAGCATGAGTCAAGATAGTCCAAATAATATAAGTAAATGATTTTATGATGAATGAAAGTAAAATAATTTAAGTTCATCAAGAATCTAAGACTCGTCCGGTGTTTGTGCCTCTACAGTTGCCAAGCTAACTTCTCGTCTAAGTCTCTGGTCGACCAATTGGGGGTATTGCCTCTAAAGTTCTAATGTCTAGATAAATATTATCTTCTTATGCTAGCATATATTCAGGTGTCATTCTATATTACTTTATTAATGAGTCAAAAGGACTATGGGATACTAGGTTGTGAGGCATGCTACCCAACTTAAAAGAATCAACTAATATTGTAACTGCCTTTAGGGGATTCTACAAAATAACAATGTTCTTGTAAATAAAGTAGAAACTCTTGTTAGGATATACGAAGAAAAGATCTTGGTACTTATTAGGGTATCATATTGCATTATAAAACTCCATAGGCAATGGTCATCTTAAGTCTTAATCATAGTGCTTATAGAACAAAAGTGTTGATATTAAGAATGGAGAAGTTATTGGCTCCCAAGTGAAAGATGATATAACTTGTATTGAGATATGTGGAACAGATTACTTGATTTAAAATTAAAGGATAATCATAAAATCATAATCTAAATGAACAACTTAAACTATCAAGTTCTAACTACTAATCACATAAATTTAAAATTTTAAGATTAATAAACTAGAGTTCTACCAAACTATAAATCCTAACATAAAAGGAATCACTATGCCGACAATTAGATGGGTAAGGTGGCACGATTTGAAAGATGAAAGAAATGTTTAGTCATCGTACAAATAGCGAGCGTTAAGGTTTTTGAGAAATAGGATATGAAAGTAAATAGAGAGATACTTGATAATATCATATTTTTCTAAGGCAATGTGGTATGCTAGTCTCTATGTTTGAGGTATGATCAAGAAAAATATTCTAATCATTTAATAGATTTTAATTGGTAAAGAGCTATGACAATTGATCTATGATGGAGGGAGGGATTAACTTAAGATGGAAAACTATATAGATAGTTGGATGAGATGGAACGGTCGGTGACCCAAGGAGACTCAAGTAGGACTCAACGATGATCATAGATTCTAGGGGATCTACTAAGCTGAAGGTAGGGTACCCTTGCTCTTACTAAGGTATTGGTTCATTCCTCTTGGTTTCCTAATGTACTGCTCTGCTAATATCAAGATAATAATCTAAATTTATAGTCCTCTTATATTATCTCACTATGAAATTTAGGTTTTGTCCTAACATTTAATCATGGATTTCTATTAGTTCCTCAACACTAGGGTCAAACAATATGGTCAAATTTTTAACTAAACTTAGTAGTATCTACATTGCACTCAAGTCATTCCTAAATATATTAAGGGATAATGGTCAATCAATTTATAGGTGTTGGATGCTAGGGTTCATTAAGTATGCTAAACCATTGGGAGCAGCCAATATTCTAATTTTTTTTCTTAGTAGGTATGTTATCATAATTATCTTCTAACAACAAGGATTCCTATATTCTGGCAGGAGGCTATACTCAAGAAACTATTAGAGAAGTACATTAAAGAGGAAGAGGTAAGGAAATAAGGATACCGATGTTAAGGCAATTAAGCGAGTACAA
Source organism: Iris macrosiphon (assembly GCA_036927795.1). Lineage (NCBI taxonomy): Eukaryota > Viridiplantae > Streptophyta > Magnoliopsida > Asparagales > Iridaceae > Iris > Iris macrosiphon. Next base: position 67,399,049 of record JAYESA010000001.1, read on the forward strand.
TTTCGAAGGTCAAGGAAGGTAGGTAAGTTCAAGAGTTCGGAACAAAAATAAAGAGGGAAGTCAAATATGTGGATGAGATCCTATACTCTAATCCTATTTGCAATCTTATTCGTTACAGTAATATAACCGAGACAATATACTCTCAGCCTACATGGACAAATTCATCTTTCTGCAAGAGATGGACGAAATATTTGGAGAAGTACATGAATCAAGCAGGATGCAATCATTTAAATAGAATGGGTTGGAAGAAAGGTGAGTCATAGTCAAATGGGGATGAGACCTAAAACCCTAATCCTAGGTGCATGCCCGCTCGGTACAATTACGTAACCGAAATGGCTAACTGGACCTGCATGGGCCACCAATAAAAATATGTCACACCCAGTCCCAAAATATGTAGGACTAGCAATACATAAGCATACCAGCCATATGTACATGGTAACTCCAATATATGGAAACTATACACATACGTACGCTATTTTATGAATAATCATTCAAAAGTGGTATATAACTTCACAAGTTACAGAAAATACTAATCTCATCCACAAAACAAAATAGAAATATATAACCAAATATGATAATGTACCAAGAATAAAATAGTCGAGAAGAAACTAATAGTCGGGTGGAGACAAATCCACTACTAACTAGGATATAAAAGACAAAAAATAAGAACATCATCTAGTGATCTAGAAGCTCGAAGGTAAGACCTCCTCGAAAGAGAAAGAAGTAGCCAGTCCTTATCCATGCTTATACAAATAATAATGATCTTCTATACCTGGAAAGAGTGCCAGGTCCTTAGAGGAACATAACAAGTACACAAGAAATCGACATGCATGAAAGTAAAGCAGTAAACAATAAATAGGGTAACTAAATAATCTATGTGAAATACACTCGAGACATCTCAATTGGCGCATGAGGGGGGAAATATAGAAGAACAGTCATCCTACCAGATGTTTCGTATAACTCGTGGGTTACAAAGTTTCACCATTTTTATAATATAGAAAGAAACATAAATCACATACGCTCACTAAAAGATTATTCTCTTCTAATGAACTATCCAAACCGTAACGCAGTACAAACACAATGCAATAACGTCAAATAATGTCTAAAAAAAACCAATACCAACTACTAACACAAGACTCGAACTCTCATACCGATGACCAGTCGACACGCTAGTCCATGCACTCTCACTTAGATAGTGAACGTGTTTGAAACAGTGTCAGGTCAGAAGATACCACGTATCTTTATAATATACCAAGTAAGTCAACTACTTCTAAGACATGTATACAAAACTAAACCAATAAAAACTAGGCATAATATAAACTGAATAATACAATCAAGCAAAGTGTACTTGCCTTCCAAGCCAAGATGCGGGCACAATAATCCTGGTCTGGAGCTCTCCACAGGGACATCTCGAACACCTACCAATTAATTATTACACTAATTAGACTCTTATTCTTATAGTTTAATTAGGTTAATATGTAGTTATTAATCCTACGTTGGTTGCACATATAAGTAACTGCACGCCAAAATATTATTAACCATTAACATTGCCAAAAACTATTTTTTTTAAATCATTAATTATTAAAACTATTAATTATGGGATTTTATTAGAAAATAGGGTTTTTATTGATAGGTTCATCTCCTATAAATTCTATGAGTCCAAAACCAAGTAGAAACCAAAACTAGGTCATAACTAGTTACTTACTTGTCACCAAAAATTAATTTTTGACAAAAAAATAAATCTGAAATAATACTTAAAAATTCAGAATTAAAATATAATAATGTAATTTTAAATGGTAAAAATATAGGTTTTTAGTCGGGGTTTAAGTCTAACAATAACGGGGTCATGTTTTGTCAAAACTAGATCAACTTGCTACAAAAAATACCTAGAATTCTAATTTTATTAAATAGAAATAAATCTGAATAAATTTAATAAAATTAGTAATAAATACAATAAATACTAATTATTTTATCCATAAAAAATAATTAGGGTTTCACCATCTGCAAGTTGATCCTATTAGGGTTGGCAACCAAACATTGCTAGTATGCATGCCAAGGGGTGGTACATGGGTGTTTAAGGACTCATATCTCCTACCACAGAGATCCAAACTTAAATTTTCTTTTTGCTATGTGAAGACCAAGTAACCAAGATTATTTCCTGTTAATTAGATTATTTATTTGGTGTTATATGCAGAATTAAATTAGGTTAAAAATTATAAAAAACTATTTTCGAAACCGTCAAAATTTGTGATACGGAGCGCGCCCAGCCAAACTGGACCGCCCCGTCGTGTACCAATTACACCAAAAGGCACGTATGGTATGTCCAAATGTGTGGGCTTTCGCGAATACTGATTCGGACGCTTGTGCGGGTCGGAATCAACCGTATCTGCAAAAAGTTCCAGTACCGCGACTTTTGTAAAATACCGCACCATTTAGTGTACGCTCGTCATAATGCGACAAAACTTGCGCCATTAGATTCGTGGTATCACGCTTATCCTGTGACCTAAGTTTCACGCAATTTCCTTCGGAGTACCTTTGATCCATCGCAGCTGATGGATATTCTAGTTGTTATTTCTTTTTGGACATTATCTTATATTAGAGTTGATCTCTTCCTCATTTAGTAGTTTTTAGTATAGTCGATTTGTAGTGGATTTGTTTTCATCCGACTATCATACTTTGATACTTCATCTTTGAGATTCATTATTTATTTCCTATTTATTTATTTATGCTGTGTATGAGATATAGACTGTGTGTGACTTGTTGACAGTATATTACCACTAGTGGATTTGATATTCACGTACAACGTACGTTTGTGTAAGGTTTCCATATATTAGAGTTCGTATACACACGATTGGTGTGTAACGTATTTCTAGTCCTTCGTATTTTGGGACTGGGGAGTGATAAAGGGGGGCGCTCTACTTTCAATAGTGGTAAAGATTCACTTGGGAACCTGGATTGCTTGTTGTTTAACTGTAGGCATGTGATGCTAAGTTTGATCTCTGGTTAAGTATGTGTAAACTGAACATCTATTCAATAGTATCAAAATTGTGAACAGTGTACCAGTACATCGTGTGTTGTTGAGGGGGAAAACATGTGCTCATGAGTGTATGTTATGTGAGTTAGAATTTGGTATGAGTATAGTAGGTAACAATAGTAAGGAAAAAGGGTTGATGTGCACATCTGGAGCAAGGGTAGTTGACGTCAGTTTAAGTTATGTTAAAATTAGCTAAGATCTAAGATATTATAAATATTAGCTAAGGTATTTTGTTTTACCTTGAAAAAATAGCAAGGTAAGGGGTATTGGTATAGTAATGGTTAGGTAAGGTTATATATAGCTAACTACAGAGGTTGGGGTTAAGTCATACCTAGATATTAAACTATATAGTACATACGTATATGTACTAATGCCTATAATCTTGTGTACTCTATAATTAGTTATTATAGTGAGTATTACCAAATATAGACCTAGTAACACTTAGTAACTAGTATAAGCTATTTACCTTAGTATGACCTAAAAACTTGTATAGGTCTTAAGTTTGACTGGTTTACCCAAAAAGTCAACCTTTGACTTTAGTTGACTTAGTTTGACTAGTGAGACCTAGTATTGACCTAGAAAATCATATTAGTACATTTTAACTCATTTCTCACTTTATTATACCAAGTAACATGATATTTCTTTTTATGTACGCGTGACACCAGCTCGGATATCGAGATATATCATTTGCTCAGGACCATAGACGAGTACATTCTCTGATAGTTTTATTATTTGATAGTCTCTATGTTTAATTTATTTAGTATTGAGATATTTGATTTCTGACACGATGGTTTCACAGATTGGTATGCGTAGATCTTGGTCATGAGATATTATTGTCGTGATTACTCAGTGATCGTCGTATCGTGATTCATGATTACTCTGTGATTACCGTGATATCTTAGTGATTATATAGACCGTGATCTTAGTGCATGATATTATAAACCATGTAGTGTGATATACGTGTTATAACGTGTCGTAATTTGGATCCGTGTACTAGTCTGGGGTTGGAGAAGTATTAGTAGATATGTGATCATACCTTATAGCCCATGATTTAGTGTATCCCATGATAGTTAGCAGGTTATGCAACTCACGTGTGATCATGCTAGCTTACCTTTTATATATAGCCCGTGCTTGGCCCAAGCCTATCATATTATCTTACTAATATTTCAAGGCACATTTTATATATTATTTTCTTTATTCTAGTTTATTACATTATTGTTACTCACCATATTGTTCTCAGTTCTTGCCATTATTTACCATGATGCTCTTTCACGAGATATTGCTAATTCAGTTACTTCCTTCATTTTTTTATTGCTAGTGTTGTTTCATAGTTTTTGTCAATTATTGGAACTGCTATTAGGTTGTACTTCGCTCCAATCCTAAGTGGATATATATTTTAAAATAATTCGTTAGAGGACTGGTGTCCTATGCAGTATGGGCCACAGAATGGCGAGCCTGTTGAGTTAGCCTGTTGATTTAGTACCAGTAGTCGATGTGACTTAGCTAGTTCATTCATCATAATGTATATATCAATTAGACAATTTGGCATTGTATTATTATTTGAGATCTTGTGTTGAGATTAGATTTGGACTTGTGATGTACAATGACTTTTTTTTTCTTCTATTCCATATCGTACCATATCTTCCCCCAGTTTATTATTATAATTGAGTATGGTTTACCATAATCATATTATTATATTATCATATTATCCTCCATTTGGGAGTTGAGATATCTTGACAAGTATATTATATATATTGTATGAGATATTTAGATAGAATTATTGACCTTGACAATGTTCTACCTCCGATATTGCGGCGTAGTATGGACGTACCCACGTACTCGTGCCCTTACACTGGGTGTGGATCGTGACACATTTTTGTGGTGATCCATACAGGGTGTGAACCTACGACCTTCGAATTATCAGTACAGCAATATATGGCACGATATGGAATGGAAGGAATGAACACAGCAACTAGTGTTATACCTGGTGGCATAGATGCACAGTCGAGGTTGATGTTCAGGATTTTATAAAAGAGATACAGCACTAGGCAGTAGCAGTAACACTGCAAAGCATAGGCTCAGGTCAAATAGTGTAGAGTTGTAATAGAAAGCAGTGAAGATGATAGGCAGGTGGGCTACTGTGAGTTAAAGGGACTGCAATGATGCTTTTCAGCAAGTTCCAATTTGGAGGAGGGACTGCATACATCAGTAAAGGGAAGATAAATGCAACTGCTTGAGCCTGGCTGCATTGTGATGTTTGGAATAGAGAAGTATGTGCATGAGTGAAGATTGGGGAGGTTCAAGCACTAATACTTGAAGTATCAGTTATGTATACCTGTGAAGTATAATTGCCAAGGGAATATTGGAAAGTTGGTACAGTGTAGGCAGTCGGGTAGCAAGAGATGTTATGGTGTCTAAAATACCAAGGTTGTAAGTATGTGTGGTGTTCATTTGTAATTGTGGGAATGTTGGGTAGGCAGGATGCTTTTGTGTGTGTAGGTAGAGTATTGGATTGAAGTAGAGTGGAGGTACTGATGAAGGGGGGAGATCTACTTTCAATATCAGGTAAGGAGTCACTTGGGAACCTGGGTTGCTTGTCGTTCAGCTGTAGGCATGTGATGCTAAGTTTGGTCTCTGGTTCAGTATGTGAGAACTGAACATGTGTTCAATAGTATCAAAACTGTGAAGAGTGTACCAGGGCATATTGTGGTGTTGAAGGGAGAAACATGTGCTCATGAGTATATGTTATATGAGTTAGAATTTGGTATGAGTATAGTAGGTAACAGTAGTAAGGAAAGAGGGTTTATGTGCACATCTGGTGCAAGGGTACTTGATGTCATTTTAAGTTAAGTTAAAATTAGCTAAGATATAAGTTATTATAAATATTATCTAAGGTATTTTATTTTACCTTTATGAAGTAGCAAGGTAAGGGGTATTCATATAGTAATGGTTTGGTAAAGTTATATATTGCTAACTATAGAGATTGGGGTTAAGTCACATCTAGATACTAAAGTATATAGTACATATGTATATATACTAATGCCTATAATCTATTATACTTTATAATTAGTTTGTGAGTATAACCTAATATTGACCTAGTACCACTTAGTATTAACAAGTATAAGCTAATTACCTTAGTAAGAACCTAAAAATTTGTGTAGGTCTTAAGTTTGACTGTTGACCCCAAAAGTCAACCATTGACTTTATTTGACTTAGTTTGACTAGTGAGATCTAGTATTGACCTAGAAAATTATATTAGTGCATTTTAACTTATTTCTTACTTTATTGCACCAAGTAACATGATATTCCTATTTAGTTGTGTGAGTGACACCAGCTCAGATACTAATATATACAATTTACTCAGGACCACAGGCTAGTACATTCTCTGATTGTTTCCTTAATTGATAGTCTTTATTTTTGATGTATTTAGTATTGAGATATTTTATTCCTAAAACGTTGGTTTTACGGATTGGTATATGTGGATCTTGGTCATGAGATATTATTCTCGTGATTACTCAGTGATTGTCGTGTCGTGCTTTATGATTATTCGGTGATTACCGTGATATCTTAGTATTTATAAAGACCATGATCATAGTGCATGATATTATAGACCGTGTAGTCTGATATATGTGTTATAACGTGTCGGGATTTTGATCTGGATACTAGCCGGGGGTTGGGTAAGTATTAGTGGATATGTGATCATACCTTATAACCCATGATTTAGTGTATCCAGTTATAGTTAACAGATCATGCAACTCACGTGTGATCATGCTATCTCACCTTTTATATATAGCTCGAGCTAGGCTCAAGCCGATCAAATTATCTTACAAATATTTTAAGGCACATTTTATATATTGTTACTTTATTCCAGTTTATTACATTATTCTTTCTCACCATATTGTTCTCAGTTCTTGCTATTATTTACCATGATGCTCTTTTGCGTGATATTGCTAGTTCAGTTACTTCCATCATTTATTTTTATTGCTAATGTTGTTTCATAGTTACTGTCAATTATTGGAACTGATATTGGGTTGTACTTCGCTCCAATCCTGACTGGATATATTTTTCAGATAATTTATTAGAGGACTGGTGCCATACGAACTACGGCCCATAGAATGATGAGCCAGTTGAGTTAGCCCTCGTAGAGCCTGGTGATTTAGTATCAGCAGTCGATGAGACTTAGCTCGTTCATTCATGATATTGTATATGTCAGTTAGACACTTTAACATTGTATTATTATTTGAGATCTTGTGTTGATATTAGACTTGGACTTGTGATGTACAGTGACTTTATTTTTTCCTTCTATTCCATATCGTGCCATATTTTCCCTAGTTTGTTATTGTGATTGAGTATTATTTACTATTATCATATTATCATATTTTCTTCTATTTGGGAGTTGAGATATCTTGACAAGTATATTATATATATTGTGTGAGATATTTAGATAATATTGTTGACCTAGACAATGTTCTACTACTGATGCTGCGACATAGGCTAGATGTACCTACGTACTCGTTCCTTTACACCGGGTGTGGGTCATGACATATTTTTGTGGTGGTGCATGTAGGTTTAGAACTTGCGGCCTTCGCGTTATCAATGCAGCAATATATGGCACGATATGGAATTGAAGGAATGGGCACTACAACTAATATTGTGCCTGGTTGCAGAGATGCATAGTCGAGGTTGTTGTTCAGGATTTGTGAAGGAGATATTGTACTAGGCAGTGGAAGTAGCACTATAGAGCATAGGCTCAGGTCAAATAGTGCAGAGTTGTAATAGGAAGCAGTTAAGGTAAGAAGCAGGTGGGCTACTGTGAGTTAAAGGGACTACAATAATGCATTTCAGAATATTTTAGTTTGGAGGAGGGACTGCATACAGTAGTAAAAGAAAGAGCAATGCCCCTGCGATATTCCTAAATATGATGAATAAGGTGTCCACTAGTATCTTTATAAGTTTGTGGTGGTATTTATTTATGATATTTTTGTGTATTTGAACACCCCAGAGGAGCATGAGGGGCACCTGAGGATAGTTTTAGAAACTCTCAGTAAGGAAAAACTTTGTGGCAAGCTTTCAAAGTATGAGTTCTTCCTTGACAAGGTTGAATTCCTTAGGCATGTGATTACAGGTGATGGGATCTCAGTGGACCCAAAGAAGATTTCAATAGTGGAGTCAGGGGCTACTCCGAGTTCAGTGAAAGAGATCAAGAGTTTTTTGGGGCTAGTAGGTTATTATCGGAGGTTTTTACATGACTTCTCTAGAATTGCAGAGCAAATTACTAGGCTGGCCAGGAAGGATGTGGAGTTTGTCTGGATAGAGGAGAGTCAGGCCTCTTTTGAGGAGCTGAAGAAGAAGTTGACGATAGCTCCAATATTGACGTTACCATCTGGATTACGTGGATTTACTATCTATAGAGATGATTCAGGGAAGGGTTTGTTTGTGTCTTGCAGCAGAATGGGAAGATAATTGCCTATGCTTCCAAACAATTATGCCATCATGAGAAGAATTACCCTCCCCTGGATTTGGAATTGGCAGCGGTCATCTTCGCTCTAAAACAATAGAAATACTATATGTACGGAGAGCGTGTAGAGATCTTCACCAACCACAAGAGCTTGAAGTACTTTTTTACCTAGATAGAGCTAAACATGAGACAACGACAATTATTGGTGTCCTTCATCAAGACTTTGACATATCATTATAGTACCATCCAGGGAAGGCTAATGTAGTCGTCGATGCCTTGAGCAGGTATCCAGTGGCTATCCGCTTGACTATGGAAATATATTTATTGGCCGATCTTTAGAGCTTGGGTATTAAGGTACTAGTACCTAGTGTCGAGATACAGTCTGAGATGATGGACATGATTCAAGCTATACAGTATGACGATGAGTCTCTGAAGAGCATCAGAGCACAGGTTCGGATGGGATTATCTGAGGACTACACTATTGGTGAGGATGGATCACTACGGCACGGTACACGATTGTGTGTGCCAAGTAGGACGTTGCATGAAGTGGTTCTACAGAAGGTGCATCAATCAAAGTACTCTATACATCCCGGTGTTAACAAGATATATAGAGATCTGAGAGAGCATGTATGGTGGTATGGTATAAAGCGAGAGGTGGCGTACTTCGTATCCAGATGTTTAGTGTGCCAGCAAGTAAAGGCAGAGAGGCAGAGGCCAGGTGGTTTACTTCAGCCTTTATCCATTCTAGGATAGAAGTGGGAGCATGTTACTATAGATTTTGTTTTGGGGTTTTCGCATTCTCCAAGAGGTAAAGACGTAATTTGGGTCATCGTAGACAGGTTGACCAAATTGGCCTACTTTTTTTTCGCTTAAAGTGGGTACTTCTACGAAGAATCTAGAGGAGATGTATATGCAACAGTTTTTTAGATTGCCTGGAGTTCTTGTGAGTATCATCTCGGATCGGGATAGTCGCTTCACATCCCACTTCTGGAAGAGTTTGCTGGCTAGCTTGGGCACCCAGCTCAAATTTAGTACCGTATATCAACCCTAGACAGATGGGCAATCGGAGAGAACTATTCAGACTCTCGAGAATATGCATCGTACTTGTCTATTGGATTTTAGAGGAACTTGGAAGGATCATCTTTACCTGGTAGAGTTTGCTTACATTAACAGCTATCAGGCCAGTATCAAGATGTCATCATTCGAGGCTTTTATATGGACAGAGATATCGTACTCCTCTATCTTGGGAAGATGTTGGTGAGATAGCCTTGTTGGTAGCCTTGTTGGTACTGGAGATAATTATTAATACAGCTGAGAAGGTGAAGCTCATTAGAGATAGACTTCAAGTGGAGCAGGACAGACAACAACATTGGATCGATAGTCAACGGAGACCTTTGGAGTTTGAGGTATAGATTTTTTTTGTATTGCTTGTGATTTTTTTATTTTAGATTAAGTATTAAGGCTGTATTTTATTCTAGGTTTATGATCTGGTATTCTTGAGGATTTTTTGGACACGGAGCACTAATTCCTTTGGTGGAGGCGGGAAGCTTAGTCCACGGTAGATCGGACCCTTCGGTATTCTTGCGAGGGTTGGTAAAATGGCCTACAGACTAGACTTGCCTCCAGTATTGGAGGGAGTGCATGATGTGTTCAATGTGTCACAACTAAGATGGTACTTGGCAGACCCTAGTCACACGTATTGGATCACTTGGAGATTGAGGTGGCTTCGACTCTCAGTTATCCAAAGAAGCTAGTGGAGATTCTGGATCGCAGGGAGAAGTTGCTAAAAAACTAGACGATTACCTTCGTACACATTGCGTAGAGACAACACTCTCCTAGAGAGTCTACATGGGAGAGGAAAACCGAAATGCACGAGCGACACCCTTATCTCTTTGAGCCATGACGTATCATTCAGTCTTGCTTGTTGTGATTGCTTGTTGTAGTGCTAGTTATTTCATTAAATTTTGAGGAAAAAAATTTCTAAGAAGGGTAGACTTGTCAGTACCATACTTCTAGATGAGAGTATTTTTGTTATTTAACATATTTATTATTTAGTGATTACATATTTATATTATGTTTTGCTATTTAATTATATAGGGCTATGCTATTTATTTTTTGTTAGTGGGCTAACCTATTTTTTTGGACTTGTCAATAGTAGGCCCATTATATTGTCATGACGCATTGAGCCCAACATTGGGTTAGGCCCATTAGACCCATTTTCTTAATTAATTAAGGAGATTAGATTAGTTCATGAAGAATTAGAAGCTTTCTAATATGGCCCTTCCTAATTAAATTCCTCATGACTAATAGTGGGGGTAGATGGGACATTTAGTTTTGCTTAGAGAGGGAGTAAAGGGCCGACACTATTATGGGGGAGAATTTCTCTCTCTACTTCACTCTCATTTTAATTCTAGATCCCCAATTGTGTTCTTCCCCAAATTGACTTATTCTTCCACCAAATTTAATCAAATTTACACACATTTCCTCTCAATTTCATCATCTAAGAAGCATTGGAGCTTTAATTGCAAGGAGCACTTGAAGAAAAAAAAATTGACAAGGAGATTGTGTCCATTGAGCATTTTATTTGAAATTTATCTCGCAATAGGTAAATTATGAATCTACCCCTTAATTTAAACTCTAATTCGTACAATTAAATATTAGGAACCATCCCTGGGCTTAGGCTATCCATGGGAGGAAGAACTAGGTTTATATGACTTGTACTATAGAATATACTTGGTGATATGTGTCCATTTAGAGAGAATCTCTAGATTGTCACCTCAAGTGTGTGTCATGAGACTAATTAGATCTAATTAGACTTAGACGAGGTTTCGGACACGAGTAGAGCGTACCATAGTATCTTGTGATACGGTGTGATACGGGGCTCATTTTGAGTGATTTGTGTAATTACTCTTCAATTCCTATTGTAAGTAGTTACATTAGTTATATTATTATGTAATTGATATGTTAATATGTATTTGTAATGTATTGGGGGATATGGTACTTGTTTTGGATACGTATCATGAGTATCCTATTTTATACACTTAAGGTGATTGATTATTTGACTACCAATAGTATGTATCCTAATGTGGATCTATTTATGTATATGTATATATATGTATCTTTGTTTATAGTTATGTATATAAAGTGTTATACATGTATTAGGGTTGTATGTGTGATGTAGAGAGTTAGAAGGGGATTGGGTCAGTGTGCAAATTGTGATAGTGTTTATAGTGGTTACAGTGTATTGCATGTAAGGGTTAAAGCCAGCAAGGTCACTGCAGTGGTATGTTGATGCAAGGGATGGAGGAAGAAATGAGCACAACAACTAGTGTTGTGCCTGGTTGCAGAGATGCACAGTCGAGGTTGTTGTTCTAGATTTTATGAAGGGGATACTATACTAGGCAGTGGAAGTAACACTGCAAAGCATAAGCTCAGGTTAAATAGTGCAGAGTTATAATAGGAAGCAGTGAAGGTGAAAGGCAGGTGGGCTACTGTGAGTTGAAGGGACTGAAATGATGAATTTTAGAAAGTTCCAGATTGGAGAAGAGACTGTATACAACAGTAGAGGAAAGAGTAGTGCAGCTGCTCGAGCCTGGCTGCATTGTGCTGTTAGGAAAGGAGAAGTATGTGCATCAGTAAATATTGGGGAGGTTCAAGCCCTGATACTTAAAGTATCAATTGTGCATACCTGTGCAGTATAATAGCCAAGGGAATATTGGGCAGTTGGTGCAGTGTAGGCAGTCGGGTAGGGAGAGATGTTACGGTGTCTACGAAACCAAGGATGTAAGTATGTGTGGTGTTCATATGTATATGTGGGTAGATCGGGGTAGGCAGGATGCTTGTGTGTGTGTAGGTAGAGTATTGTATTGAAGTAGACTGGAAGTACTGATGAAGGGAGGAGCTCTACATTCAATAGCAGGTAAGGAGTCACTTGGGAACTTTGATTGCATGCAGTTCAGCTGTAGGTATGTGATGCTAAGTTTGGTCTCTGCTTCAGTATGTGTGAACTGAACATGTGTTCAATAGTATCAAAACTGTGAAGAGTGTACCGGTGCATAGTGTGGTGTTGAGGGAGAAAATATGTGGTAATAGGGGTATGTTATGTGAGTTAGAATTTGGTTCCAGTATAGTTGGTAATTGTAGTAAGGAAAGAGGGTTAATATGCACATCTGGTGCAAGGGAAGTTGATGTCATAAGTTAAATTAGCTAAGATGTAAGATATAATAAATATTAGCTAAGGTATTTTGTTTTACCTTGAAGAAGTAGCATGGTAAGGGGTATTGGTATAGTAATTGTTAGGTAAGGTTATATATAGCTAACTATAGAGGTTGGGGTTAAGTCACACCTATATACTAAAGTATATAGTACATATGTATATATACTAATGCCTATAATCTAGTATACTCTATAATTAGTTAGTATAACCTAATATAGACCTAGTTCCACTTAGCATTAACTAGTATAAGCTAATTACCTTAGTATGAACCTAAAAACTTGTGTAGGTCTTAAGCTTGACTGTTGACCCCAAAAGTCAACCTTTGACTTTAGTTGACTTAGTTTCACTAGGGAAACCTAGTATTGACCTAAAAAATTATATTAGTACATTTTAACTCATTTCTCACTTCACTACACTAAGAAACTTGATATTCCTATTTTGGTGTGTGTGTGACACTATCTCGAATATCGATATAAACCATTTGTTCAAGACCACAGGCGAGTACATTTTCTGATAATTTTCTTATTTAGTAGTCTCTATGTTTCATGTATTTAGTATTAAGATATTTGATTCCTGACACGATGGTTTCACGGATTGGTATACGTGGATCTTACTGATTATATAGAACGTAATCATTGTACATGATATTATAGACCGTGCAGTGTGATATACGTGTTATAACGTGTCATAATTTCGATCCATGTACTAGTCGGGGGTTGGAGAAGTATTAGTGGATATGTGATGATACCTTATAGCCAGTTAATTAGTGTAGCCCATGATAGTTAGTAGATTATGCAATTTATTTGTTATCAAGCTAGCTCACCTTTTATATATAGCTCGTGCTAGGCCTAAGCCGATTAAATTATAATAATATTTTAAGGCATATTTTATATATTTTTCCTTTATTATAGTTTTTTATATTATTGTTACTCACCATATTGTTCTCAGTTCTTACCATTATTTACCATGATGCTCTTTCTCGTGATATTGCTAGTTCAGTTACTTTCATCATTTATTTTTATTGCTAGTGTTATTTCATAGTCTCTGTCAATTATTTGAACTGTTATTGGGTTGTACATTGCTCCATTTCTGAATGAAGATATTTTTCAGATGATTCATTAGAAGACTAGTGTAATACGTACTACGGGCTACATGATGGTGTGCCTGTTCAATTAGCACCCATAGAGACTGTTGATTTAGTACCAGCAGTCGATAAGACCTAGCTAGTTTATTCATGATATTGTATTTGTCATTTAGACACTTTGGCATTGTATTATTATTTGAGATCTTGTGTTGAATTAGACTTGGACTTGTGATGTACAATGACTTTATTTTTTTTGTCTATTCCATATCGTGTCATATCTTTTCCTAGTTTATTATTGTGATTGAGTATTGTTTGCCATTATCATATTATCATATTGTCTTCCAATTGAGAGTTGAGATATCTTGACAAGTACATTATATATATTGTGTGAGATATTTAGATAGTATTGTTGACCTAGATAGCATTCTACCACCGATGCTGCGGCGTAGGCTGAACGTACCCACTTACTCGTGTCCTTACATCTGGTGCTGGTCGTAACAATTATTGTATTACACTTGGGTGAATCCATATTTAACTTTCGTGTGACGATATGAATTCGTATCAAGAGTCCCCGTACATAAATTGTGCTTCTATTCGAGACTCAAATTGACTCTGTCATAGTTCGGCTTGTCTTTGTTGCGTTTCCATCATACGCATCATTCGTTCGAACGGATCAACAGAGGGCGCGACAGCCGGACTTCCTGAGCTGCCTGACGTACCAGAACTACTCCCTTGCACTTGCGCCACCATCTGCGCTGGTGCATCCGGCTCAGAGGCCGTTCCTTCAAAGAAAAGTAACTTGTATCAGTCTCAAAGTATATTATGGACTCATTATATGGAAACATATCTCATTTTGCACTAATTGATTTTAAGAGTTAACTCGGACGGGACAGGGTCATCTTAGGAAAACTTTTTGACTCGAGATCAAAGGATCTGAAGCTATGCTCTGATACCACTATGTCACGCCCCGATTTCGCCCAAACGATAATCGTCCCCCGGACGTGATGTCGTGCACGCGTAGGGCGTGCGTGCACAAGGCCTAGGCATAAGGATGATCTTTAGAACATAAGCAACAGAGTACACAAGTAAGATAACACACATTGAGGCATAGAAAAGTTTCCTTTTTATTGATAATGAACATCTTGTTTACAGACTCTTGACCCAAAACGAGAAGGATGTCACGCGGGCTTACAACTTGGATACAAAATGAGATAGCGGATCCATACATTACATCCCTTACTTCAATTCAAAACACCAAAATACCTTGGGTGCGAGTCAGCACAATCGCCTTGTTGCTTTAAAAAGTGAGAACGAGCTCCTTGCTTCTTATGTACGTGAGCTACCCAAACGTCACGACATGAATGCGTCTCGATTCAGAAAGAGGTTGGAGAAAACTTTAGATCCTCACCGCGTCGCCTTAGCTCGGGGAACCTGCTGCAACGAGGGTCAGTACTTCAAAAAGTACCAGTGAGGGCGAGCTAACCCAACTTAACCAAAATCTACACGAGTTCATATGAGCATGCAACATTTATTATTATGTGATCTATCTATCTTGCCTTAGTTCAATTCTTGCATAAGATAGAGTAAAATAACATAACCAAATATGCCACCGCTCGGTGACTTTACCTGTACCGTCTGAGCCACCTGTACAAAACTTACCATGACCTTCCCTGCCACAAAGACATAGTTAGTCTGCACAGTTTAAATATACATAAGAATCACTTGGTTGGACTTGGGATGGGTCGGTTGCCATTCTGCCTCAGGTAGCTAGCCCTTAGCGAACGCACGGACCCATCCAATGCTAGGACTACACTAGCAAATTTTTCTACCCGGGGCGAAGCGGTCCCAGTGCCCTGACGACCGTTCGTAGAACGATATCTCTTGTATACAAGTTGTCCAAGACCATTATTCCACAACCAACTAAGTTATCATTTGAACACATATTCAAGCAAACAAGCAAGTGAACATAGTGTGTTTTTCATAGTCTAGGCTACTTGTGTAAAGATCACATTTTCCTTCCCATTTAGCACCATACCATGAACAGTTATAGATAAATGAATCTAACTACAACTGACAAAATAAAAATAGTTATGTGAATGATGGGCATGCACGCTACAGTGTGATCGTTCAGAATAATTCCACATGACAAGCATTCTTAGTGTGTCAAGTCTACTTATTTTCTATTATGACTCAATCTTGATTGTTTTAGTATCGTTTGGTCGGGACGAACAATGAGTCAATTTTTTTAGAATGCAGACTTGGAAGAAGGGAGCTAATCGAAATAAAGCCACTCACAAGTTAGTGAAGTAGGAGAGAAAAGGAAGAGCTTTAAGACTCCACACGCGGGTCGTCTACCTGATTACCTGCACGTGCCAACAGATGATCAATATCCCTTGCTCGGTCTCCAAGGTTCGATACAAAATACAAAATCCTAAGAACGAAAGCAATGAAATCTATTGAAACCGTTCAAGAAAATGCAAGTCATAAAACCAACAAGAAGGCAACCAAGCGGCACAAAAACGACAAGAAAACCAACGCAACGGAAAGGCCCCTCTTGGCTCTGCCTCCGAGTCTTTCCTTGAGGCACGATCCGTTGAATATGGGACCTAATTCCGAAGAAACCAATCCATAACGAGGAAAGGATCTTGATTCAATCTGTCCTGTTCGAACGGTTGTAAGTATTTCTTGGCCGTGCTCCCCGAATAGGGGGAACGGGGCATTACAGACTCCGGCTAGAGAGAGTGTAGCAGTAATGAGGCTATAGTTGTTAGACTTGGCTCGTAACTGGTGGACAGCGCCGAAGGTTTCTCTCATTGCACCGATTCTATTGGCTGTTTTTACTGAGAGGTATCAGGGGAGGTATTTTGACGTGGTGGCACATTATGAGCTTCATCAGAGGTTTAATAACCTCAGGAATAAGGATAGGACCGTAGATGATTAAATGAAGGAGTTTGCGAGACTTAGTCGGTTTGCTCCCACTTTAGTAGCGACTAAGTTGGAGAGGACGAGAAGGTTCCAATAGGGACTTCATTTAGAGATTATCTTGACAGTGGAGCATCATGAGTTTCAGATCTATGAATCTGTGATATGTGAAGCCAAGAGGTATGAGTAGACATCGCAGAGATTTCAGAACAAGTTGGGAGCCAGAAGAGGCCCAATATTTTAAGAGGATCAGCTTCCCAGTCATCAGCACCAGCTCCAGCAGTTCGAGCCCTGACGATTGGATCCTCGAGGAGGACAATATCAACTTAGCAGTCTTCCTAAATGTTCCATCGGCAGTGGCAGTCATCTTCTTAGTTTTTGCGTACTTGCTTTCATTGTGAGAAACCTGGGCATATAGTATCAGAGTGTCATAGGATACAGGGATTTTTCTTCGTGGGTAGGGTATCAGACCACATGGTTGGAGCATGTCCTAAGAGGAACCAGACTTGATTATCAGCAGTCTAGTCAGCAGTTCGGCCAGTAGCACCAAAGTACAGGGCACCAGCACCAGTATAACAGCAGTAGGTTCAAAGGCCTTTGCCTCTACAGGCTTAAGCATACATGCAGAGGCCGCAACAGTATACGCAGGCCCAAGAACAGGTGAGACCTAGAGGTCAGCAGAGAGGACCAATACCCATAGGACAGGGTCAAGCCTTCTTACTATCGATGGAGGAGGCTTTTGAAGTAGGAGATGTGGTAGTAGGTACCATTCTCATCTACTTTTATTTTGCTTCAGCTTTATTTGATTCCGGTGCATCGCATTTATTTATATCTGCACGCTTTGCGACAAAAGTTAGATTGGAGTCCGAGTCCTTACCTGTAAGGTTGAATATACTTACCGGTAATGATCTCGTAGGAGTAGATAGAGCATATCCCTCATGTAGAGTTATAGTGTACGGGAGATAGTTTCTCGCAAGGCTGATAGAGTTTCCTATGGGCGATTACGATATCGTCATTGGGATAGATTAGTTGAGTGCGAGACATGCGACATAGTGGCAAGGTTATCTTTTGTGTACCTGGTGGGGAGGAGTTCTCATTCTTGATAGGTACAATAGAGTCACCGAAGGTTACACTAATGATAGAGGAGGTCGAGGAGGCACAGTTTCCCAGAGTAGTTTATAAATTTTGTGACATATTTCTCGATAAGCTTCCAAGTGTACCACCTACTAGAGATGTGGAGTTCTATATTATTTGATCCTGGGAGCGGAGCCAGTACCAGAAAGAGTTTATAGGTTGTCACCATCTGAGTTAGAGATCTTGTACCCGATGATTGAGGAGTTGAGAGCCAAAGGCTTCATTAGACCTAGTGCATCGCCTTGGAGAGCCTCGTTACTTCTTGTTAAAATGAAGGATGGTTCATCGTATTTAGTTATTGATTATAAAATACTAAATACGGCAACCATTAAGAACAAGTATCCCTTACCCGGCATAGATGACTTTTTTGATCAGCTCAATGGGGCAACTATATTTTCTAAGATCGATTTATGGTCTTGGTATCATCAGATCAGATTTAGAGAGCAGAACATACCCAAGACGGCGTTCGGATCTAGATATGGTCATTGGAATTTCCTAGTTATGCCATTTGGAGCGACTAATGCACCATCTATATTCATGTCTCTCATAAATAGCATCTTCATGCCCTACCTAGACCAATTTGTGATATTGTTTATTGATGATATCATGGTCTATAGTCGGAGTGAGGAAGAACATGAGCGACATCTTCATGTAGTTTTTTAGATTCTTCGAGAGCATTAACTGTATGCAAAGTTCAGCAAGTGTGAGTTCTGGCTTAATTATATCTCATTCTTGGGATATATCATTTTTGGTGGAGGAGTCGAACTGGATCCCAAGAAGGTTGAGGCTATTAGAGTTGGTCAGTACCCCGTACAGCTTCAGATGTATGCAGTTTTTTGGGTCTAGCAGGCTACTACAGGCGATTTATGGCAGACTTTGCTAGGATCTCTGCACCCTTGACACGGCTGACATGTAAGGATGTGCGTTTTGAGTAGTCAGACGCTTGTTAGACTTCTTTCGAGAAGCTCAAGCGAAGTTTGATTTTGGCACCTATTCTAACACTTTCTGTGGGACCAGTCGGGTTCTCAGAGTATTACGATTCTTCAGAAGTGGTACTAGGGTGTGTCATTAGACAGCATGACTGAGTGATAGCTTATGCATCTCGGCAGCTTGGAGACCATGAGAAGAGTTATCCGACACAAGATCTTGAGTTGGCAGCTGTAGTTTTTGCACTTAACCTATGGAGGCATTACCTATATGGAGATCGAGTAGAGATCTTCACAAACCAAAAGAGCTTAAGGTATGTCTTTACACAGAAGGAACTCAATATGCGTCAGAGGAGGTAGGTCGAGTTATTGACGGACTACGATCTTAATCTTCAGTATCATCTAGAAAAGGCCAATATTGTAGCAAACGCCTTGAGCAAGAGAGGAGGAGGAGCTTACTTCTTGACAGATCAGCATCATATTTTGGAGGATCTACAGGAGATGGGTATTGAGGTAGTACTACCTGGTGATATCAGTTTTATGGCGAGTCTATAGGTTCAGTCTTCTATTGTTGAGAGGATCAGAGCATAGAAGACTGGTGATGTCTGATTTCAGCATCTCATAGCAGAGTGTCATTTTGGACGCAGACCAGAGTTGAGCATTCATGAAGATGGGACTCTCAGGTTTGGAAGTCAATTTTGTGTGCCAAGAGGAGATATCCGATAGGAGATTATGTCAAAGGCCCACAGTTCTCAGTACTTAATACATCCAGGAGGAACAAAGATGTAACTGGATATTCATCATCACTTCTGGTGGAATGGTATGAAAAGAGAGATAGCTCGGTTCATTTCTCGGTGTTTAGTCTGTTAGCAGGTCAAGACTTAGCATTAATGACAGGCCGGACTACTTTAGCCTTTACCGATTGCGGAGTGGAAGTGGGACCATATTACTATTAACTTTGTGATCGGCCTTCCTAAATTTCCGTCTGGCAGAGATGCTATATGGGCTATAGTAGATCGACTCACAAAGATTACTCACTTTCTTCCTTTCATAGTGGACCAGTCTATAAAGTAGCTAGATGAGAAGTACGTGAGACTGATTGTCAGATTGTACGGTATACCAGTTAGTATAGTTTCCGATAGAGATTCGCGGTTCACGTCTCAATTCTGGCAGAGCCTACAATAGAGTCTGAGTACTAGGTTGAAGTTTAGTTCAGCCGACCATCCGTAGACAGATGCACAGTCAGAACGTACTATTCAGACTTTGGAGGATATGCTTCGAGCTTGTACACTTGACTTCGGTGGATCTTGGGTGGATCACTTATACCTAGTAGAATTCTCCTACAACAGCTTCAAGGCGATCATTCAGATGGCACCCTTCGAGGCTTTATATGGTAGGAGATGCAGATCACCGTTAGCTTGGGGTGACATTGGTGAGAGGCAGATGCTTGGTCCAGAGATGATTGCTCAGTCGATTGGAGTGATATGGCAGATCAGAGAGCATCTCAGAGTGGCTCATGATCGCCAGCTTTTTTGGGCAGATCAGCACCGTCGTCATCTTGAGTTCTCTGACGGCGACCATATATTTCAGAGGATTTTGCCTACCCATAGAGTTATCAGATTTGGAGTACGTGGAAAGCTTAGTCCCAGATATATAGGCCAATTTGATATTCTCGAGCGAGTTGGAGACGTATCTTATCAATTTTGCCTACCCATAGAGTTATCAGATTTTGCCTACCCATAGAGTTATCAGATTTTAGAGGATTTTGCCTACCCATAGAGTTATCAGATTTCAGAGGATTTTGCCTACCCATAGAGTTATCCACCATCGCTTTATGAGGTACATGACGCCTTTCACGTATCTCAGTTGTGCCGGTATATTCCAGACCCAAGCCATATCCTGGATTATTCTGAGTTGGTCATTGGTACAGACCTATCATATAAGGAGAGGTTCGTATCTATTTTGGACCAGAGGAAGAAGGTTCTCAAGAACCGGACTATCAGGTTTGTTCGTGTTGCTTGGGTGCATCACTTACTGGGTGAGTCGACGTAGGAGCACGAGGATGATATGCGTACTCATTATCCATTTCTCTTCGACTTGGAAGGTATATTATTCATATACCCTTGTCCTATCTTAGCTTGTGCATGTGATTGATTGATAGCTTATTTGTTATATTTGTAATTGTTTCTTTCTGATTTCTTGTTGTTACCAAAAAAATTTATACTGACATGAGTTTCTTGTTTAATTTTGATTTTGTGCTAGCTTTCTTGGATTTTTCTTGTTAGTGATTTTGGATCCTTAAGAAATTTCGAGGTCAAAAATTTTCTAAGGAGGATAGAGTTGTGAGACTCATCTCACAGTATTCGTATTTTATACGGATACGTATTTTTGTGCTAGTTATTACATTTTACTGGATCTCGAGAAAACTTAAAAAATTTCAAAATTAAAACTTTACTACCTGACTGGTATACCGACGGTATACTGTCCGACAGATATTTGTTTCACTTTCGAGATATTTTTGAGATATTTTTCTATAAATAGTACTTGATATATTTTTTTTTTTATCTTTCTCTTTCCTCTCTTCTATATTTCTCTCTTGAGCTTGGAAGCGTGGTCCTGAGACCTGGAGTGTGGTTTCTGAACCCCTTCGTTACGGTGGACTAGAAGATCTAGGCTGGGAGCTCGCATTAGGCAAGTATACCTTGTCGATTTCGTGAACTTCTTTTACTTTTTGTCATTTTAATTTTATGGAGCTTTGGTAATTATTTTTTTGCTTAGAATTCCTTTACTATTATTTTTCATATCATGATTCTAGCTTAATGACCGTCTCGGTTTTAATTTCGGGTAGAATCTTGTTCCGTCCTTTTTGGTAACTCGATAACGAAAATGATATCGGAGTTGTGACCATGAGATTTAGTATATATTTTTATATGAGACTTACGCCAGACTTGACTTCTTGTTAACTTGATTCTGGTAATTTTTGGGGTTTGATTTAGTTCCCAAAAATCAGACTTGACTTAACCGGCATGTCGACGATATACTACAGTGTACCGACGGTATACCGATTTCGACCAACTTATTTTCTATCTGCATACAGATGGTGTACTACAGTATACCGATCTTGCCAATATTAGTTGATCGACTTCAGGATATTTGTCTTGGCCGGCATATCGACGGTGTACTGGGTTGTGCTGACGATATACCGATTTGTGAAAATTTATTTTCCAATAACTTTTTGCCTACTTTGAACAGCATAACGACGGTATACTGCAGTGTACTGACGGTATACCAATTTATTGGAATCCAGAAGTTGTTGTGTTTTTTCTATCTTTGGACCGGTATACCGATGATGTATTGGACTGTACCGACGGTATACTGATCGTGCATTTTCTTTAAGTATTCTTGGTTTTTCGTGATTTCATTTTGAAACTTCTGGCTTTTGCTTGGACACGTGATGACTTGACCTAATTATGGACATGAGCTAACATAGCTTCAAATGATTTGACTTGACTTGACATGGCTTTACTTAATTTTACCCAGCTTTGCTCGGCTGCATGTGATGACAAGATTGACTGGATTTGACTTGGCATGACTTTACATGGCATCATCGGACATGCCATGACTTGGTTTTACTTGGTTTTATCTGGTTGGATATGGCTTCACATAGTTGTAAATGGATTTAACTGGTTTCATAGGGCTTTACCTAACTTTACCTGGCTTCACCTGGATTGGAATGGCTTCACTTGGCTTTACCTAGTGATACGTGTCTTGGTTATTATCGAGGCTGACATGAGTCTATTTGTGCAATGTATATTAAAATTATGTATATTACTATTAGAACTTATTTTGTTTAATCATGTCTAAGATGGAATTTACGGAATGCCACACCCGAATTCATACAAGAAACTGCTAGGGGTTTATAACTAGAGATTCACTTAGTACATGGCTAGGAATTTTCCTAGGTTGCATGAAGTCCCAGTTATTCATATAGTTATCTTGAGGAGTATCCAGTGGTTTATATTGTTGAGTATCTTGAGGAGTATCTGATGATGGTTTATGAATATGGATATCTCGGACGGACAGCAGTGGCATGCAGTCAGAAGGAACTCTAGCATCGTATTGCATTCTAATTCTTAGTAATTAGGATTGTAATAACCTTAGTTAGCTAAAGTATCAAGCTGTACTTATATGATTTGCGTGATTTATAGATGATGGTTACACTAGGCTTTAAATGATCATAATTATATTTTTTGCACATGTTACTCTCTTGATTATCAGTTCAGGATATGTTATATTGCAGGTTTACAACATTTTTTTTACTATCCTGAGTTCTTTTACATGTTGTCTTTACTTTTCAGTATTTGTATTCCTTATGTTATTGATTTAAGTTCCTAGATCGGCTTTATTGGTGGTACTTATTATTCAGGGGTCTGACCCCTCTTATTTTGTATAGCCAAATTCAGTATCAGCACCAGAGGATCTTTCGTACTTTTCTGAGGATGGTGGCCTCCAGAAGCACCAGACCGCTTGAGTGAATTTTATTACTTTCCCACTCTGATCTATATTCTACTTTTGTTGGCATCTAGCCACCGAGCACGTATTTAGATCATGTTTTGGTTTGACCAGTTAGCCTACGGGCATTAATATGATTGACATATCCTAGGGTTGATTACGTATGACTCAAATTTTGGGTAGTTTATTAATTTTGTGTTTACTAGCATCATGATCATATGTATATTATAGTTTGAGATGCTTTACTATTATATTTTAGCTAATCTTACATCTTGTTATTATTCTTGTTGTTCATGTAATTGAGATACTAGGGTTTGTTGGACCTAGGCTTGACAAATAGTTTGTAGTAGTGACCCATCATATCTTACAGCTTTACCGTATATGTAGAGTACCAAATAGCTCTAAGTATACGTAGCTGGCATTCTCAACCCCGCTCTCCCATATTCTGGTTCTGGGGAGTGACAAGAAGCATGGTCGAGCACTTTGGCCGAATGCAAGTGACATGCAGCATAGACATATTGCTGTATAGTCGGTTCTGCCAGGCTGTCAGATCATTAAATGCTAAAATTTGGCTCGATCTTCGAGAAGATTTCTTAGGATTTGCACCGTATTTTGGGTTCAGACTCCAAAGCAACAGTTCAGACAAGATGAAGTGGCTTAACAAACTAGGGGTCATCGTCATCTCTTATCGATGCGTGGATTGAGGCTGTTCAGGATTTGAACAGCTGCCATCATTATCCCAAGCCGCATATCTTGGCCTATATAAGGGGGTATGAGGAGAAAAAGAAGGCTTTTATAAACCCTCAAGTCTTTCAAACTTTCTTCTATTATTCTTCCTTCCTGCCATAGCTCCCAAAGCTTCCTCCTCCGTCGCTGCAGCCAAGAAGGGCCCGAAAGGCAAGGGCAAGGGAAAGACCAAGGGGAAGGGCCGCGCTGTCGAGGCTAACCCTTATTTATTTCTCGACGAGGTTCAGCCGTCGATTAAGGGTAGGTCATTTGGGGAAGATGAAATAGAGTTCTTAACACAGAGACACATTGGTGTATTATCGTAGGTACCAAAATTATAAAATCTTTGCTCTTAAAATTATTTGTAGTAGTGAGAGTAAGGATCAATCCCACGAAGAGTAATTAGTTAATCTTTATGATATGTGAAATAGGATGGGGGTGGAGTTTTGAATAAAAGCAAATTAAAAACAGCTAAAATCAATTAAAGTATTAAAATCAATCAAAGGAACAAATGTTGTTGGTCTCAGTCAACATCCACCATTGGAATCTTAAAATTGATCAATGAAGCAAACATAAATTAACTCATACTTTGAATATTCACCGTTGGAAGTATTTTCTATCCCTCTTAGGCTTAGATAATTAGAAACAAGTGATATAATTAGCTTTAATTACAAAATAATCCAAGACAAGCGTTGATGATTTAATCAAGTAATTTCTTAAAGAACCGAGAGATCGATGAAGCAAAACAACACAAGCATAAGTTGTTGCATTTAATTTAGTCAAAAGTTTTTCT
Organism: Iris macrosiphon; assembly: GCA_036927795.1. Taxonomy (NCBI): domain Eukaryota; kingdom Viridiplantae; phylum Streptophyta; class Magnoliopsida; order Asparagales; family Iridaceae; genus Iris; species Iris macrosiphon. The sequence goes on from JAYESA010000001.1 coordinate 67,423,854, forward strand.
TCTAAGATCTAATAAAATAAATTAGTTTATTAAATCTTGGTTGCTTCACAAATTAGAAAATCAAACAATTACGGATTTGATGTCTAATTTATCAGTATATCGAAATGGATAATAGACTAGAAGGCCTCCAAGTAATTAAACAAAATAATCATGAAAGTAGGCATAGAAAAATATTCAATACTCAAAGCAAAAATTAAACATATGAAAATAATTTAGATCTCACAAGTTTATTGATTCAAAGGCTTCTGTTTTCTTCGACCAACAAGACTTTTAGCTTTGCATGTTCATGAAAACTTTAAAAGAATATTGGAGAAAAGGAAGAAGAGTTTTGTCTTTTTTTTTCTTTTTTTCTCCTGATTTTTACCCCTTTTATACACTCTAAATTAGTTGTTTGAAGCCCATAATATCTTTTCACAAATCCTCTAGAAGTTACAATCCCCCAAACAATAAAATAAAATCTTTGAACAAGTAGGAAAATGGTTAATTCAGCTCCACTTTTCGTGCACAACATAACTGACTCAACTTCAAGTCTGATTTAGCCCATGATGCAGCCAGACTCTCGGAAAACTCAAAGTAGTAAAATTGTACCTCTATCTATTAGCTTTCTGAATCAATTTGGATCAGCTAAATTGGGCTTCGGATGAGAAATTTATGACCATTTTTCTACAAGGTATCAAAATTGTCCAGAATTGATAATTAGCTCTATTTTGCATTTAGTGACTCTAATTGCATCGCAGATAAAAAAATAAAAATAATGAGGATCTTTAGACATCAAATGAGCATAAAGGAGTATACACTAAGGAATAAAAATATGATATTTTATGTTCTCATAAATACTCTCACACTTAACTTTTGCTCATCCTCGAGCAAAACTCTAATTTATTTTTCCAAAAAAAAAATCAAGATTGCAATGTCATAAATAAAAAATAACCTAGCTCTTCAAAACTCATAACATATCATGAATATATATTCTTAAACAATTTCTAATTACTTAGTAGGTATTTTCACTTGAAAAATGGAGTAAACTAAATAGGTAGACCCTCACTGGAATAAACAGTCAACTTTCATATGTTTGAAGGTATATATTTTACTCAAATTCATTCCAAAATAAATGATCTACCATAAGCTTATATATTTTCTCATTCTCCACCACTGGGATCACATGCATAACATAAATCATAAGAACTTTTCATGGGTTGTAACATGGCTTGGGATTAAGGTGGGATATATTTGGGAGTGTAGCTCAAAAGCCATCAAAACTAGTGGAGCAAAAATGAATCAACTCAATCTCAATATAAAAGATGTAAAATCAATCACTCAATTTTGTAATGTCTTCAATTTGGCTTTTAAAGCAATTAAACAATGTAAAACAACTTCCACCCCTTTTTTTTCTTTTCTTTTTTTTTACTTTTTTTGAACAATAATGGAACTTAGGAAATTTGAGGACGAAAATATGTTATATTTTGTTGGTTGTAACCAAACAACAAATTTAGACACCCCCACACTTATTTCTTCGTACACCCATACATATCATAATGATCAACAATGCTCCATTAGCTTTGCGACTTTGGTAAAGGTATAAATATTATAGGTTGAAAGCTTGTAATGTGGGTATACCAAGAAAAAGGTAATAAAGCTCAAAGGGGTTCAACAAAAAGATAATTAATTAAAGGTGGACTATTTGGCTTATGTAACGCATAACAAAGATGGCCTTAATAATGTTCATGCATGCATGTATCAATGTGTCCTCGAAGAGAATCAAAGCAAGTTCTAGAGAAATAAATCAGTGGAAGAATATCTCTCATGAAAGAATAACGAGACTGATGTGTCATTCTAAAGGCTCAAAACCTCACTAGCTTTTGTCTACCAATTTTTGATACTACCATTTTCAATAAAAATAACTAGACTAATTAATTCTAAGTTGAAAAAAATTACTTATTCAATCATGTTATGAATTTTTTAAATTTTGTTGAATCTAACTTATGACATATACAACCAAAAATCATTAAAAACCACAAAAACAAAATTCTTTTATTTAAAAAAAATTCTTTCTACTTTTTTTTAAGGACAACGAACTAAAAATGCTTAAAATAAAGTAAATCCTCCCCCCCCCCCCCCCCCCACACTTAAAACTGATATTGTCCCTAATGTATGGTAAAATACAAGGAAAAGGCAAAATTAGAAAAAAAAAATGAAAGAATAAGAATAAAAACAAACTCCCCTTAGGTTGCCTCTGTTTATTGTCGTTGATGTTTCCTCCTTCAATTGGTACAAATTGGATCCTCAAGGTCCAATTCATCCACATTCTCTACTTTGAAACCTTCATAGAAAAGTTTGAGCTTTTGGCCATTTACCTTCAATACTTTGGAAGTTGCTAAAATTTGAATTTCAACTGCACCATGATAAAAACATTAGTAACAATAAAAGGACCAATCCAACGAGAACACAATTTACCAGAAAACAGACGAAGTCGTGACTGGTATAGAAGGACTTTTTGACCAACTTGAAACATCTTCCTAGAGAACATCTTGTCATGAGAAGCCTTCGTCTTCTCTTTATAAATTCGAGCATTCTCATAGTCGTCATTGCGAATTTTCTCCAACTCTTGTAGTTGTAATTTTTTATTTTCTCCATTTTCATATGTCTTCATATTGAAACTCTTGATAGCCTAATAAGCCTTGTGTTCTAACTCAACAGGAAGATGGCATGGTTTCCCAAACACCAACCGGTAAGGTGACATACCGATAGGCGTCTTGTATGTAGTTCTATACACCCACAAAGCATCATCCAAGCGCAAATTCCAATCTTTCTACTTGGATTGACCGTCTTTTCAATGATGGACTTTATCTCTCTATTTGACACTTTCGCTTGTCTACTAGTTTATGGATGATAGACAATTGACACCTTGTGGGTCACATGGTACGTTCTCAGCAACGTCTCCACGGTTCGATTGCAAAAGTGAGTGCCTCGATCACTTATTAAGACTCTTGGAATCCTAAACTTGGAAAATATGTTAGATTTGATAAAATCTGAAATAACTTAAGAATCATTAGTCCTAGTAGCTTTAGCTTCTACCCATTTTGATACATAATCAACAACAAGTAAAATATATACATAACCAAAATATAAAGGAAACGGTCCCATAAAATCGATGTCCCAAACATCAAAATTTTTACAAAATAGTATAGGATTTTGTGGTATTTCATTCCTTTCAGATATATTACCTATTTTTTTAGCAATTATTGCATGTTTTACAAAAAGAATATGAATCACAAAATAAAAACGGCTAATAGAAACATATTCTAATACTTTTTTGTCATCTTCTTAGCTCCAAAATGTCCTCCACATGGATAAGAATGACAAAAGGTGAGAATTAAAATAATTTCATTTTCATGAATCACCTTCTTATCACTTGATCTGCACAATGCTTCCACAAGTATGGGTCATCCCATACATAGTATTTGGCATTACTTTTGATTTTATCTCTTTGAGCCTTTGACAAGTCAGGAGAAAACATATTAGTAACCAAATAATTTACAATATTTGCATACCAAGGTAATGGCGCACTTGAATGAAACAATTGCTCATCAGGGAACGTTTCCTGTAGACAAAGTTCATCCTCCATATGAACTAAAAGACTTAATATTCTGCAACACAATTTTCTGTCCCTCTTTTGTCTTTGATCTCCAAATCAAATTCACTTAAGAGAAGTATCCATCGAATTAACCTTGGTTTTGCCTCTTTCTTCATTATCAAATAGCAAAGAGCTGCATGATCAGAATAAACAATGACTTTAGTACCAAGCAAATAAGATCAAAAAATTTCTAAAGCAAAAACAACAGCTAAAAGTTCTTTTTCATTACTACAATAATTTCTCTGTGCATCATTCAAAGTTCTTAAAGCATAAAATTGGCCCAAAACAGCACCTACAAACAGCACCTACTGTCACGCCCCAGTCCCAAAATACGTAGGACTAGGAATACGAAAGCATGTCAGCCGTATGTATATAGCAACTCCAAAATATGGAAACCATAACACATACATACGCTGTATTATGAATAACATTTCACAAGTGGTATAGGTTTAATGTTATAGGTCACAGGGCATAACTAGATCTCATCTACAGAATCAATATAACTGAATCAAGTATAAAATGCTTGATAAGAACAAGTAGTTGGGTGGAGACAAATCCATTTTCCAACAAGAATATAAGAGAAACCAAATAAGTAAATATAATGAACAATGAGACTCAAAGAGAAGACCTCCTCGAAAGATAATGAAGTAGCAAGTCCTGATCCGTGCTCCTACGAATAGTCATGATCGTCTATACCTAGAAAGGGACCAGGTTCTCAGAGGGACATAACAAGATACATAGAAGCATCCCAATTGAATACAGTAAAATATGCATAATAGACAAAAAATATATAAATACGCTGTACCAGACAATCTTTAAAAATGCATAATAAGGATAACTTTTTGACGTATGGGCATGCGTAGGCTACTCTATCTATCTCATAACTTACACACACGTCCATGAACATCATCAATCGACATACCGCAAGGGTAGCGACCATCGTGACACCATCAATCGACATACCGCGAGGGTAGCGACCATCGTAACACAACTACCATAGTGCGTGCTAGTTACTACGGTAACCAGAGTGGGTAGCCCATACGCCTACTGATTGTCCTTACCTCCCATGATACTATGTGTCAAGTGTGTGTCAACATATATAGTATATAATTATGACTGAAAGAAAACACATATATGATGAATATATAAAAAATAGTAAGCATGCAAAGTAATATAAATAATTTGGCAAGGTATACTTGCCTGACAAGAAAGCTGTAAAGTGTAAGCGCCCAGACGTCAAGCACAGGGGATCAGAACTATTGCATCAGAATGAACGTCTCTGGATGCTGAAATAAACATCACCAATGTTCCTAGAATAAGCGAGATAGTCAGAAAAGTCTATCCTTTCGTCCAATTTGGACACAGGGGCAAAACGATAATTTCGGTCAAAGCGGGATCCACTTGTGACCCACTTTACATAAAAATATGTGCCAAAGGTAAAGGTCTCTAAATGGGATAAATTATAGGTCAAAATAAATTCTAAACGTCGATACGAACTCAACGGAATATCAAATTTTGGATTCCGGTGAGCCGATCACAAATTCGCCCTTCAAGTCAAACCGTAGGGCCCGCAAATAGGCGGCTTAGTCAACTGTCTCAGAATCGCGTAAAACATGGGTCACAGGACCAGCGTGATACCATGAATCTATTGGTGCAAGTTTTATCGCATTCTGACGAGCGTACACAAAGTAGGGTGGTGTTTTGTAAAAGTCGCGATATAGGGACTTTTTGCGGATACAGGTTGATTTCGACGCGCACACACGTCCGAATCAACTTCCGCGAAAGCCCACACGTCAGGATATACATACGTGCCTTTTGGTGCAATTGGTACGCGATGAGGTGGTCCCGTTTGGCGGAACACACTCAGTATCACAAATCTTAGTTTTGAAAGATCAAGATTTTGGTCGTTTTGGATGCTGAATAATTTAACAAATAAAATAAATTAATAAAAACTAAAAGAACAGTTAAATTCTCCGTTATATAGAGAAAAAAATCTTTTAAATAGATTTTGAAAATATTAAACAGGTTGGTGGCTAATTGGGCATAAACATGGGGATTTGGGTTGAAATTCTGGATTGTTTTAGTCAGTTTTTCGGCCAACTTCCGGTCGATTTTTCGACCAATCCAGGGAACGAAAACTCGTCCCGCTTGAAGGAAAATTCTAGAGGGTTAGGTTGTGAACGTACACGGACAAACCGCTCGAGAAAAGGATCAAAGATGGGCTCGGGGCTGTGTACATGCGCGCGTGGGCATGCGGGCGGTTATTCGGCGGTGCGGTCGCCTGCGGCTGCGGCGGCGCGGGGCGGCGGCTGCGGTCGGTCGCCGGTCGTCGGGGAAGGAGATTAGAGTTAGGGTTTGAGTTTTGAGTTAGGGTTACATATATACGTATATATATAGAGAGATAGGGAGAGGGGGATGTCCAGGTTCGAGGGGGTGTGGGTTTGTTTGGTTTGCTGCGGGGGGGGGGGGGGAGGGGGTTCGTTTGGTTCTAAGTAGTTAGGAATTAGGATTAGATTGCTTTAGGTTTTGTTAGTTTTTAGGTTTTAAGTTATCATTATTATTTCTTTTCTTTTCTTTTCTTTTCTTTTCTTTTCTTTTTCTTTCTCCTTTCCTTTTTATTTCTATTAACAACATTATTATTATTATTACTACTATTATTACTAATACTATTACTATTATTATTATTACTATTATTATTTTTTTATATATTATTATTATCATTACTATTATTATTATTATTACTATTACAATTATTATTATTATTATTATTAACTTTATATTTATTAACATATATATATATTTACATATATAGATGAGGTTATAAATAAAAAAAAAACATTTTAACACAAAATAAATTCTAAAAAATCTATCACCCTTTAACAAGACTCTAAAAATAATAAAAAATTATTTTGTGGAATAATTCTAAATGAGTATTTATATAAGTAATTTAATCAATAAAGTTTATTTTCTTTTTAACTATGAAATGCTTTAAAGAATTTCAATAATTTAATAAAATACTTAAAATAAAATTTAAAATTTTTAGGGGATTTACACCTACTACATAATCACTTGCATTATACATTATCTCGAAAGGCATGTTCCAGTCAGGGGGCTGGATAACTGGGGTAGAAGTCAATATTTTCTTTAGTGTATCAAATGCCTTTTTACATGCTTCATCAAATTCAAAATCCATATCCTTTTGTAGCAACTTGCGAAGGGGTAACGCTATTTTGGCGAAGTCTTTGATAAATCTTCGGTTAAAACCTGCATGTCCAAGAAAAGAACGAACTTTCAGCACACTGTGAGATAAGGTAAAGATTCAATAATATCAATTTTGGCTTTTTCTACCTTAATTCCCTTAGATGAAATAATCTGACCCAAAACTATAACCTTGTTCAACCATAAAATGGCATTTTTCTGTGTTGATTAGTTTCTATGCATCTTTGAAGAACAAGTGTAAGGTTATGCAAGCATTTATCAAAAGAGTCTACATAAACTGTGAAATCATCCTTAAATACTTCTATAATATGCTCAACATAGTCTAAAAATATGCTAACCATACACCTTTGGAAAGTAGCTGGGGCATTGCAAAGACCGAATGGCATGCGACGATATGCAAAAGTTTCAAATGGACATGTAAAAGTTGTCTTTTCTTAATCCTCCGGAGCAATTGCAATTTGAAAATAACCGGAATAACCATCAAGAAAATAATAGTAAGAATGACCAGCTAACCTTTCAAGCATTTGATAAATAAAAGGTAGTAAAAAGTGGTCATTTCGGATTTCAGTATTTAATTTTCTATAATCTATACAAACCCTCCACCCATTCTGGACACGAGTGGGAACTAACTCATCATTTTTATTCTTCAGGACAGTTGTCCCGGTCTTTTTAGGAATCACTTGCACCAGGCTAACCCACTGGCTATCCGAAATAGGATAGATCACTCCAACTTCAAGAAGTTTTAGGATCTCCTTTTTTTACTACCTCCATCATGGGTGGGTTCAATCTTCTTTGTGGTTGACGGGAAGGTTTTTCTCCTTCCTCACATAAGATAAGATGCATGCATGTAGATGGGTTAATTTCTTCTATATCCGCAATTGTCCAACCAATAGCCGTCTTATGCTCCTTAAGGATCTGCACAAGCTTTTCTTCTTGTGGTGCACTAAGTTTATTAGAGATTATCACTGGTAATGTTCCTCGAACTCCAAGGAATACATACTTGAGGTGACTAGGGAGAGGCTTCAAGTCTGGAATAGGTGCCTGCAAAACAGAGGGTAAAGGCCTCTTATTAGAAATTGGTAATAAAATATAAGAAACGTTACCTGACTGTTGTATGTTTGGAAAATCATTCAATGCTGCTACAGTTTCCTGCAAATTATAACTCAAAGCTAACTTCTTATGCACTTTTTCAAGATGCTCACTAATGGCCACTTCCAATCCATCTTTGTCATCAAGTTCAAAAATATCCTGTGCTAAAGAATCAACCACATCAATAGAATAAACAATATTATCATCATCAGGATATTTCATGGCATCATAAATATTAAATTTAACAATCTTACCATCAAATTACAAAGTAAGTGTGCCACTATGAACATCTATCTTAGTCTTGGATGTCTTTAAAAATGGTCTTCCTAACAAAATTAGAGCAGTTTGATCGCCATTTTTTATATCAAGCACATAAAAATTAGCAGAAAAAACTAAATTATCAATTTGTACAAGAACATCCTCGACTACTCCCTTAGGATAGGTATTAGATCTATCAGCCAATTGAATTACAACACCAGTTTTATCAAAGGTCCAAGATTTAAAGATTCATATATAGAATTTGGCATAATATTGATAGAGGCTCCTAAATTTAATATGGCTTTCTCATATTTATTGTTACCTATCTTACAAGGGATTGTAAACATTCCAGGATTTTTGTATTTCGTAGGGAGTTTTCGTTGAATTACTGCAGAAACACTCTCCCCAACTTTTACCTTTTCATATCCTTTATGCTTTTGTTTCCTCTTTATTGTACACAATTCTTTTAAAAATTTAGCATAGCGAGATACTTGTTTGATAGCATCTAAAAGTGGAATATTTACCTCATAATTATGAAAAGTCTCATATAACTCATTATTTTGTTCAATTTTTCTAGATTCTGTTAAAGCTTGAGGAAAAGGAGGTACTAGCTTATAATCATTAAGGGGTGGAAACTTACAATTGGGTACCTCATCGTCATTGGGGACATTTGTGTCTACAACGGCGCCAAAATTTGGTGTGCTGTCGTAGGCACCCAAATTATAAAACCTTTACTCTCAAAATTATTTGTAGTAGTGAGAGTAAGGATCAAACCCACGGAGGGTAATTAGTTAATCTTTATGCTATATGAAATAGGATGGGGGTGAAGTTTTGAATAAAAGCAAATTAAGAAGAGCTAAAACCAATTAAAGTATTAAAATCAATCAAAGGAACAAATATTGGTCTCAGTCAACATCGACCATTGGAATCTAAAAATTGATCATTGATGCAAACATAAATTAACTCATACTTTGAATATTCACCGTTAGAAGTATTTCCTATCTCTCTTAGGCTAAGATAATTAGAAAGAAGCGATCTAATTAGCTTTAATTACTATAAAATCTAAGACAAGCGCTGAAGATTTAATCAAGTAATTTCTTAAAGAACTAAGAGATCGATGAAGCAAAACAACATAAGCACAAGCGGCTGCATTAGTCAAATTTTTTTCTCCTAAGATCTAATAAAACAAAGTAGTTCATTAAATCTTGGTTGTTTCATAAATTAGAAAAATCAAACAATTACTGATTTGATGTCTAATTTAGCAGTAGATCGAAATGGATAATAGACTAGTAGGCCACCTAGTAATTAAACAAAACAATCATGAAAGTAGTCATAGAAAAATATTCAATCCTCAAAGCATAAATCAAACATATGAAAATAATTTAGATCTCACAAGTTTAATGATTCCAAGGCTTCTGTTTCCTTCGACCAACAAGACTTTTATCTCCGCATGTTCATGAAAAGTTCAAAAGAATATTGGAGAAGAGGAAGAAGAGTTGTGTCTTATTTTTTTCTTTTTTTCCTGATTTCTACCCCTTTTATACATTCTAAATTAGTTGTTTGAAGCCTACAATATCTTTTCATAAATCCTCTAGATGTTATAATCTCCCAAATAATAAAATAAAATCTTTGAAAAGTAGAAAAATGGTTAATTCAGCTCAACTTTTCGTGTACAGCATAATTGACTCAACTTTAAGCCTGATTTGGCCCATGATACAGCCAGAATCTCGTAAAACTAAAATAGTAAAATTGTACCTCTATCTCCTAGATTTCGAATAAATTTGGATTAGCTCAATTGGATTTTGGATGAGAAAGTTATGACTATTTTGCTACAAGGTGTCAAAATTGTCCAGAATTGAAAATTAGCTCCATTTTGTATTTAGTGACTCCAATTGCATCCTAGATCAAAATATAAAAATAATGAGAATTTTTAGACATCAAATGAGCATAAAGGAGTATACATTAAGAAATAATAATATATTATTTTATGTTCCCATCATACATTTGCACAGTTGGACGCATGGATGAGTCTATGCGCCAACTTCTCACTGTCGCATGGGTAGCTCAGCCACATGGAAAATCCAGCAGCATAAACAACCAGGTCGTATGGATGACACATCCGCATGGATAACCCATCCATATAAACAACCCTGCAATATGGGTTATCTCGGCCGAATGAGTGACCATGTTGCATGGGTGACTCGAACACATGGTTGACTCAGCCGCATAATTGACCATGTCGCATGGTTTTGGCTGTACCGCATAAGTATATCATATTGGAACATTGGTACTCTCAATAATTCTGACTGAGCTTCTTTATGGTTTTAACAGCGACCTGGCCATCGATTACGGTCTGCTTCTGTTGAACATGAACCTTGGGGATCTAATTGTGGCAGTTAATACCCAGAATGGCAAGGATCTTTAGCCTGAACGTCAACAGAAGATCGTTGAACAGACGCCTTCCTTCTTGTTGAGCCAGATAAAGTCAGGGGAGATCCCCACTAAAGATGGGAACCATTTTTTTAAGGAGCCATACTTCCTGTTTGCGAATGCACTGGAGTCTTCTCAGTTTGAGGTGGGGACAACCAGGAAGAGCTAGTCTTTTACCTTTTAAGAAGCGAAGATGACATTTTCTTCTTTTGAACATCACTTGCCTCAGTCGGGCTTGATAGTGATGATGGGTCTAAGGCGGATGTACTAGAACTTAACCTATGAGCCACAGGGTCAGGTGTCGGACCGACAAGAACAAAGAAAAGTTTTACAGCACAAAGGAGTCACCCTCGTACTCCTTGCCTGGATTGAAGACCGGTCTTGTTGGAAGTGAACTAGGACCGAACCTTAGCATATATTCGGCGGACACCTTCCTTCATCAAGTTGCCAAAAAGGGGACCTATCCCACGGGACAACTGCGGGATCTTAGCTGGGCACATTATAGTCACACCTGGTGTCGTTTGACCCTATGGATTCTGAAAAAGTACGAGAGCTCAGGTCTGCCGACTTGTTGTGTCATGGTTTAGAGATAAATTGCCCCCTCTTCGTAGCCCTGATGGAATTATACAACCTTAGCATGGGAACTTTCTTTACACCTGGCGGTGAGATGGGATTGGCCTTGCATGAGATGCATACCATCTCAAAACTCCCTTGGGGAGAAGAAACCTACGAAGAGTATACACCAAGAAATAAAAAACTCGAAAAATTAGAAGCCGAGAACATGGAGATCCTGGCGGTGTACCAGGAATTTCTATTCCACCACGATATTTGTCAGCGGATATCAAAGAAGAAAAAGAAGTCCTCTTAGGGGTCTTCCCCTCGTATCATAACTTGGACCCGCCACCTCTTTCAGGAGCCGAAGGAGTCCACCATAATCCATGTTCGGGCACCACTATCCGAGCAAGAGGTGGTTGATTCAATTCAGGCGCTGAAGGAACTGGCTGCTGCTGAGGATAAAGTCGTTGAGGGTTCCTCGGAGGAAGATGACTAACCTATTGACGAGCTGGGTGACCTTGATGAGGAACTTAGCTATTTCTATATGGACATTCATAGGTTATCCGCTAAGGCCGTGTTGACGGGATACCTGATGCTCTGGTTGCACAACTGCGTAGTCCCGGGCGGGTCTGGGACAATAGAGTGGATCAGTCCCACCCTCATCCTTCCGATCTTGAACTTGGCTATCTGCCATAAGCTAGCTCTTCTGTCGGCAATGGTATGTTTCATCCATCGGGGTCTCCGCAACTTTGCTGAGAAGGTGGAGGACCATCCTGGCAAGGGGTATTTCAATAGGGTCGAGCTCCCATACTATTATATGATGGTTTGGCTTCTCCTGCATTATGGGTCCCTGATGGGCCCTTGCACTGATGAGAACATAGTGGCTGTCGATGCCCTGATTCACAGGTATCGGGGAATCAAGTGGAAATGTGACACGGTCCCCGATGGTAGTTGAAAGCTTGCATTTATGACAAACTGGACTTTTTTCACAACAGAGCCTGAGTTCGCTAATGATGAGAGAAACATCGTCCACCAAGATGACTGGGCAAAGACCCAAAATTTGTCTGAGAAACTCTTCCGCTGGCTGCAAACCATTCGTCCCTCTCATTTAGTGTACCAAAATTGAGCTATTACTTTCGGGGAGTTTTATCTACCAAGCCGGTTCGCTCATTAGTTTTGCTATAATCAGCTCTTACTGGGTCACCCGAGTGAGTCCCTTGGATACAATGGCAGCTTACTTGATGGAGCTCGAGCCTGGAGTTACTATTGTGCCGCTGTCACTCAAGCTTGGTTTCAGTTACTAACGGCCGACGTCGTGCCCAGAATATTGTAAACAATGACAAAGTATTACTTCACGGCCAATGCCCCGCCGGCTGACTTTGTCACCCTCACTTTTTCATTCAAGGGTAGTTTAGTAATTGACATGGGTAATATTTATTTTAGGATTATTTGTATTTAATATTGTGCATGCATGATTTATTTAATTATTGTATTACTTATTTATTACTAGTTTTGGATTTGTTTTAGACTTGTGTAGTGGACCTAACTCATTTATTAGTTGCATGAACCAAACTTTTAGATTGAGTTAGATTTGAGCCCACGAATTAGGCCCATGGATTATGAGATTTGATTAATTAGAGAAACTATTAGACTAGAACCTTCCCTCCCTAATTAATTTCTTCATGAGAGGCCCCAAGGTTTTTTTTTGAGTTTTCACATTGCTTGGGGAGGAGGTTGCATGGCCGGCCACAAGGAGGAGAGAGAGTGCTCATTTCACTTCACCAAATTCCCAAATTCTAGATCTATAATTTTCCCACTTCCAATTCCCTCTACTCCCTCATCAATTTGCCACCAATTCTTCAGCAATTTCTTCCCAAATTCTTTATTGAGGCTTCGACATCAAGGATTTACAAGAAGGAAGTAAGGAGCAAGGAGGCCAAGATCTACAAGGAGAGGAGCTACTTGGCAATTGGGAACTTTTTATTGGAAAACCATCTCCTAAAAGGTACATTTCAGTTTTTTACTTCTATTAGGCTCTAGATCTGAGATTTAACCATGAGAAATCAACTTGTGTCGTATCCAATTTGGTGCCAATTTTAGGGAAATTCTGAGATTGGCACATGTAGTGCTTGTCATTGGGTCTAATAGATCTAAATAATATTTGATTGCTTTTTTGTAACTTGTGTCATATCCATAATTAGATACGTGTAGGCTGTATCTCGTTAATTTGACGAAACGAGTTGATTTTAGGGATTTTTCTCCAACACGGGGCCTTATACATATCATATTGTGACACAGACACGTAGATACTGTAATTACTATATATATTGTTCGTAATTAGTGTTTTGGACTTGCTCGTGTCCTCCGGGATGAGTTTGGTTGTGTGTTGGAGCCGTATCGCAAGCGTATCATAGAACAAGTGTGATACGGGTACGGTGCACTCTACGTGTTTGATGTTTTGCTTTTATTCTATACGTACATGTGTATTCATACATTTAGATGATAATTATATATGTATATCTTAGTGTATTTATGATTAGTGTATAGGTGTGTGTCTATGTGTATATATATATATATATATGTTTGTATATATATATGTACTAGTGTTTATATGTATATGTGTGTGAGGGGTGTTATATGCATCTAGGTATATGATAGCTAGATATCTATATGTATGTATATAAAATGTTTATGTGTTTATGTATATGGAGAAGTATATATGTATGCTTAGATGTGTTTAAGTGTATATGTTCGTGTGTGTGTATTCATAGTCGTATTGTGTTGTGGCTGTGTGTGATGTGTGAGGGGCCTTGTGGCAGTATTGAGGGGACTGTGCAGCTCTTGCACAGTCAAGGCAGTACCGGCAAACATCAACAGGGAAGAACCACTACACAGTAGCAGTGTGCAGCACAATGCTCAAGAGAAGGGAAGCCAACAGAATTTCAAGCAGGGAGCTCCTACAGAGGAGTACCACTGCAAAGCAGCTATGTTCAACAATGGAAGAGTGGATCAGCAGCAAGATGGGGGCTCAGCTGCACTCGTGTATCAAAGCATGGAAGATGGCTCGGGCTTGCACAGTGTTTGGTTTCAGTTCACTGTGCTGTGCCCGAGCAAAGTACCAGTTTAATGTTTTGTTTTGACTGTGCAGTTCAGTCCATTTTCTGTGAGTTTCGATTCCAGTTAGGTATAGTTAACAGTTTGGTTCAGTTAGTATCAATAGGATTGTTAGGTTAAGGTATTTGAGTAGTAGTTAGTTGTTTAAATTGTTAGTTACTTAGTTTAGGATGTTAGTGAATATTTAACAATATAGGTATCTATGTAGATGATACGTTTAGGTATGGTTGTTAGTATAGGAATAAGTTTAGTAGTTTGATTATAACAGTTAGTATCTACATATAGGTTAGAGTAGATATATATATATATGTTGAGTTAGCTAGTTAGCTACTTATATATATATTTGTATGTAGTAGTTGGATATTATAGTGTTAGTTATATAGTTAGATGGATTATATATATATATGTATTAGTGATGTTAGTATTGAGATTTCCTTAGGATACTAAGGTATCACCAAGGTATTGGGCCGATACCCAAGGTATTGAGTTTGGGTATCGTGTTAGGTGTGATACACATTGGTACAAGACCAAGGTATCATATTTTATTGTTTTAATATAGTATTAAGTATCATGACTTGTATATATATATATCTAAAACATTATTTTTATATATATAAACTTGCGTATCTTGGGATACGGCTCTTTGAGTGCCTGGTTGTCTCTTAGATTAGTTTGCATAGCATAGCTTCATAGTGTATCGACTTAGTGACTTAGTATTAGACTCTTGCAACCTAGATTTTATTGGTTTGACATAAAAATGGCGTATCGACCTAGAATTTCATTAACTTCTCATATTTTTATTCTTGAACCTTGTATTGATGTAACATACCATTTATAGGTTGTGTGACGCCAGCTTGGGCATCGAGAGACACACCTTGCTTAGGACGTCAGGCGAGTACATTTCTCTGATAGTTTTCAATTCCTAATATTGTATATATGCATGTTCTAGAATTGTATACTTGACTCCGATACAGTAATTTTACGAACTGGTACTATATGGATCCCGTCAGGATATGTCATCCCCTACCGTGTTCAGCGGGTACTTATGTATATTATATCTCATCATGTATATTGGGTATTGATTATATTTCGTGTTCACACACTGCTCGTGTTTAGTGTACTTATTCGCGTACACCCATTGCTCATGTTCAATGGTTATATTTTGTGTTCGTAGCGTGTCATGATTGGATCTATTAGTATTAGTTGGAGGTGGGAGAGTAGGATTTGATTATATGATCAAAGCCATTGTTACATCGTGTACATTCTGGTTACATACCATACTTGTTATCCATCTTACCTGATCATGTTCACCCAACCGGATCACATAATAAACTTGTATTCTGAGGCACATTAGTTAGTTTAGATTACAGTTATTTTATCATATTATGATATTCATATTGTTGATCTATATTCTCGTATATTACCTATATATCTATTGTTCATCATTCATATATTTAATGATCTTATATTTTATTTCTATATCTGTTTATATGCTCGATTATGCTATTGAAACTGCTTTCAGAGATATATACTACGCTATAATCCTGACTGGATATATTTTTCCAGATGACTGGCTTATAGAGCAGTGTCCCACATTCTACGGGCCACAGGACGTTGTACCTATAGAGGATACTCCTATTGATCAGGAGGACTTAGTTACAGATCCCGAGGAGGTTTAGTTTATTTGTATTAGATTATATTAGACTATTCTTTTGGTGGATTCACAGTTTGTATATTATTTCAGATTATGGATTGTATCTTATTCTTTCCTTCTATTCTATTCGTGCATTATTCTTCCTTAGTTTGTTTTGTGATTGAAATTATTTATTCATGTGAGATACCATATTGCTCCTCTATTTGGAGTTGAGATGATTGACATGTACCATATTATATTGTTGAGATGTTAGATAGTTAGAATTGACCCAAATAATGTTCTACCACCGATTCTGTGATGTAGGCTGGGTGTAACCATGTACTCGTGCCCGAATATCCGGGTGCCGGTCGTGACACATTTTAGTGGTGGCCCATGCAGGTCTAGATTCGCAAGTAGTGCAACATCATAGTTGTGCTTGCCTAGAGTACTGCTACGAGCCTGCTTTAGGAAATAGGATTTAGGCTGAGAGTTTACTCAATCACAACTAAAAAATATTCCAAAATATGTTTTGTAAATCCTTATCTATTGAATATCGCTTTACTTTGAATAAAGTACTATCCTTCTTTGATGATATCGTATCTTATTCAATATTGATTTCGTATTTCAATCTATCTTCAAGATGCCGCCGAAGACGCGTTCCCAACGATCAGGTGCAATGGCACGATCAGTCACTTCATCACCCATGAGGGCAGCACCCAAAGACGATGGTCCAGCACCTACATTTAGGTGGTCAGCTTCACCGGTCCAGGTGGATGTATCGGCAACAGCTTTCAGCGGTGCTCCACCTCCAGGACCGAGGAGGACAGGCAGATTTCGAGGATCTTCCACCTCCATCACTAGTAGTTGATCAGATACAAATGTTCATGCTTTTCCAGCAGATGATGGAGGTGCAGTAGCGATAGTCAGAGGTCCTACGACAGAGCGTGGAGAACGGTCACCAGATAGCACTTACAATAGTGGAGAGAGCAACTATAGCCTAGCTACAAACGATACCAACTCAGTTTATTCCGCATCAGCCGAGGCCGGGTACCATCATTGACTTCAAGAGGATGGGCTCGAAGGACTTCAGGGGCACAGAGGGGATTATCTATGCGGACGAGTGGATCGAGGACATTGAGAGGAACCTGCGGCTGGTGCAGATTCCAGAGATGCTACAGATAGAGGCAGCGGCTTATCTGATGTTCGACATTGCCTTGACGTGGTTCCAGACAGACCCGAGGATTACAATACCAGGACTCTCTTGGGAAGCCTTCAAAGAAATTTTCAAGGAGAAGTTCTTCCTAGACGTGGTTCTTACATCTTTGGAGAGTCAGTTCCAGTACCTTATCCAGGGAGGTATTTCAATGGACTAGTATGCGGTGGAGTATTACCGTCTAGGTCATTTCGTGGAGGATCAGAACCATAGAGGGAAGGCAAGGAAGTTCAAGAAGGGCCTGAACCGAGAGGTCAAACCCCACACCAACGGAGATCCTACCGCCACCTTCGAGGTGATACTCAGGAAGGCGCAGAGAGCGGAGGATGACTTAGAACTTGGCTCTAAGAGGTCGAGGGACACAGGAGGATCCAGCAACAATATGGGTCCAGTGAAGAGCCCTCACTTCCAGCAGCAGCACCAGAGGCCTTACCAGCACCAGAGGCAGCAGTATTACGGGCCAGCTAGAGTGTCGGCTCAGCCGATGCATCAGATCCAGAAGGCAGCAGTTCCTTGCACTTTTTGTAAAAAAACAAGGACAAGGATGGGACGTATGTAGTATGAGGATAGGCTAATGCTTATTCTGTGGATCGGGAGATCATCAGTTGCGGGCTTGTCCCAAAGTCCCAGCTCGTCCAGCTCAGGGTGGAGGACATGCACAGATGGCACCCGCTAGACCACCAGCGGGCCAGCAGAGAGGACCTCTTCCACCACAGCAGCAACAGTTTGACCAGCATCAGCAGCAGAGAGGAGCGCCGCGATAGGGGCGAGCTTTTGCCTTGACTGTCGAGGAGGAGGAGCCGATTGGTGATGTTATCTCAGGTTCAGTTTATCTCGACTCCTTTCCAGCTCATGTTTTGTTCGATTCTGGTGCTTCTCATAGATTTGTATCTGTATATTTTACTTTGAGGTATCATCTTGAGTCTGAACCATTGGCGAGGACTTGTAAGATCACGACCGGGGGTGGCATCATCCTGGTCAGTGATGTTTGCAAGAACCAGAGAGTTTATTTGGGAGGCCGTGAGCTGAGTGTATGTTTACTTGTAATGCCACTTTCGAGTTACAATATAGTACTCGGGATGGATTGGTTGAGTAGACATCACACTAGTATCGATTATCGTGGAGGCATAGTTTTATTTCAAACGCCAGGAGAGCCGTAGTTCGAGTTCATCCGAGGAGAAGAGCAGAGCGAAGGCAATTTCTATGGAGCTTTGGTAGAAGAGCAGGAGCTGCCACATCCGTTGATTGCAGATTTCTTGGATATCTTTCCAGAGGAGTTACTGGGGTTGCCGCCGGATAGAGATATGGAATTCTCTATCGATTTGGTGCCAGGCGCAGAGCCGATCTCTCAATACGTCTATAGAGTAAACAATATCGAACTGACAGACATGAAGAAGCAGGTGGATGAGTTACAAGATAAGGGCATTATCCGTTCTAGTTCTTCACCATGGGGTGCTCCAGTACTTTTTATACCAAAGAAGGATGGGTCAGAACTTATGTGTATCGACTATAGGGTACTTAATAACATCACTATCAAGAACAAATATCCGTTGCCGCGGATAGATGACTTGTTTGACCAGTTGAGCGGAGAGAAGGTATTCTCCAAGATAGACTTGAGGTTAGGGTACCACTAGGTAAAAGTGAAGAGGGAAGAAATCCCGAAGACAGCTTTCAGGACTCGTTATGGGCAGTTTGAGTTCTTGATGATGCCGTTTGAGTTGACCAATGTCTCGGCAGTATTCATGAACCTGATAAACAAGGTATTTCAACAGTACCTAGACCAGTTTGTTGTAGTCTTCATTGATGATATTCTGATATATTCGAAGACCCGAGAGGAGCATGAGCAATACTTGAGGATTATTCTAGAGAAACTCAGGAAGGAGAAGCTGTATGGCAAGTTATCGAAGTGTGAATTCTTTGGGCATGTTATTACAGGAGATAGAATCTCGGTGGACCCGAAGAAGATCTCAGCAATTGAATCGTGGTCTACCCCGAGTTCAAAAGCAGAGATCAGGAGCTTCCTTGGATTAGTAGACAACTACAGGAGGTTTGTTCAGGACTTTTTCAGACTTGCAGAGCCGATGACTAGACTGACCAGGAAGGATGTAGAGTTTGTCTGGACTGAGGAATGTTAGTCAGCATTTGAGAAGCTGAAGAGGAGATTGACTACAGCTCCCATCTTGACACTACCATCAGGAGCAGGAGGATTTTCTATATACTGTGATGCATAAGGGAAGGATTTGGGTTGTGTGTTACAGCAGCACGGGAAGGTGATTGCTTATGCTTTCAGGCAATTACGCCCGCATGAGAAGAACTACCCTACCTATGATTTGGAGTTGGTAGAGGTTATCTTTGCTCTCAAATTATGAAAATACTATTTATATGGAGAGAGTAGAGATCTTCACAGTATATGTTTACACAGAAAGAGCTCAACATAAGGCAATGGAGATGGTTGGAGCTAATGAAAGACTTCGACATATCTTTGCAGTACCATCCAGGAAAGGATAACGTAGTCGCGGATGTTTTGAGCAGGTATCCCATGGCTATGTGCTTGACTAGAGACAGATATTTATTGGCAGATCTTGATAGTTTGGGCATTGAGGTACTAGTTCCTGGAGTCGTATTACAGATGTAGGGACTTCAGGTGCAGTCGGAGCTGATGGACTGGGTCAGAGCCGGACAATATGAGGATGAGTCTCTGAGGAGCATCAGAGAACAGGTTCAGGTCGGGTTGGCAGAGGACTTTATCATAGCAAATGATGGATCATTAAGACACGGTACCAGGTTATGTGTACCGAGAGGAGCATTATGCGAGGAGATTCTGTAGGAGGTGCATCGTTCTTAATACTCTATGCATCCTAGTGCCAATAAGATGTATAGAGACATGAGAGAGCATGTTTGGTGGTATGGCATGAAGCGGGAAGTAGCTAGCTTCGTGTCCAGATGCTTAGTTTGCCAGCAGGTCAAGGCGTTGAGACAGAGGCCAGGAGGATTGCTTCATCCTTTACCCATTCCGGAGTGAAAATGGGAGCATGTGACCATAGATTTTATATCGAAACTTCCGCGTTCACCAGGAGACATGGATGCGATTTGGGTCATCATGGACAAGTTGACCAAATCAGCCCACTTTCTGCCATTTAAAGTGGGTACATCCATGGAGAGACTTGCGGATATATATGTGCGCCAAATTGTCAAATTGTCAGATTGTACAGTGTTCCAGTGAGCATAGTCTCTGATCGAGATAGTCGCTTTACGTCCCATTTTTTGAGGAGTTTGCAGGCTAGCTTGGGCACTCAGCTCAAGTTCAGTACTGCTTATTATGCGACGGACAGTCGGAGAGGACTATTTAGACTCTCGAGGACATGCTACGCACCTGTGTTTTGGTTTATGGAGGTTCTTGGGAGGATCACCTTCACTTGGTAGAGTTTTCATACAACAACAGCTACCAAGCCAGTATTGAGATGTCACCATTTGTAAACCCCTCGATTTATTCTGTAGATAGTCAGGGTTAGATTTGGAAATTTTTAGTTTTAGCAGCAGATGTTGAGGTTTAGAGTGGAGATAGGTTTGTCTGGTATTTAATTCATTTAATTAAACCCTTGGCGCGCCCTATCATTGCTAAATTATTCAGAGCCCAATATCAGCCCGTAAATTCCATCGAATTATTGTACTTCTGACTTGACCCGCTAAATTAGGCACTGGACTTTTCCGTCTCTTAAAATCAGATTTCATTGTGCTCTAAATTAATTGCACAATGTTCCGAAAATCGTAACCCATATTTAATTTCGTATCGGACACCTGTGTCGTTACTCTCAATTTTGAGATACCAACTTAACCCGTTGAGCCGGACCAACTAAAGGGTCCAAGACTGACTACAAGCCCCCACCATTTTTGACCTTTGCGTCATTTTCGAATTTTGACCCCAAGTGCCCCTATTTAATTTAAAGTGCGGGACACTTTAAATTCTATTTAAATCGAGGATACCGATTTTGCCTAATCCTATTTTATTCCCCAATTAATTCCGATGGCCTTTAAATTTAACCCGTGCCAAACACCCAACACCCCCTCACCAAGCAAATCACCAAACTCCATTTTCCCTACAATTTTTGCATCATTTTATATGTTCGTGCAATTTCTCGAATTTAAGGGGCTTAGTTGCAATTTATTAATTTTAGGTGTCATCACCCCATTGGTCTAGGCCAAATGGAGAAGCCCCCTTTCCTTGGACCAAGTCAACAACCCTCCTCCCTTTCTTTTGGATGAAGAAATAAATTTCTCCATATGTAATCTCCACCACTCATTCAAATGAGAGCATCTCAACCCTCCATCCCACACACCCCTTCCCATAAAAAGTCTACATCATACCCCTACCCCCAAGGCCGGCCCTAATCCCCATGTCTAGAAAAACCCCCCACCCTCTCTCTCTCCTCACTCCATATTTTTTCCATGCAAATTCTTCTCCTTCTTCCTTTCTTCTTCTTCTTCTTCTTCCTATATTTTCTTCCTGAAGAACACAACCTCACCCCTCACGACTGACTTCCCTGACCCAAACCATCCCTGCACCGCCTACTGCCGGCGACTCCAGCGGCTCCCTCGACCGACCCCTACCACCACGACTTCTCCACGGTGACTCCGGCCACACACCACTTCACACCACCACGGCCGGACTGCTCCCTCGCGGCCAAGCGAAGCTAATCCCAGCCGAGCACCATCCCCAACTGTGCCAAGTTCCCCCCTCCGGCCGATGTCTCTACCACCACTTCCTCCTCTCCCTTGCTCCGGCTGGAACTGCTTCCCCCCCGCCATTGCCGGAGCCTCCATCCCCGACTTTATCGCCACGAACTTCTCCCCGCACCACCCTCGAATGCCACAAGCCCGGCCTGCTGTTGATGACCACCTCCTATCCGTTCAACCCTCCGGCCACCCTCTGCTGACCCCTCTCCCCCGTACCTCTTCCACCCAGCCACCACCACACGCTTCTGCCACCACCTCCAGTTCGGCGCAGCCACGAGGTTCCGGCCTGCTGTCCCCGAAGACTCCGGTAGCCACCGCCTCAAGTCCATTACTTTACCACCATTGCTCCGGGAAGGAGCTGACTTGTCGGCAGAGCTCCGACATTGCTCCGGGAAGGAGCTGGCATGTGATGAGCCCTACCAGTGGCTGCCCCGGCCGAGCACATCACCACCACCACGCATTGACGACTCCGTTCACCATCAACGTAGCCCCCGCCGGAGCCCGAGCACCCCCTCCGACCGAGCTCTCCCACCAGCATTGCTCCGACCACCTGCTCACCGGCCTCCCCATCTCGACCTCACTCCGGCCGGCAACCACCTGGCGTGCCACCACACGCCGCCACCATGGTGACTTTTCCCCTTCCCCTTTCATTGTATATTATTGATGTGCTAATCTAATTCTTTTGTGTTGTTACATATAGCTTAGGGTTATTACATGAGATTGAGGGTAAATGAATGCATGGAGATTTAGGGTTTTATTACATCGTTTCATGTGCATAATAATTATTACTGATGAGCAGGAGAGTTATAGAGAAGAGGTGGTGATATCTTTAAGCTGTTAATTTTTTCGAGGATTTGATTACTAGTGACAAAGTCAGTCGAGGAATACCAATATAAATAATTGTGAACTATATGAGATTTTAGGAATTATTTTGTAAGTATTAATGGTAAATTAGGGGTTAAATGCTGAGAAGAGATTTTAGTGATGTTGCAAGCAAGTGATGGTAGATTGCTAAGTTGAATAATTAAGGTTTAAATATAAATTAATTAAGGTCATGGAATATATACTTATGAGGTTTGAAATTGAAATGTGCAATAATTAGAGGTAGGGTTTTTGAGTGCTATACGAGACGGTAGAGTGTTATCCTAGTTATTATACGCGTCTGGATTATTATTGATTGACCTGTTTTAAACTATTGCTGAATATTAATATGATATTAAAATGTTAAAGGACATTGGGAGCAGGTGATCGATCGTGAAATAGACATAATATCGAATCATGAGACCGTGATTGAGGATTGAGAATAATAATTATTTATTTGAGCTTGAGACGTCAATGTGCATGATAAAATCTGTGAACACTGAGATGAAACTGAGGATTGGATCATGTGTTGGACCACGGAATATCGTGATGAGCATGGTAAGTTTGAGGTTGGGATTGACGATATGGTACAGATGTTTAATATGTTTAGATCTGACGTACTCTGAGTCATCCTTGGTCAACCCCCTAGCATCTTGTCCCTATAAGTCATGGTTGGGACTGAGTTTAGGTGTAGATGTGTGTCGTATCCCTGCTTGACGTAGAATAGATTATTGATTTTGGCTTGTATCTATCTCTAGGTACTACGGGACTTGAGGACTTGGATGCGGTACCGGGACCCCGTCATCAGCAGCCGCATGCAGGCAAGTGTACCTTGCCACCCTGTATTTCAGATTACAGATATTTGTTATTTCTTTTTGTACATTATGTACGTATTTAAGTTGACGTTTGATACTTCGCGTCTTATTCACAACCGGGTGCTGACGTTCGTCGTAACGTCTTAGAATAATTGTTAGATGCTTTGTAGTACCTCGATGCACGTACCTGAGTACTGTTTGTGGTTATTTAAACGAAAAGAATAGGAATGTATTCGATATAGGGGTTTACACGGAACCCGCCTTCTTTTGTTTACAAACAAACTTGTACAATATAATCCTATACGAGGATATGGGAGTACAATTTATTTAATCTGGGTAGATATTGCTATAGGTGTCTGATCTGCGGTCGATCACTTTAGCCCTTGGACCACACGATGTTGAAGAAGTGTCGTAGGAGACAGGAAGCAGCTTCGAAGGTTGCAGAAGAGGGTGGATGCACGATGTTGAAGTCGTCGATCCCTACTCTTTGCCTGAGCTCCGGGTGCTCTCTCTCTCTCTATCAATTCTCCGACCTGGTTCGATCTTCCAAATTGTCGACCTTGTTCCCCATTGATAGGGGTCTCTATTTATAGAGTTTTGGTGACAGTGACCACTCCATCGGTGTAACAACCGAGGAGTGGAAAGTACAGCACCCTTTTAAACAAGGGTTAAAGTAACCAATGCCTACGTATAGATGATCTTTTGAATGAGCGTGTGACGCGGGTCCAACTAAGGGGACACAACGCGTACAAATTGCTACTAAGATCACGGCGTAAAAGCCACAAAGGTAGGTATCCATTGTGTAGCAGAGGTTGGCATAGAAGCCAAATGTCTGTCACCATGGCATAGAAGCCAAGTAGGCATAGAAGCCGAATAGGCATAGAAGTCGAGCAGGCATAGAAGCCGAACAGGCATAGAAGTCGAGCAGGCATAGAAGCCGAACAGGCATAGAGACTGAATGGTCGTAGAGACTGAGTGGGCGTAGAAGCCGTATGAGCACAGATCCTGAATGGGCGTAGAAGCCGCTGCGTACTGTGCTAGAATGGGCGTAGAAGCCGCTGCGTACCGTGCTGATGTGGACGTCTTAGCCAGAATTATGGCTTTTGGAGATATAATCGAATCTCAGAGATTTGCCACCATCTTATGCATTAAATGTGGAGGCGTGTTTTGAAGGTCTGCAGCCCTTCTGTGCACCCGTCGCAGAGACGTGCCTTGAGAGAAGTTGTCACCGCTCTGTGCAATTAGACGTGGAGACGTGCCTCGAGTCCCGTACGAGGTGCAGCTTTTGACGTGGCAAGCGGTTTGCCTGCTGCGGAGCGTAAAACAGCTCATGTTTGCCTGTGTAAAATAGGGCAACATATTCCCTTGTACGCGAAAGAGCGGTTTATGCTGAGGGGACTCCAGTAAACGATGGTTTGGTGATGATTTAACCAAATCCTCTACATTAAATGCAGAGATCCGCTATCATACTGTGGGGCGCGTCCCGAGGGGTCTGCCATCATTTCCAGCCGTCGTCTGGGTAGCCGTGCAGTACTTTTTGTCAGGAGTCAGAGGTCAGATTCACTGCGTGACTTGACAGGTTCATTTCGGGGAAGACGAAGCGTTCCTCATACGCATTAACGCTGCTTTGAGAGCGGTTGAGTTTTACGCCATGGAGGCGATGAGGAACTCTGTTTTACGCTGGAGCGGCCTGGACGTACTGCACTTACGCGGATGGTCCTTTGAGCTTTATACTTTATGCCATTTTTTAGCGAAGAAAGCTCTGTTGCACGCTTGATGGCTCTGAAGGCCTCCGTTTATGCTGCTCTGCATCAAGAGGCTGCGTAGCTCTTCCCAGCGTATTTTTCATGCTTCTACAAGACCCCCTTCAAAGCTTTCAAATTTCTCGGAATTTGAAACGCTTTGAATGAAGCATGAACGGCCCCTCGTAAATCGAAACATTTCTGAATGGAGCGTTGAAACGGTCGATGCTGACTTTATGGCGGATTTATTGGGGACCGCTGTGATCTCTTTTGCCTATAAAAAGGCTGGGGGGTGAACCCGTTCTCACCACATTCCCATCACCATGCAGAGATGATCGCCGGAGTTCGTCGGGTCGACCTGAGGAAGAAGGAGATCATGTTCTTCCAGCATGTAGGGAGCCAAAAAAGATGCCGTCTTCGAGCAAATGTCCACTGCAACGATGGATCATTGAAGGATATCTTAGCCTCCCTTGCTCGGGATAATCAGCAACTTTGTATGGTGGTTCTTCCGGGAGAAGGGAAGGATCATATTTCACCATACTGTTTGCAAGCTGTATCTCTTCTTTTGAGATCCCCGCGAACAAGATTAGACAAACCGTAATCTATCGTCCTCGATCGAGTTTGGTAGAAGATACCTCAACTGGATCGGCCATGGCGAATGGAGGATCTTCTTCTTCATGACTGTGGTAGTCGATGAACTATCCTCGAAGAAGAGAAAGATCTCCACCCATGCGAGAACCTGTCAGGACAGCTTCTGGGCGATCTTCGGACGACGAGGGGGTATCTCCTTTTGTAGATGGAGTTTCCCTCAGATGTAATCATGAAAATAAAAAGAAAACCCTTGTAGATTGGATTTCCCTCATATGTAATCATGATTTTGATCTTTAATAAAATTGTCTTGCTTCTTTATATGATCATCTTGCCATACGTTGCTGTGAAGTCTGAATATGTGTAGCTTTAATACGTCTGAATCTTTACGCCGACTCTGTAGAAAGAGTGCTGGGTCCTGTCCTTTACGCGTAGCGAATAGTCCATAGAATGCTGTAAAGCATTTTGAACATTTTAGAACTGTCCTGTTGCTAGGACTGAGGAACCGCGTAGAGCTCTGAACTTCTGATGAATAGAATTTTTTATTCAGACTTCGTCTTCAAGAGTGACTTCTCAAAAATCCCTTGGGACAGGGTCGAGGAATGGCTGTCAAAACTGAGTTTGCCATCTTGGTAGACGAGACGTTCAGACTGGAGTCTGGATGAACCTCCAATTGACCCGAGAAGAGTAATTTCTCAATGTTTGAACTCTTGTATGCTTCGGGTACTTGGGATGCTTTGGGTCAAGAACGAGTATCTTCTGTGTGAACTCTTTGCAATTGACCGCTTTGGGGACTGTTTCGAATATACGAAAAGTCGTGGAGCACGAAATCATCAGTCTGTAACCTCTGGGCGAAAAACACCATCGAGCACGGAATCGTAGACTTGTGGTTCCTGTGCATAAAGTCGTAGGTTTGTTGCCTCTCGAGCATAAAAGCTATCGAGCACAAAGGCATCCGGGCATAAAACTATAGACTTATAGCTGTCGAACGTAAAGCTGTAGATTTGTAGCCGTCGAGCGTAGAAAGCTCCTTTAGCATAGGACTGGAGATCTGTAGCCTGTGAGCGTAGAACACCATCGAGCGTGAAATCGTAGACTTGTGGTTCCTGTGCATAAAGTCGTAGGTTTGTTGCCTCTCGAGCATAAAAGCTACCGAGCACAAAGGCATCCGGGCAAAAATTGTAGACTTATAGCTGTCGAACGTAAAGCTATAGATTCGTAGCCGTCGAGCGTAGAAAGCTCCTTTAGCGTAGAACTGTTTGATTTGTAGCTCCTAAAAAGAAAATTTCTTCGAGCGTGAAGTTTGCGGATCTGTTGCCTCTGAGCGTAAACTGAGCACCACCGAGCGTGAGATCGTCGATTTGGTATCTGCTGAGCGTAAAGTCGTAGGTTTGTGGCCTCTCGAGCATAAAAGCTAC
This sequence comes from Iris macrosiphon, assembly GCA_036927795.1. NCBI lineage: Eukaryota > Viridiplantae > Streptophyta > Magnoliopsida > Asparagales > Iridaceae > Iris > Iris macrosiphon. Next base: position 67,451,157 of record JAYESA010000001.1, read on the forward strand.
CGAGCACAAAGGCATCCGGGCGTAAAACCATAGACTTGTAGCTTGCGAGCGTAAAAACCGTAGATCCGTAGCTGTCGAGCATAGAAAGCTCCTTTAGCGTAGAACCCGCTGAACCGTTTTGCACGAAAAACCTTTCGAATTCGCTGACTGTCCGTCTTCCAAGGGTAGTGGGCTGACGTAGCATCCAATCATAACCAATCTGCGAGATTTGGTTAGGGTGTCGAGGAGTTCGTCCGAGGATTCGAGGAGTTGACCCGGACTATATATACTCCAAGTTTTTGAGAGAAAAACTTTTTATCTGTCTTCTGCGAAAGAGAGCTTTCGACTGTTCGAGTTTTTCTTCGTTCCTTCTCCGAGCACTTCGAGTCTTCAGAAATGGCGCCGAAACAAACTCCCTCCGCTAAGGGAAAGAGCATAGGTTCTTCCTCTCATTCTTCTGCCCCAGCGAGGGAGTCTCTGGTCGGGCAAGGCGAACTTCCTTCCGAGCAAAGTATCCCGCCGACGAGTAGCGCACCCGGCCTTAGAGGTAGAGCCTTTGGGGTGACAAAAATGACAAAAAATCCTTCGCACACGTTGAACGTGACCGCGCTAGGTCGTCTTCTGTGTTGATAGCCTCTTTGGAGGAAGTTGATGCACGGAGGCGTTTTCATCTTTTACGCCCACATTTCTGATGTGCCAGCGTAAAGACTCCATATTTTCGTAGTTTTGAGCGTAAAAGCTCTGGCTATCGAAAATTGGTGTATATCATAAAATTTGAGTTTTACGCTTGTGGGGAGGACTGCCGGCGTAAAATAGCCAGATTTGCATAATCCTGCGTAGAGCACAGACTGTCGTTTCTTCGGTCTGCATGTTCGTGCAAGACTTGTAGTGACATCTTTTCCTTGCACTTTTACAGTTGATTTGGGTGAGTCTCCACTGGCCGAGGTGATGGGCTCCGCTGCTGGGATGCAGCACTCGAACTACCTGGAGGATCTGTCCCACGTGGCATTTCCCATCTCCGGACCCCAGTATCCTGAGGGAAGGGGGTTTTTAATATCGGTTCAGGGCGAGCGGACGCTGCTGAGCATGATTAATGGCGAGCCCCTGACCTACGTAGACGGGGAGCAGTACATAAAGCCGGCTTTCCTCTTTGGGGACATGATTGACAGACTGTCCCAGACGCGGCCCAAGAGGGAGCCCTGGGTTTTCCCTGCCGGGAATTTGGTTTTGTATTTGCCAACGATGCCGAGGGATTATCCCATCTCGGCCTTCTTCCATGCGACGCATCCCAGGAAGATGTCGTGGATGCTGACTCCTGATCTTCACGGTAAGCCGGGAAAGATCTTTTATCTCAAAGGAGCTGACCGGGGGTCGTTTGTCAGTCGCCCTTCCGGCTTTGTGACGTTGTTCCGGGGACTGTGCCCGGGTAGTATCCCGAGTGAAGATAGCTCGGTGATCCAGTCGGTCCAATTGCCGACCTTCTACAACGACTTTATGGGACGGGGCAGGGTATATCCCAAGGAGAATCCCCGGTGTATGGGTGGATTGCCCCAACAAACTTCTGATGGACATGCCTGGTTGACTGGGCCTTGAAGCACTTCCGGAGAGAGCTGGAGGTTATTGGACTATATGCCGCTGTGAGTGCGACAAGCGTCGGGTTGCCTCCGAACCCTAATTTGTTCCTGGCGCTGATGGAGCAGTACATTCCGCTCACTGGGACCTTTACCACTCCACTAGGGGAATTAGGATTGGCGTTCCATGAGATGGCAGTTGTCTCGAGACTGTCGATGGGGGATACCCCATATGAAGAGTACGTTCCCACCAACCGGGAGTTGGGGGATTTGGACCCTCGGGTGGCGGAAGTATATTAGGAGCTGATGTGTCAATACTTCGCGTGCACCACTTTTTATAACGAGCCTTCTGATTTGGCTCATACCACCAAGTGGATGTCCTACCTCTTCTTTCAACGAGCTAGGGCCGCCAAGTCGGAGAAAGCCTCGGGGGGCAAAAATGAGCCCGTGAATTGTTTGGGCGTGCTTAGCGCCCAGGTCGTCGAGGGTCTTATGGAGGAGGCCGCAGCTCCGGATCAGATTCTCGTCGAGGGGGTAGGAAAGTACCCCGAAGGCACTAAGGCCTGTAGTTACTTGAGGCGCTGTCGCCGGCCTCTGTCTAAGGAAGCCCAGTTGGCTGGTTTCCTTTCCATATGGCTGCGTCGAGTAGTAGTGCCCGGCACAGCGTCCGCGGACCGTATTCACCGGAACATCCTGTGGCCGGCCATGCGCCTGGTGTTCGGGGCAAGACTGGGCTTGCTTCCTGCCATGGTATGTCGTATACAGGCTGGCCTGAGAGCCATAACTGATGGGTTGCTTGCCGACGAAGCTCGTCGTGAGAGTTTTCCCAGGGTGGAATTACCATATCTATACTTGATGGGATGATTAATCCTCCACAATCCCCGGGTGATGTCTACTGGCTCCGGTAGCAGTTCGGGGGGTATATTCTTGCTGAATTACAAGGATTCCTCCTGGAATGTGAACACAGTCTTAGACTGTCGGTTGGTGTTGAACCTCAGCCAGGGCTGGAAGATCCTCTGTATTGTCCCCTCCGTATATCGCAATCAATCAGGGGTGCGGCTTGAGGATTCAGGTGGAGAGAAGACCGACCTTTCCCCGGAAGCTTTTAACTGGTTGGTCTGTATTAGGCCCTCCCATCTGCTGTACAGGAGCAAAGATCACTGCTTCTTCGAGCCCTACTTGCCTAGTCGGTTCGCCAGGCAGTTTGGGTACGATCAATTGCATGTAGGCAATGACGTCACCAGCTTCAGGTCCAAGGGCGGACTCATTGATGGAGCTAGAGGGTGGCGATATTTTATCACGGGCTGTACGGAGGCAAGCTTTATCGTGCCGGTCGTTACAGCCTCCACGGAGCTCCGCATTCTCCATTCTTACGCCCAGTTCTACGTGGCGATTAACACCTTCCATCATAATTTCGACACGCGTGGAAGCTTCAGGGTGCCTTCTTCCAAGCCTGGGGGAAGAGTTGACGTGTCACTACCACATTTTCTAGGAAAGGGTATTTTAGTAATTTCCTATTTAAATAAATATTGTGCATGGTAAATAATTTTTGTTGTATTATTTAATTATTGTTGGATGTTATTTAATTATTTTGGACTTATTTTAGTGGACCCAACTAGTTTAGTTTGGACCCATGGACCAACATGAATTAATTAGTTAGACTTGGCCCATTTAGAAAGCCCATAGTTAAGGAGATGGATTAAATTAATTAAATGATTAGACTAGAAGCTTCCTTCCTTAATTATTTCTTCATGAGAGGCCCCAAGGGGTACATTGGACATTTTACAATTGCTTGGGGGAGGGGCTATGGCCGGCCTATTAAAGAGGGGGGGAAATTTCTCTCTCCTCTCATCTCATTCCAAATCTAGATCTAGAATTCTCCCACTACCAAATTCCCTCCATTCCCAATCCAATTCCCTACCAAATTCATTCCAAATTCTTCCCAATTCACCATTAGAGAAGAAGAAAGCAAGGATCTAGAAGAAGGAAGCAAGGATCTACAAAGAGGAGCAAGGATCTACAATTTGGAAGCAAGTTCATCTCAATTGGAAGTTTCATTGGGAATCCATCTCCCAATAGGTATAATTCAGATTTTTCCATTTAAATAGCTTCTAAATCTGAGATTTAATCATGTAAAATCAACCTATATGTATGTAGTACCCATAGGACTTTGTTTTGTGTTCATAGGAGACCCATGGAGAAAGTTATGGTGCTTTTTGTGTCAATTTTGTTGGAATTCCGAATTTATATTTTGTTGTGTGTGTCAATTGATCCTATAGATCAATTGAACATGAGATTTGTGTTTGAGGCTAGTGTCGTGTCCATATTGGGATACTTGTGGTTCGTATCCCAACTATTTGGTGATACGTGTCATTTGGGGGTTTTCCTCCGACACGGGGCTTTGAACATGTCGTATTTTAACACGGACACATAGATCTACTTTTGACGCTTTGATTTGTTCATAAATATTATTTGTGATTTGTTTGTGTCCTTCGGGGTGCATTTGGTTGTGTGTTGGACTCGTGTCGCATGCGTATCCTAGATCTAGTGGGATACGGTGAGATACTCTCCAATTGTGTGTATTTTTGCATAGATCTAATTAATTGTGGTTCAATTCTTCATTTATAATTAGTATATATATATGGATATTAGATATTTATTTTGTGTATTTATTATAGTAATTATTGTAGCATAGATCTATATTTTGGGTGTGCTAATATAATGTACAATATAATATGTAGCTTTCTTGCATGCAAATATATATGTTACTACTTGTTAAATAATATAATTTATACATAAAATGTTTTATAAAATATATTTGTATGTTTAATTGTGTAATTATATTATTTATAATTATTATGTAATTATTTGGATATTAATGTAAATATTTTAGGTGTGCTTCTAGCCATGTAAATTATATGTTCTTTGTTAAATATTTGAAGGTATAAGTTTATGTGTATATTATTATATTTATGTACATTTTTGTATTAATGGTTTATATATATATATATATATATATACACTGTTTTATATATTCTATTTATATATATATATATATATATATTGTTTATATATTCTGTTTTTATATATATAATTATATATATAACTTGTTTTAGTGACAGTGAATTAATGACAGTAAAAACTGTCATTAATTAGCCGACTAATAGCAGCCGCTGTAGCCTTCGGGCAATTAATGACAAACCTGTCATTAATTGCAGCAGCGGGAAACAGCAGCTTTTCTGCGACGCTTTTCCGCGACAGTTTAACTGTCAGCGAAAACCAAAGCAGTGGCAGTTTATTATTTGGGTTTCGGTGACAGTCCTTCGGTGACAGTCCCGACTGTCACTATTTAAACTATTTTGATTTAATCCTATTTTATTCACTGTTTTTCAATGACGCTTTGACAGATTTAATGTATATATTATATATTATAATTGTATATATATATATGTATATATATATGTGTTTTGTGAGGAATAATATTTGTTATAATATATTATATTATTTGTATATATATTGGGTTGTATATATATATTTTAAGGTATATATATTAATTGTATTATTAATATACTTTTGTGTGATTCTTTTGGAATCTAATTTAATTCCTAAATTATTGTAGTTTATCTCTATATTATTTTATAGATGTCTTGTGAGGTTGACTTTGGGTTTGACCATGTTTGACTTTAGTGGACTTTAGAGTTGACCATAGTTGACTTTTGACTTAGAATTGACTTATTGACCTAGAAATTGCCTAGTTTGATTTGTTCTCTTTCCGGGACCTTATATTAATGTGGTATTCCATATCTAGGTCTTCGAGGCACCGAGTCAGACATTGTGAGACTGTTCATTGGACTTCAGGCGAGTACATTCTCTGATAGTTTCTCATTTATGATATCCTCTATGTTCGTTGTATCTAGTGTAGACATACATGTTCTCTTGACACTATGGTTACACGGATTGGTATATCCGGATCTCGTCATGAGATGTTATTCCTTGGTATATGGTGTATATGGTGCAAGTATTGTTTCATTGGTTATCTTGTACATGTACAGACACCGATTCTCGGGGAGACAAGCTATCTTCTTGGGGAATCTCGTGTCATAACGTACCGTGGTTGGATCTATTATACCAGTCGGGGGTGGGGAGTATTTTAGTGTAGATATGTGATCATACCCTCCTTGTGCATGTCTTGTTCCTTGTGAGTGTTGATCATACACCGCACGTATAATCAGCCAGGCCATTATACTCTTGTGCAAGTTCCCAAGCCGATCACATGTTAAAGCTAGTACTCACACACTTAGTCATTAGAATTCTTGTTCCATCAGCATATTGTTCATTATTGTATTTCTTTCTAGTATTTCCTTATTGTCTCTACATTCTTGTCTCTATTTATGCATCTTGTTTATCCACAGCTATTTACTGTTACATAGTTTTTATCATTGTTTGAGAACTGCTGTTAGGGTTATACTCTGCTCCTTTCCTGACTGGATATATTTTTCCAGATGACACTGAGGAGTACCCTACCTATTATGGACCCCAGGATGTTGTGGGTTTAGATTCTGAGACCCTGGCTCAAGAGGGACTTATCCCAACTGAGACAGTTAACCCTGGAGTTGTAGCTTTATAGTTTTGTAGTATTCTTTGTACTGGATTTGTCTCCAGCTTATTTCTGTATTTTTTCTTCTGACTCATTGATGTATTATTTAGACTCATGAGTTGTATTGTGACTATTCTGTTCTTATCTGATCGTGTTCATTCTATCTTAGTTTCTGTGATTGAGTATACTATCATTATTGGTGGTTCATTACATTAGATAGACTTTCTAGACAGCGTTCTACCGCCGATTCTGCGGCGTAGGCTGGGCGTTGTTTCCGACTAGTACCCTTACACCGGGTGCGGGTCGTGACACGTTTTTGGTGGTGGCCCATGCAGGTCTAGCTTCACAAGTATGTGATGTCGTGGTAGTACGACAACTTAGTTGTACTACTGCGAGCCTGCAATAGGATATAGGATATAGGCTGAGATACTCAATCACATCTAGGAAAATTCTTTTGATTCAACTATTCTCCTTTGATATTGATACTTGATCCCTTAAACTTGTCCTTTCCTTGATGTCTTACATCTTGTGCCATATTGATTTTTTCTTTCGCTTTGTCTCAGGATGCCGCCTAAAACTAGATCACAACAGGGGAGAGCAGCTTCTGAGAGGTCTGCGACATCCCGAGGGCCTGCACCAGTCACTTCTCTGGTGATTGGAGTGTCAGCTGCTTTCGGAGGTCCACCACCCACTCAGAGGACTGTGCCAGCTGTATCTGAGGGGCTTCCACCTCCACCTCCTGTGCCAACAGAGGCGTCACAGATGTTTACTCTGTTTCGTGAGATGCTCGAGGCACAGAGGGCTCAGTCGGAGGCACATCAGAGGCAGACCGACGTTCTATGGCAGGGCATCGAGAGTGCTCATCAGCTTGCTCGTGCTGTAGTTGAGAGAGGAGTTCCGGTCCAGCAGCAGGTTGTTCCTCAGGTTGCTCAGCTTCGGCCAGGCAACATTCAGGACTTCATGAAACTGGAGCCTAAGGTTTTCAAAGGGACGGAGGGCATCGTCTATGCTGATGATTGGCTCGAGGACATTGAGCGTCTTATGAGGGTGTCCCGTCTTTCTGAAGATCTGAAGGTTGAGGCGGTAGGACTTCAACTGTTCGACGTCGCTCGTACTTGGTTCAGGAATGAGCCGGTTCTAGTTGACGCAGGACAATCTTGGGAGGTATTCAAAGACCTTTTCAAGAAGAAGTTTTTCGCCCGGATAGACAGGCTTGACTTGGGGAGACAATTTGAGAGTCTCATTCAGGGGAGCATGTCTGTGGAGGAATACGCTGCGGAGTTCGGCAGGTTGAGCCGATTTGCAGAGTATCTGGTGAGAGAGCCGGAGGTTCGAGCTATTCGTTTTCGTGAGGGTCTTAACTGGGAAGTGAAGATTCTCATTCCGTCTTTTTATGAGACATACTCGGAGATACTTGCGGAGGCATGCAAGGTTGAGCGGGATCTGGGTTTGAAGACCAAGAGAGACCGTGATTCTTTTCTGGGGGCCAACGGCAGTGCAGTATCTGCCAAACGTCCTCATTTCCAGTCCAGACCTTTCTAGCAGCCACAGCAGAACCAGACTCCAGCTAGAGCGCCTTTTCACCAGGCACCTCAGCAGCAGAGACAGTTACAGCAAGCTCTATGCAACTTCTGCAAGAAGCCCGGCCACATCTGGGAAGTTTGCAGAAAGAGGCTAGGAGTTTGTTTGTATTGTGGTACTGAAGGGCATCAATTGAGGGAGTGTCCTCGTCGTGCAGTTCAGGGAGCAGCTCCAGCTCCGAGGGCACAGATGAGACCACCTGCAGCACAACCGAGGGGACCGCTTCCGACACAGCAGCAGCGTTTTGTCCAGCATCAGCAGCAGGGAGGTGCTCGGCAGGGACGAGCGTTTGCTATGACAGTCGAAGAGGAGGAACCCACCGGAGATGTCATCGCAGGTTCTATTCTTCTTGATTCCATTCCAGCTTTAGCTTTGTTTGATAGTGGTGCTTCCCATAGTTTTGTATCTGTTTCTTTTGCTCTAAAGCATGGTTTGGTAGCTGAGTCTTTGCTTAGGACTTGCAAGATCATGACCGGGGGAGGCATTATCCTGGTTAATGATATTTGCAAGGATCGGAGAGTTACTCTGGGAGGCCGGGAGTTGAGTGCGTGTCTACTTGTAATGCCACTTTCGAGCTACGACATTGTACTCGGGATGGATTGGTTGAGTAGGCACCGTGCTAGCATAGATTGTAGAGGAGGTAGAGTTTTGTTTGGTCCGCCAGGAGAGCCAGAGTTCGAGTTTGCTAGAGGAGATGCAGAGCAGGGAGAAGGCATTATTTGTGGAGCTATGGTGGAAGACAAGGAGTTGCCGCATCCGTTGATAGCAGAATTCTTGGATGTGTTTCCTGAAGAATTGCCAGGATTGCCACCAGATCGAGATGTTGAATTTTCTATAGACTTGGTGCCAGGTGCAGAACCGATTTCGCAGCATGTCTATAGAGTAAACAACAGCGAACTGGTCGAGTTGAAGAAGCAGGTGGACGAATTGCAGGATAAGGGGTTTATCAGATCGAGTTCTTCACCATGGGGAGCCCCGGTATTGTTTGTACCGAAGAAGGATGGATCGGTGCGCATGTGCATTGATTACAGGGCTTTGAATAATCTCACTATCAAGAATAAGTATCCTTTGCCACGGATTGATGATCTGTTTGATCAGTTGAGTGGTGCGAAGGTGTTTTCTAAGATAGATTTGAGATCAGGCTACCATCAGGTAAAGGTGAAGCCGGAGGACATACCGAAGACTGCTTTTAGAACTCGGTATGGTCAGTACGAGTTTATGGTGATGTCGTTTGGTTTGACTAATGCACCGGCGGTATTTATGAACTTGATGAACAAGGTGTTCCACCAGTACCTTGATAAGTTCGTGGTGGTGTTCATCGACGACATACTCATATACTCGAGGACACCGGAGGAGCATGAGGAGCATTTGAGGATTGTGTTGGATGTGCTGAGGAAGGAGAAGCTGTATGGAAAGTTGTCCAAATATGAGTTTTTCTTAGACAAGGTGGAATTTTTGGGGCATGTTGTGACTGGTGATGGTATTTCAGTGGATCCGAAGAAGATTTCAGCAGTGGAATCTTGGAAGACTCCGAGTTCGGTAGCAGAGATCAGGAGTTTCTTGGGATTGGCAGGCTACTACAGGAAGTTTGTGCAAGATTTTTCGAGGATTGCCGAGCCGATGACCAGACTCACAAGGAAGGATGTGGAGTTTGTTTGGACGGAAGATTGCCAGGCCGCTTTTGAGGAGTTGAAGAAGAGGTTGACGTCTGCTCCTATTTTGACGTTGCCATCAGGGTCCGGAGGTTTCACTATTTATAGTGATACATCGGGAAAGGGTTTAGGTTGTGTTCTTTAGCAGCATGGGAAAGTGATTGCCTATGCATCCAGGCAATTGCGTCCTCATGAAAAGAACTATCCTACCCATGATTTGGAGTTGGCAGCTGTCATATTCGCCCTGAAGTTGTGGAAACATTATTTGTACGAAGAGCGTGTGGAGATCTTCACAGACCACAAAAGCTTGAAGTACGTTTTCACGCAGAAGGAGTTGAACATGAGGCAGCGTCGGTGGTTGGAACTGATGAAGGATTTTGATATCTCTTTGCAATATCATCCTGGGAAGGCCAATGTAGTTGCCGATGCTTTGAGCAGGTATCCGGTAGCTATGTTCTTGACGCAGGATCGATATTTGTTGGAGGACTTGGAGAGCTTGGGCATTGAGGTGATTATTTCGGGTGGTGCTATGCAGATATGGGGATTGCAGATACATTCAGATTTGATAGATAGGATCAAGGCAGCACAGTATGATGACGTATCTTTGAGGAGTATCAGAGCTCAGGTGAGAGCAGGATTGGAGGATGATTTCACTATTGCAGAGGATGGATCTTTGAGGCATGGAGTTAGATTGTGTGTGCCTAGTGGGGAGTTGCGCGAGGAGGTGTTGCAGGAAGCGCATCGCTCTCAGTATTCTATACATCCAGGTGCTAACAAGATGTATCGGGATATGCGAGAGAGTGTGTGGTGGTATGGCATGAAGAGGGAAGTGGCACAGTTTGTATCCAGATGCTTAGTGTGCCAGCAGGTGAAAGCCGAGAGACAGAGGCCAGGAGGTTTACTTCAGCCATTACCCATTCCAGAGTGGAAGTGGGAACACATTACTATGGATTTTGTGTCCGGACTACCACGATCTCCAGGAGGGAAAGACGCGATTTGGGTCATTGTTGATAGGTTGACCAAGTCGGCCCACTTTTTGCCTTTTAAGGTGGGTTTGTCTACGGAGAAGCTGGCAGAGATGTATGTGAGGCAGATCGTTAGGATACATGGAGTTCCCATCAGCATAGTCTCAGATCAAGATAGTCGTTTCACTTCTCATTTCTGGAGGAGTTTGCAGGAGAGTTTGGGCACTCAGCTCAAATTCAGTACTGCATATCATCCCCAGACAGATGGGCAGTCAGAGAGGACTATTCAGACTCTCGAGGATATGTTGCGCACTTGTGTACTAGATTTCGGGGGTTCTTGGGAGTACCATCTCCATTTGGTAGAGTTTGCTTACAACAACAGTTACCAGGCCAGTATAGAGATGTCACCTTTTGAAGCTCTATATGGTCGGAGGTGTCGTACTCCTTTGTCTTGGGACGATGTTGGAGAGAGAGTTTTGCTTGGGCCAGAGATGGTTGTGGATGCAGCAGAGAAGGTTCAGTTGATCAGAGACAGACTTCGAGTGGCGCAGGACAGACAGCGGCATTGGGCCGATAGCCATCGAAGACCTTTGGAGTTTGAGGTATAGTTTAGATTTTGTTTGTGTTTGTTCTTGTTTGTTATAGATTAAGTTCTTAAGGTGGTGTTTTGTTCTAGGTGGGTGGTTTGGTGTTTCTGAGGATTTCTCCGACACGAGGCACGATTCGCTTCGGTGGAGGCGGGTAGCTTAGTCCGCGATTCATCGGACCTTTCACTATTCTAGAGAGGGTCGGTGCAGTTGCTTATAGACTAGACTTGCCACCTGCATTGGAGGGAGTGCACAACGTGTTTCATGTGTCGCAGTTGAGACGATACGTGGCAGATCCTAGTCATGTATTGGATCACTCAGAGATAGAGGTGGGCCCTACTCTTAGCTATCCAGAGCAGCCAGTTGGAATTCTGGATCGGAGAGAGAAGGTGCTGAGGAACCAGACTATTCCTTTGGTGCGCGTCGCATGGAGGCATCACTCTCCGGGGGAGTCTACCTGGGAGAGAGAGGATGACATGCGAGAGCGTTATCCATATTTGTTTGTACCTTGAGGTATGTTATTTCTAGTTATGTTCTGTTCATTGTTATGTTCTGTTCATTAGTTAGTTGTGATTCTTTAGTTCTGTTCTGTGATTTTCTGGGGGTAGTTTTCGTCTTTGAATTTCGAGGACGAAATTATTTTAAGGAGGGTAGACTTGTCACTACCACATTTTCTAGGAAAGGGTATTTTAGTAATTTCCTATTTAAATAAATATTGTGCATGGTAAATATTTTTTGTTGTATTATTTAATTATTGTTGGATGTTATTTAATTATTTTGGACTTATTTTAGTGGACCCAACTAGTTTAGTTTGGACCCATGGACCAACATGAATTAATTAGTTAGACTTGGCCCATTTAGAAAGCCCATAGTTAAGGAGATAGATTAAATTAATTAAATGATTAGACTAGAATCTTCCTTCCTTAATTATTTCTTCATGAGAGGCCCCAAGGGGTACATTGGACATTTTATAATTGCTTGGGGGAGGGGCTATGGCCGGCCTATTAAAGAGGGGGGGAAATTTCTCTCTCCTCTCATCTCATTCCAAATCTAGATCTAGAATTCTCCCACTACCAAATTCCCTCCATTCCCAATCCAATTCGCTACCAAATTCATTCCAAATTCTTCCCAATTCACCATTAGAGAAGAAGAAAGCAAGGATCTAGAAGAAGGAAGCAAGGATCTACAAAGAGGAGCAAGGATCTACAATTTGGAAGCAAGTTCATCTCAATTGGAAGTTTCATTGGGAATCCATCTCCCAATAGGTATAATTCAGATTTTCCCATTTAAATAGCTTCTAAATCTGAGATTTAATCATGTAAAATCAACCTATATGTATGTAGTACCCATAGGACTTTGTTTTGTGTTCATAGGAGACCCATGGAGAAAGTTATGGTGCTTTTTGTGTCAATTTTGTTGGAATTCCGAATTTATATTTTGTTGTGTGTATCAATTGATCCTATAGATCAATTGAACATGAGATTTGTGTTTGAGGCTAGTGTCGTGTCCATATTGGGATACTTGTGGTTCGTATCCCAACTATTTGGTGATACGTGTCATTTGGGGGTTTTCCTCCGACACGGGGCTTTGAACATGTCGTATTTTGACACGGACACATAGATCTACTTTTGACGCTTTGATTTGTTCATAAATATTATTTGTGATTTGTTTGTGTCCTTCGGGGTGCATTTGGTTGTGTGTTGGACTCGTGTCGCATGCGTATCCTAGATCTAGTGGGATACGGTGAGATACTCTCCAATTGTGTGTATTTTTGCATAGATCTAATTAATTGTGGTTCAATTCTTCATTTATAATTAGTATATATATATGGATATTAGATATTTATTTTGTGTATTTATTATAGTAATTATTGTAGCATAGATCTATATTTTGGGTGTGCTAATATAATGTACAATATAATATGTAGCTTTCTTGCATGCAAATATATATGTTACTACTTGTTAAATAATATAATTTATACATAAAATATTTTATAAAATATATTTGTATGTTTAATTGTGTAATTATATTATTTATAATTATTATGTAATTATTTGGATATTAATGTAAATATTTTAGGTGTGCTTCTAGCCATGTAAATTATATGTTCTTTGTTAAATATTTGAAGGTATAAGTTTATGTGTATATTATTATATATATGTACATTTTTGTATTAATGATTTATATATATATATATATATATATACTGTTTTATATATTCTGTTTATATATATATATATATATTGTTTATATATTCTGTTTTTATATATATAATTATATATATATAACTTGTTTTAGTGACAGTGAATTAATGACAGTAAAAATTGTCATTAATTAGCCGACTAATAGCAGCCGCTGTAGCCTTCAGGCAATTAATGACAAACCTGTCATTAATTGCAGCAGCGGGAAACAACAGCTTTTCTGCGACGCTTTTCCGCGACAGTTTAACTGTCAGCGAAAACCAAAGCAGTGGCAGTTTATTATTTGGGTTTCGGTGACAGTCCTTCGGTGACAGTCCCGACTGTCACTATTTAAACTGTTTTGATTTAATCCTATTTTATTCACTGTTTTTCAATGACGCTTTGACAGATTTAATGTATATATTATATATTATAATTGTATATATATATATGTATATATATATGTGTTTTGTGAGGAATAATATTTGTTATAATATATTATATTATTTGTATATATATTGGGTTGTATATATATATTTTAAGGTATATATATTAATTGTATTATTAATATACTTTTGTGTGATTCTTTTGGAATCTAATTTAATTCCTAAATTATTGTAGTTTATCTCTATATTATTTTATAGATGTCTTGTGAGGTTGACTTTGGGTTTGACCATGTTTGACTTTAGTGGACTTTAGAGTTGACCATAGTTGACTTTTGACTTAGAATTGACTTATTGACCTAGAAATTGCCTAGTTTGATTTGTTCTCTTTTCGGGACCTTATATTAATGTGGTATTCCATATCTAGGTCTTCGAGGCACCGAGTCAGACATTGTGAGACTGTTCATTGGACTTCAGGCGAGTACATTCTCTGATAGTTTCTCATTTATGATATCCTCTATGTTCGTTGTATCTAGTGTAGACATACATGTTCTCTTGACACTATGGTTACACGGATTGGTATATCCGGATCTCGTCATGAGATGTTATTCCTTGGTATATGGTGTATATGGTGCAAGTATTGTTTCATTGGTTATCTTGTACATGTACAGACACCGATTCTCGGGGAGACAAGCTATCTTCTTGGGGAATCTCGTGCCATAACGTACCAGTCGGGGGTAGGGAGTATTTTAGTGTAGATATGTGATCATACCCTCCTTGTGCATGTCTTGTTCCTTGTGAGTGTTGATCATACACCGCACGTATAATCAGCTAGGCCATTATACTCTTGTGCAAGTTCCCAAGCCGATCACATGTTAAAGCTAGTACTCACACACTTAGTCATTAGAATTCTTGTTCCATCAGCATATTGTTCATTATTGTATTTCTTTCCAGTATTTCCTTATTGTCTCTACATTCTTGTCTCTATTTATGCATCTTGTTTATCCACAGCTATTTACTGTTACATAGTTTTTATCATTGTTTGAGAACTGCTGTTAGGGTTGTACTCTGCTCCTTTCCTGACTGGATATATTTTTCCAGATGACACTGAGGAGTACCCTACCTATTATGGACCCCAGGATGTTGTGGGTTTAGATTCTGAGACCCTGGCTCAAGAGGGACTTATCCCAACTAAGACAGTTAACCCTGGAGTTGTAGCTTTATAGTTTTGTAGTATTCTTTGTACTGGATTTGTCTCCAGCTTATTTCTGTATTTTTTCTTCTGACTCATTGATGTATTATTTAGACTCATGAGTTGTATTGTGACTATTCTGTTCTTATCTGATCGTGTTCATTCTATCTTAGTTTCTGTGATTGAGTATACTATCATTATTGGTGGTTCATTACATTAGATAGACTTTTTAGACAGCGTTATACCGCCGATTCTGCGGCGTAGGCTGGGCGTTGTTTCCGACTAGTACCCTTACACCGGGTGCGGGTCATGACACGACGTCCCCTCGGTTTCTTCGGACGAGGGTGAGGAGTCTGGTACTCCGGATGAGCCTCTGGTGTCGGTGCCGAGGTGTGAAGTGCCTCCGCCTGCGGGGGCTTTGGTAGTCTCTTCTGGGAAGCGACGGGCTTCTGCTCCGAAGGAAGTTTCTCTTCGTAAGAGGAGTAAGGAGACGGTCGCTCATCCTCTCCGCATTCTTGGTGTTGAGGCTCCCGGGAGTGAGCCTGCCTCTTCCTATATCAGGGATGATTCTTTGGCTGGGGGTTCCTCGCCTTTTAGAGAGGGACCTTCTACAGTTCCGGCCGGCGGCGTCGAAGAATCCTCGCTAGAGGTCGCTGTCGTGGCTGCTGCTCCAGGTAGCGGAGCGAGTTTGCCTGTGTGGCCGAGGCAGATGGGAGAATCTTTCCCGAGGTCAGCAACGGGTAAAACTCCTGTTGTGTCAGCGAGCGTGCCTGGCGAGATTCCAGCTGATGAACCTCGACCGCGTCTTGGTGAGGGCTTGGCAGAACTCTCGGCTATGTTAGTCGGCCCACCTCCTTCTCCAGGCATGACGATTCGTATTGCGTCATTAAGGCGTGGTTTAGCTACCTCGGGTGCAGATGCGTCGTATATGCCGTTGGCCCCGGGTAAATGTCGTCCTCATGTCTCTCTTTAGAAAGATTATCATCATACTGATATTAACTTTCTTGTCCTCTTTTCAGGGGATAGCGCCCACGGGGAGTATAGCATTGAAGCACATTCTGGCTCAGCTCGGGCTCCAGACGATGATACGGAGGCGTTCGACTTTGATGAGGAAGTGGCTTCGGGGGCTAGTACGCCCAGAGTCGTTTCGTCACCTCAAGAGGAGGATGAACCCGTCGTCGTGACCTTGCCTCTTGTGAGTGTGGCGATGACTTCGACCGTCATTGCCGCACCTTCTTCGGCCGCGCCATGCGTCGATACGACAGCTGTGGCCACCTCGTCTGCAATTATCCCGGGAGAGGGACTTGCTGATATTACGGCCACTCCCGGCGTCCAGTCGGATCTAGTTGCGTTGACCGAGCAACATACCAGCCTTTTCTACACCGATTTAAAAACAATGATATCAATGGTGTTAGCGAAGAGACTAGATTTTGAGCGCCTGAAGAAGACTTCTCTTGCTTCGATCGTGGTCATCAGGGAGCTCGGCGATCTTGGGGCAGCTGACGCTCTGGAGGCGATGGTTAATGGGTTAGAGCAACCCATTACCGAATACTTGCAGCTGACTCGGGGCAGCCTCGATGCTGACGTCCAGGCTCGGTTCGACCTCATGACTGCGCGGCTTGCTACAAAGCTGGAAAGCCTAGACAACTCCATCCAGAAGCATAAGCTGGAGATGGATAGGAGAAAAGCTGTCGTGGAAGAGGCTCTTGCCGTTGAGACGCAGTGTCGCACCGAGCATGAAGGGAATGCGGCGAGGGTCTCCAAGCTGAAGGAAAAACTCGCTCGGGCTGAGGAGTGGGCTTCTCAATAGTTGGCGGGCCTAGAGGTAGCAGCTGGTCGTCCGAACGCAGCGCGACAGGATTTGGACCGTGCAGAAGCTGCTCGTACGGGCTGTCTTCGGGCAAAGGCTGATCTGACCCTTACGAACACTCCCGAGGTACGACTGGAGCAGGCTCCCGCCGACGCCTTGGTTCTTAGGAATGAGAGGATAGCTGCACTGGAGCGGCTGATTCGCAATCTGGCTACTCCGCCATTATGATGTATCCTTTCCCTTTTTGCTTGCCCAGATGTAATTCTGCCTCCCTTTTGGGAATAAATAAAGGCGACTCTTTTCTGACTTTTGTGGACCCGTTATTTCGGAATGTAAATGACAGTTTTTTAGGCGAGAGTAATATCAGAGGTAGTATGGACATGAAAGACTCTCGATAAACTTCTTAGCGGGACATATCTATTCAGAGGTCGTACAGACATGATAGGATATGACCCAACTAGTTTTGTTTTAGGAGTAGTTTTGTCAGAATATTAGATCCTTGCTATATTCCACCAGAGCAGGGGAGTTTAAGCATAGTACCTTTTCAGGAATTTGCCGTTGATAGGAGCCATTAACAGGTCTCCATTAGGCTGGGCTAACCTGTAAGTGCCATTCGAGAATGTTGTCTCGATCACATAAGGGCCTTCCCACTTGGGCTGGAATTTGCCTTTGCTTCTGTGAGTAAGAATCATCGGCCTTCTTACGGCTAGGACTAGCTCGCCGACTTTGAACACTCTTTCCTTTACCTTACGATTGAAGGCTTTGGAAATGCGTGCTTGGTAGAGCGCGATGCACTGTTGAGCTTGGAGGCATTTCTCGTCTAATCCTTCCAGTTCTTGGAGCCTTAACAGGTCATTCTTTTCTCGAGTCAGCTCACTAGTCACGGCTATCCTGAGCGACGGGATCTGGATTTCGATGGGAAGAACTGCTTCGCTCCCGTAGACCAGTGAAAAGGGGGTACAACCTGTCGGTGTTCGTACCGTTGTGCGATATGTCCAGAGACATTCGCCTAGCTTCTCGTTCCAGTCTCTTTTGTTTGAAGAGACGAATTTTTTCAGGAGTTTGATAATGGTTTTGTTGAAAGCTTCCGCCAAACCATTAGCAGCTGGATAATACGCTATAGAGGCAATATTGTGTATCCGATTTTTATCGCAAAACCGATGAAACGCTTGGCTGATGAATTGAGGCCCATTGTCGTGAATTATCCTCCGGGGTACCCCGAAGTGATAAATGACGTGGTGCTTGATGAAGCTGATTACGTCAGACGCCTTTACCTCAGCCAGAGGGATCGCCTCTGCCCATTTGGAGAAGTAATCCGTGATGGCCAGTATGAACCGGTGGCCTCTGGAGGAAGACGGGTGAATGGGACCAATGATATCCATACCCCATGCTTCGAAGGGCCAGGATGCAACCGTAGGATGTAGATATTCAGACGGTTGGTGTATGAAGTCTGCATGAACCTGACAGGCTCTGTATTGTCTTGCATAGCTGATCGCGTCTGTGATCATACTGGGCCAGTAATAGCCCATTCTCCTGATACGATCCTGTAGCTTAGGACCGGGCTAATGTGCTCCGCATACGCCGTCGTGAGCTTCCCGGATAACCTGCTGTGCTTCATCGTCTGAGAGACATCTTAATAGCAGTCCGTCGTAAGTCCGACGATACAGGCATTGTGAAGATGCATCGAAGTAGAAGCGTAATGATCGTCTCTTGACGGATGCTGCATCTCTGGGGTCTTCTGGCAAGATTCCATATGCGACGAAATCTATGAATGGACTCCTCCAATCTCTTCCAGGGGGATCTGTGTTCACAGCGTGGCTGCGTTCTATGTGGAGGTTGTTCTTCACGCAGAATAAACCTCTGTTAAGAAGGATCACCGAATTCTGCCTTCTTATAGGAGTAGCTAAATCCGCCGCTAGACTGGCTAGGGCGTCAGCTTCCAGATTCTGGGATCGAGGGACATGCTCTAGGAAGAATCCTTTGAATGTCATGGCTATCTCGACCGTCGCTTGGTGATAGGGGATGAGGTCTGGATTCCGGACTTCATATATTCCTCTGACTTGATTGACGATAAGCAGAGAATCACCAAAAGCTTCCAGGGACTCTACCCCAGCTCTTTAGCAACTTGGAGCCCTATTATTAGAGCGTTGTACTCTGTCACATTGTTGGAGCAGGGCTCGCTAAGAGAATATGCTCGGTAGATGATGAGCTGATCAGGGGCGACCAGGACGACTCCTACTCCCGAAATGATGTTTCTCTTAGGACCGGTTCTGGAGGTGCCGTCGAAGAACAGTTGCCATACGTCACCTTCCATTGCGGAATTACATTCTGCAACTTCGTCGGGAATGTCTTCGTATAATTTGGAGGTCTCCAGGATCGGATGATCAGCTAGGAAGTCAGCCAGCGCTTGGCCTTTGATGGACTTCTGCGGTACGTATACCATGTCATATGGTGTTAACAGCATCGCCCAAGTTGTGAGTCGGGAATTAAGAACGCTCGGCTTGCTCATCAGTACTCGAAGAGGGTTAATCCTGGAGATGATATGGATAGTCTGGCCGGTGACGTAGTGCCGCGTCTTTTGGATAGCGAATATCAGAGCCAAGCATTCTTTCTCCACTGGGTTGTACCGGTGTTCGGCTCCTGTCTTTGTCTTTTTGGGAGAGACCGGTACGCAGGTCAGGATGACTTGCCGAAGAGGAAGACGAAGGCTTGTATCTTCTATTCCCATCAGCGGGTACGCGAGACTGGGCACCCCAGTTTTCCCTATACCACCTGTATACAACAGGTTGGCCATCTGAGCGGCGAATAATCCCCTGGGAGGGTGTCTTTCCGTAATCTGAGCTTGTTTTACGCCGCGGGACTGTATCTGGCGTAACCTGGAGATCCGCTCAGTCTGGCGTAAAGCTGGAGAGGTCCTCAGCCGGCCTTCGGCTTTTCGCGTAATCCGGAGAGTAGGCAGATTGTTCTCTTGCTGGCGTAAAGGCCGAGAAGCTGAGTATTCACCTGTTTGCTTCCCCTCGCGGAGATCACAGCGCTCATCTGGTTTACCGTAGAGGTCAGATGTTGTTTTGCGCGTGGAGCATGATCTATACTTTCGACTTGGCGTTGAGGCACCATCGAAAGTTTTGTCTATACCGCGCGTAGCGGGAGACTGATTCCTACGCGTAGAGCGCAGTGGATACTTCTGGGTTAGCGCTGAGGCTTTGCCCGAAGTTTTGTCTGTACCGCGCGTAGCGGGAGACTGATTCCTACGCGTAAAGCGCAGTGGATACTTCTGGGTCAGCGCTGAGGCTTTGCCCGAAGTTTTGTCTGTACCGCGCGTAGCGGGAGACTGATTTTTGCACGTAGAGCGTAGTGGATACTTCTGGGTCAGCGCTGAGGCTTTGCCCGAAGTTTTGTCTGTATCGCGCGTAGCGGGAGACTGATTTTTACGTGCAGGGCATGGAGGGAGCGATGCTACCACCTCATTGGTCGGAGAGATCGGAGAGATCGGAGAGTCCACAGGAACGGTAGAGGATGTCTTGGGCATCCACACCTTGCGCAGCTTCCAGTTATCTTGGACGGAGAGAGAGTGAGAGCCACCCACAGTCCGAAGCATGTCTTCATAGGCAGACTGGTCGAATTGGACGACCAGTGTCTTCTTCACGGATCCCACGGATACCGCATCGTGTTGAGCAATTACTTCCTCGTTAGAAGAGAAAGACGTCCCCAGTAGAGTCGCCATCTTGTTTGTGGTTATTTAAACGAAAAGAATAGAAATGTATTCGATATGGGGTTTACATGAAACCCGCCTTCTTTTGTTTACAAACAAACTTGTACAATATAATCCTATGCGAGGATGTGGGAGTACAATTTATTTAATCTGGGTAGATATTGCTATAGGTGTCTGATCTGCGGTCGATCACTTTAGCCCTTGGACCACACGATGTTGAAGAAGTGCCGTAGGAGACAGGAAGCAGCTTCGAAGGTTGCAGAAGAGGGTGGATGCACGATGCTGAAGTCGTCGATCCCTACTCTTTGCCTGAGCTCCGGGTGCTCTCTCTCTCTCTCTCTCTCTCTCTATCAATTCTCTGACCTGGTTCGATCTTCCAAATTGTCGACCTTGTTCCCCATTGATAGGGGTCTCTATTTATAGAGTTTTGGTGACAGTGACCACTCCATCGGTGTAACAACCGAGGAGTGGAAAGTACAGCACCCTTTTACACAACGGTTAAAGTAACCAATGCCTACGTATAGATGATCTTTTGAATGAGCGTGTGACGCGGGTCCAACTAAGGGGACACAACGCGTACAAATTGCTACTAAGATCACGGCGTAAAAGCCACGTAGGTAGGTATCCATTGTGTAGCAGAGGTTGGCATAGAAGCCAAATGTCTGTCACCATGGCATAGAAGCCAAGTAGGCATAGAAGCCGAATAGGCATAGAAGTCGAGCAGGCATAGAAGCCGAACAGGCATAGAAGCCGAGCAGGCATAGAAGCCGAGTAGTCGTAGAGACTGAATGGTGGTAGAGACTGAGTGGGCGTAGAAGCCGTATGAGCACAGATCCTGAATGGGCATAGAAGCCGCTGCGTACTGTGCTAGAATGGGCGTAGAAGCCGCTGCGTACCGTACTGATGTGGACGTCTTAGCCGAAATTATGGCTTTTGGAGATATAATCGAATCTCAGAGATTTGCCACCATCTTATGCATTAAATGTGGAGGCGTGTTTTGAAGGTCTGCAGCCCTTCTGTGCACCCGTCGCAGAGACGTGCCTTGAGAGAAGCTATCACCGCTATGTGCAATTAGACGTGGAGACGTGCCTCGAGTCCCGTACAAGGTGCAGCTTTTGACGTGGCAGGCGGTTTGCCTGCTGCAGAGCGTAAAATAGCATATGTTTGCCTGTGTAAAATAGGGCGGCGTATTCCTTTGTACGCGAAAGAGCGGTTTATGCTGAGGGGACTCCAGTAAACGACGGTTTGGTGATGCTTTAACCAAATCCTCTGCATTAAATGCAGAGATCTGCCATCATACTGTGGGGCACATCCCGAGGGGTCTGCCATCGTTTCCAGCCGTCGTCTGGGTAGCCGTGCAGTACTTTTTGTCAGGAGTCAGAGGTCAGATTCACTGCGTGACTTGACAGGTTCATTTCGGGGAAGACGAAGCGTTCCTCGTACGCATTAACGCTGCTTTGAGAGCGGTTGAGTTTTACGCCATGGAGGCGATGAAGAACTTTGTTTTACGCTGGAGCGGCCTGGACGTACTGCACTTACGCGGATGGTCCTTTGAGCTTCATACTTCATGCCATTTTTTTAGCAGAGAAAGCTCTGTTGCACGCTTGATGGCTCTGAAGGCCTCCGTTTACGCTGCTCTGCATCAAGAGACTGCATAGCTCTTCCCAGCATATTTTTTATGCTTCTACAAGTACATCGATACCCCAGGACACACTCATACACTGTGATCGTGCCAGATTCCTGTATCCTGATACTAACATCATGACCAGAGACTGGGATGACCTTAGTGTCGCGTCTTTTGAGTTAT
The DNA here is from genome assembly GCA_036927795.1 of Iris macrosiphon. Lineage (NCBI taxonomy): Eukaryota > Viridiplantae > Streptophyta > Magnoliopsida > Asparagales > Iridaceae > Iris > Iris macrosiphon. The sequence continues at coordinate 67,473,173 of JAYESA010000001.1, forward strand.
TTCCGTGTGTCGAGACTGTAGATAGAGATTCAGGTTCAGCGCACAATCGTTGACCGCTTGGGAAGGGGAAGACAGTTACTAGACGTTTGGGCTACTCTGCACGCGCTTATATATATATATATATATATATATATATATATATATATATATATATACTATTTCTGTAGTGATCCTGTATCTAGAGTAGTTGTACCACCCGTGTGACTCCTTGCCCGGAGCTGCGGTACGTGCCGTGTATTTTCGTGTCCGGAGCTACGGTTTTATTTTAGAAAGCCCACACGTCGAACGTTGTCTTTAAACTGTGTCACACTTGTTTGGTTATGATAGAGTACCCTGTTGTTGTACTTGTACTTTCTGTTTACTTGGCATGTTGTATTTCCGTACCTTGTTATGTCTCTCTGAGGACCTAGTTCCCTGCCAGTTTTGCAGCATAGATGAATACGGAGCATTTGGAGTTGCTGTTGGAGTTGCATATCTTGTGGGCATTGTACCAGTACTCACATAATATCTACCGGTATTATAGTTATTTTACATTGATTATTCATCTGCTGTTGTAGCCTAGTTTTTATAGACTCATACTTCTTCTGGAGTCTATTCGAGTTAGTGTGTTATTTGGCGGCCGACTCTAGCACATATAGCTCTTTCTTGTATACTGTTATACATTGTGAATTGAGACATAGAGGTTTACATTTATGGAATATCTAGATTATGCCCTTTATTTTACAGCTTATACGTATTCGAGTCAGACCAGAGTCTAGTCGAATGCGTAGCTGGCGTGTCACGTATTCCTGGTCCTACGTATTTTAGGACTGGGGCGTGACATATTTTTGGGGTGGCCAATGCAGGTCCGATTTAAATCGCCTTGGTCACCTGACTGTGCCAAGCGAGCCTGCAAATTAGGAATATATGATATGATTGTTAAATAGGATCTTAATCCATAATCGATTTTAAAAACTCTTTGTATGTGATTATCGCCCTTGGACTTCCAATTTGCATTCGTTCAATCTTCGTCGATATCGCTATCCTTGTTTCTCTTCCCCTATTGTTCGGAAACACGAATGCTTGTGACTGATGATTTCCCTCCAGAAGAAGATCGAAGACCAGATGGTAGAAGACAGAATTCGTATACCTTTCTCTGAGAAGATTGTTACCTTATCAGGATAGATTGATGGGTTCTTTGGATTCTAGAACTAGTGTGGAAGGTTGGCAAGAGAGTTGGACCCAGTAGTACCCTACCCGTGTTGGAGGTAACAGTGATCTTAGAAGTATTGAGAGCTAGAAGGATTGATGATCATGACCTAGAATGACTTATGGGAATGCATAGCCTGATGATGGAAACTAGTGGTTGGATATGATAGCAATACCAGGAATGATATTATGAACTAAGAGGAGATAAAATTTCAAGCTCTCACTTGGAAGATGATGATCTAATACCAGAAATTTTAGTAGGTGCTTGGGTGACATCATTATTATAATTACACTATGTGAATTGGACAGATAAATAACAAAAAGAAGGAATTTGAGGAATAGAATTTTAGGGAAACTTTGAGGAGAAGAGAATTGTACATTAGGCAAGGAAAAATTTTCTTTTGAGGATTGTTGTGGAAAACAGAACGGAAGAAATTATTTTGAGGTTTAGTCTAGACTATGACCTTATTCTATACATGGATTTATTGAGCCAATACCACACGACGCAAGATTGTCGACGTGATTATATTATTTATGACCACCAGATTACCCTGAGTTTGAGTTACCTCAGGGAGCCCGGGAGCATGGTGCCCATCTACCTTAGAGGCACTCATTGTAGAAGGTGAACCAGTATACCCCCGTATTATATCAGAGTTTGAGGATGTGATTCTAGATAATCTTCCAGGCCTGCCACCTGACAGAGAGATAGAGTTGTTATAGAGTTGACTCCAAGAGTCGAGCCAGTTAATTTTCTGTCTTCAGACTAGCGCCGATAGAGTTGGTTGAGTTGTAGGTCCATCGTAAAGGATCTCTTAGACAAGGGTTTTAGTCGGGCTAGTGTTTTCCATGGGGAGCAACCACCTTATTGTACCAAAGAAGGACGGGACGATACATTGCATAACGATTACAGGGCATTAAATGCAGTAGCAATAAAAAACAAGTACCCTTGTCGCACATCGAAGATTTATTTGATCAGCTAAGTGGCGCATATGTATTTTGAAGATCGATCTCAGATCTAGCTATCATCAGATCTAAGTACGGAGAGAGGACATTTCTAAGATGACTTTCCGGATGAAGTATGGCCACTATGAGTTTTTAGTCATGCCGTTTAGTTTCACCAATGCGCCAGCAATATTTATGAGCCTAATGAACAGTATTTTCCACCAATACTTAGATAAGTTCGTGGTGGCAATTATCGATGACTTATTGGTATGCTCCAAGAGCCAGGAGGAGCACGAGAGACATCTCAGGATCGTGTTAGAGATGCTGAGACAGAAAGATGATAGGCCAAGCTCAGCAAATATGAGTTATGATTAGATAGAATAGATAGTATACGCATCAGGACGACTAAGGGTGCATGAGAAGAACTATCAGACGCTCATACTAGAACTAGCTGCAGTAATAATTGTACTAAAGCTATGGCGACACTACCTTTATGGACGGCGTGTTGAGATTTATACAGAAAATAAAAGTCTGAAGTATGTCTACACGCAGATGGAGCTCAACATGAGACAGAGGCACTGGCTGGAGTTGATGACAGATTATGATATTGAGTCGCAGTACCATCCTGGCAAGGCGAAGGTAGTTTACGACTCATCGCCAGATGTTAGAGAATTTTTAGGAACTCAGGATTGAGATAGTATCGCCAGGCATGAATAGACAGATGGCCAGTCTCGAGGATTCAGTCCACATTTATTGAGGAGATCAAGGCAGCCTTGCCTACAGATACGGGATTTAGATGACAGCGAGACATGATAGAGGCCGGCATGCAGACGGGACTCAGGATTCATGAAGACGGAATGTTGAGGTGTGGAGATCACCTATATGTTCCGAGTGGCGAGCTACGCCAAGAGTTGATGACCGAGGCACATAGCTCAATTTGTTCCATTCATCCCGGGGGTAGGAAGTCTACAGAGATATTAGCTGACATGTATATGAAGCAGATAGTACAATTACATGGAGTGCCTGTCAGCATCGTATCGGATCGTGATTCTAGATTCACGTTACATTTTTGACAGAGTATGCTGGAGAGTCTAAGAATTTGTCTCAAGTTCAACACTGCATATCATCCACAGACTGATGGTCAGTCAGAGCACATGATATAGATATTAGAGGATATGTTGAGAGCGTGCATGGTTGATTTTGGAGGATCTTGGGAGGACCACCTATACTTGGTAGAATTCTCCTACAATAACAGTTACCAGGCTAGCATACAGATGGCACCTTATGAGGCACTGTACGGCAGGAAATATAGGTCGCCAGTTTATTGGAGTGACGTGGGAGAGCGTCAGATACTTGGTCCAGAGTTGGTGACACAGACAGTGGATAAGGTCAAGCAGATTCAGAGCCACCTGTGTGCAGCACAGGACAGACAGAAACATTGGGCAGATGCGCACCGCAGACCATTTGAGTTCAAGGAGGGTGACCATGTATTTTTGAGGATATCGTCTACTCGGGGTACCATCAGATTCGGAGGCAGAGGCAAGCAGAGTCCGAGGTACATCGGACCTTTTGACATATTGGAACGAGTTGGCGAAGTGGCTTACCGTCTTGCATTACCTCCATCATTAGAGGAAGTACATGACGTATTTCACGTATTGCAGCTGAGGAGATATGTCGCAGACCCTAGCCACGTGCTTGATCATTCGGAGATTACAGTCAGGCCCAGTCTGTCTTACGTAGAGCAGCCAGTTGAGATCCTCGATCGCAGCGAGAAGACTTTGAGAGGGCAGACGAATCGACTGGTCAGAGTGGCATGGAAGCACCATTCACCAGACGAGTCTACTTGGGAGCGTAAGGATGCTATTCGGCAGCGATTCCCGTACTTATTTGAGGAGCAATGTACGAATTTACGTACGACATTTGATTACTAGTTGTTTTAAAATTCTTTTAGATATTATCGTGCTTTACTTCTAATTTCGGGGACGAAATTTTTCTAAGTTGGGAAGAATGTAAACCCCCTCGATTTATTCTGTAGATAGTCAGGGTTAGATTTGGAAAATTTTAGTTTTAGCAGCAGATGTTGAGGTTTAGAGTGGAGATAGGTTTGTCTGGTATTTAATTCATTTAATTAAAACCCTTGGCGCGTCCTATCATTGCTAAATTATTCAGAGCCCAATATCAGCCCGTAAATTCTATCGAATTATTGTACTTCTGACTTGACCCACCAAATTAGGCACTGGACTTTTCCGTCTCTTAAAATCAGATTTCGTTGTGCTCTAAATTAATTGCACAATGTTCCAAAAATCGTAACCCATATTTAATTCTGTGTCGGACACCTGTATCGTTACTCTCAATTTTGAGATACCAACTTAACCCGTTGAGCCGGACCAACAAAAGGGTCCAAGACTGACTCCAAGCGCCCACCATTTTTGACCTGTGCGTCATTTCCGGATTTTGACCCCAAGTTCCCCCATTTAATTAAAAGTGCGGGACACTTTAAATTCTATTTAAATCGAGGATACCGATTTTGTCTAATCCTATTTTAATTCCTAATTAATCCCGATGGCCTTTAAATTTAACCCGTGCCAAACACCCAACAACCCCTCACCATGCAAATCACCAAACTCCATTTTTCCTACAATTTTTGCATCATTTTATGTGTTCGTGCATTTTCCCGAATTTAAAGGGCTTAGGTGTAATTTATTGATTTTAGGGGTTATCACCCCATTGGTCTAGGCCAAATGGAGAAGCCCCCTCTCCTTGGACCAAGTCAACAACCTTCCTTCCTTTCTTTTAGATGAAGAAATAAATTTCTCCATATGTAATCTCCACCACTCATTCAAATGAGAGCGTCTCAACCCTCCATCCTACACACCCTTTCCCATAAAAAGTCTACATCATACCCCTTCCCCAAGGCCAGCCCTAATCCCCATGTCTAGAAAAACCCCCACCCTCTCTCTCTCCTCACTCCATATTTTTCTCCATGCAAATTCTTCTCATTCTTCCTTTATTCTTCTTCTTCTTCTTCTTCTTCCTATATTTTCTTCCTGAAGAGCACAACCTCACCCCTCCCGACTGACTTCCCCGGCCCAAACTATCCCTGTACCGCCTACTGCCGGCGACTCCAGCGGCTCCCACGATCGACCCCTGCCACCACGACTTCTCCACAATGACTCCGACCATACACCACTTCACACCACCACGACCGGACTGCTCGCCCTCGGCCAAGCGAAGCTAATCCCAGCCGAGCACCATCCCCGATTGTGCCAAGTTCCCCCCCTCCGGCCGATGTCTCCACCACCACTTCCTCCTCTCCCCTGCTCCGGCTGGAACTGCTTCCCCCCCGCCATTGTCGGAGCCTCCATCCCTGACTTCATCGCCACGAACTTCTCCCCGCACCACCCTCGAATGCCATAAGCCCGGCCTGCTGCCGATGACCACCTCCTATCCGTTCAACCCTCCGGCCACCCTCTGCTGACCCCTCTCCCCCGTACCTCTTCCACCCATCCACCACCACACGCTTCTGCCACCACCTCCAGTTCGGCGCAGCCACGAGGTTCCGGCCTGCTGTCCCCAAAGACTCCGGTAGCCACCGCCTCAAGTCCATTACTCTACCACCATTGCTCCGGGAAGGAGCTGACTTGTCGGCAGAGCTCCGACATTGCTCCGGGAAGGATCTGGCATGTCGATGAGCCCTACCAGTGGCTGCCCCTGCCGAGCACATCACCACCACTACGCATTGACGACTCCGTTCACCATCAACGTAGCCCCCGCCGGAGCCCGAGCACCCCCTCCGACCGAGCTCTCCCACCAGCATTGCTCCGACCACCTGCTCACCGGCCTCCCCATCTCGACCTCACTCCGGCCGGCAACCACCTGGCGTGCCACCACACGCCGCCACCATGGTGAATTTTTCCCTTCCCCTTTCATTGTATATTATTGATGTGCTAATCTAATTCTTTTGTGTTGTTACATATAGCTTAGGGTTATTACATGAGATTGAGGGTAAATGAATGCATGGAGATTTAGGGTTTTATTACATCATTTCATGTGCATAATAATTATTACTGATGAGCAGGAGAGTTATGGAGAAGAGGTGGTGATATCTTTAAGCTGTTAATTATTTCGAGGATTTGATTACTAGTGACAAATTCAGTCGAGGAATACCAATATAAATAATTGTGAACTATATGAGATTTTAGGAATTATTTCGTAAGTATTAATGGTAAATTAGTGGTTAAATACTGAGAAGAGATTTTAGTGATGTTGCAAGCAAGTGATGGTAGATTGCTAACTTGAATATTTAAGGTTTAAACATAAATTAATTAAGGTCATGGAATATATACTTATGGGATTTGAAATTAAAATGTACAATAATTAGAGGTGGGGTTTTTGAGTGCCATACGAGACAGTTGAGTGTTATCCTAGTTATTGTACGCATTTGGATTATTATTGATTGAGCTATTTTAAACTATTGCTGAATATAAATATGATATTAAAATGTTGATGGACATTAGGAGCAGGTGCTCGATCGTGAAATAGATATAATATCGAATCATGAGACCGTGATTGAGGATTGAGAATAATAATTATTTATTTGAGCTTGATACGTCAATGTGCATGATAAAATCTGTGAACACTGAGATAAAACTGAAGATTGGATCATGTGTTGGACCACGGAATATCGTGATAAACATGGTAAGATTGAGGTTGGGATTGACAATATGGTACAGATGTTTAATATGTTTAGATGTGACGTACTCTGAGTCAACCTTGGTCAACCCCCTAGCATCTTGTCCCTGTAAGTCGTGGTTGGGACTGAGTTTAGGTGTAGATGTGTGTCGTATCCCTACTTGACGTAGAAAAGATTATTGATTTTGGCTTGTATCTATCTCTAGGTACTACGGGACTTGAGGACTTGGATGCGGTACCGGGACCCCGTCATCAGCAGCCGCGCGCAGGCAAGTGTACCTTGCCACCCTATATTTTAGATTACAGATATTTGTTATTTCTTTTTGTACATTATGTACGTATTTAAGTTGACGTTTGATACTTCGCGTCCGATTCATAACCGGGTGCTGACATTCGTCGTAACGTCTTAGAATAATTGTTAGATGCTTTGTAGTACCTCGATGCACGTACCAGAGTACAACGATACCCCAGGACACACTCATACACTGTGATCGTGCCAGATTCCTGTATCCTGATACTGACATCATGACCAGAGACTGGGACGACCTTAGGGTCGCGTCTATTGAGTTATTTCTGTGTGTCAAGACTGTAGATAGAGGTTCAGGTTCAGCGCACAATCGTTGACCGCTTGGGAAGGGGAAGACAGTTACTTGACGTTTGGGCTACTCTAGAGTAGTTGTACCACCCGTGTGACTCCTTGCCCGGAACTATGGTACGTGCCGTGTATTTTCGTGTCCAGAGCTATAATTTTATTTTAGAAAGCCCACGCATCGAACATTGTCTTTAAACTGTGTCCCACTTATTTGGTTATGATAAAGTACCCTGTTGTTGCACTTGTACTTTCTGTTTACTTGGCATGTTGTATTTCCGTACCTTGTTACGTCCCTCTGAGGACCTGGTTCCCTGCCAGTTTTGCAGCATAGATGATTACGGAGCATTTGGAGTTGCTGTTGGAGTTGCATGTCTTGCGGGCATGGTACCAGGTACTCACATCATATCTACCGGCATTATGGTTATTTTACATTGATTATTCATCTGCTGTTGTAGCCTAGTTTTTATAGACTCATACTTCTTCTGGAGTCTATTCGAGTTAGTGTGTAATTGGGCGACCGACTCTAGCACATATAGCTCTTTCTTGTATACTGTTGTACATTGTGGATTGAGACATAGAGGTTTACATTTATGGGATATCTAGATTATGCCCTTTATTTTACAGCTTATACATATTCGAGTCAGATCAGAGTCTGATCGAATTTGTAGCTGGTGTGTCACGTATTCCTGGTCCTACGTATTTTGGGACTGGGGCGTGACACCATTCGAGGCATTGTACGGACGACAATGTCGCACTCTATTGTCCTGGGATAATGTTGGTGATAAAGCATTACTGGGACCAGAGATGGTAGTGGATGCAGCAGAAAATGTGAAGCTTATCAGGGACAGACTTCGATTGGCACAGGACAGGCAGCGGCATTGGGTCGATAGCCACCGGAGACCTTTGGAGTTTGAGGTATAGCTTTAATTTTGTCTTGCTTGTGTCTGATTGTTGTTTGTTAGAGTGCTAAGGTTGTGTTTCGTGCTAGGTTGGCGGTCTAGTTTCCTTTAGGATTTCTTCGACATGTGGCACGATTCGTTTCGATGGAGGTGGCAAGCTTAGTCCTTTATCGAACCTTTCAGTATTCTTGAGAGGGTCAGTGCAGTTGCATACATACTAGACTTACCACCTGCACTGGAGGGAGTGCATAACGTGTTTCACGTGTCGGAGCTGAGACGATACTTGGTAGATCCCAGTCATATGTTGGATCACTCGGAGATAGAGGTGGGCCCTACACTTAGCTATCCAGAGCAGCCAGTAGAGATTCTGGATCAGAGAAAGAAGGTGCTGAGGAACCAGACGATTCCTTTGGTGCATGTCGCGTAGAGGTATCACTCGCTATGAGAGAGTACCTGGGAGCGAGAGACCGAGATGCGCGAGTGATATCCATATATGCTCGAGCCGTGAGGTATAATTCTTTCTTGAATTGTATTGATTGTTTTTAGTAGATTGTTTCTTCCTTAATTTCGAGGACAAAATTTTTCTAAGGTGGGTAGGATTGTCACCCTTACTTTTTTATTCAAGGGTAGTTTAGTAATTGACATGGGTAATATTTATTTTAGGATTATTTGTATTTAATATTGTACATGCATAATTTATTTAATTATTGTATTACTTATTTATTGCTAGTTGTAGATTTATTTTAGACTTGTGTAGTGGACCTAACCCATTTATTAGTTGCATGAACCATACTTTTAGATTGAGTTAGATTTGAGCCCATGAATTAGGCCCATGGATTAGGAGGTTTAATTAATTAGAGAAACCATTAGACTAGAACCTTCCCTCCCTAATTAATTTCTTCATGAGAGGCCCAAGGGGTATTTGTGACTTTTTACATTGCTTGGGGAGGGGGTTGCATGGCCGGCCACAAGGAGGAGAGGGAGAGTGCTCATTTTAATTCACCAAATTCCCAAATTCTAAATCTATAATTTTTTCTCTACTAATTCCCTCCATTCCCTCATCAATTCTCCACCAATTATTCACCAATTCCTTTCCAAATTCTTTATTAAGGCTTCTACATCAAGGATCTACAAGAAGGAAGCAAGGAGCAAGGAGGAGGAGGCCAAGATCTACAAGGTGATGAGCTACTTGGCAATTGGAGACTTTTTATTGGAAATCCATCTCCAAATAGGTATATTTCAGTGTTCCCCCTTCTATTAGGCTCTAGATCTGAGATTTAACCATGAGAAACCATCCCACATGTATAGTATCTTTATTCTTTTGGTGGATTGACAGTTTGTATATTATTTTAGATTGTGGATTGTATCTTTATCCTTTTATTCGTGCATTATTCTTCCTTAGTTTGTTTTATGATTGAGATTAGTTATTCATGTGAGATACCATATTGTTCCTCCATTTGGAGTTGAGATGATTGACAGGTACTATATTATATTGTTGAGATGTTATATAGTTAGAATTGACCCAGACAGCGTGCTACCGCCGATTCTGCGGCATAGGCCGCGTAACCATGTACTCGTGCCCGAATATCCGGGTGCGGGTCGTTACAAACTTTGACCCGGAGAAGAATTTTATCGAAAGCACCATGCTGATGCCTTCGAAAGGAAGGGTGCATAGGACGCCTAAGAAAGGTAAGGGAGTTGCCAGACCTTTGATCGTAGAGCATGACCCGTCGATCGGGGAAGAGAAAATATCTCCTTCTAATGATCCTCTGTCTTCTAAGTGAAAATCAAAGGTTAAGACACATTATGCCCATTATTCCATGAAGGTGAGGATTGAGTTGGTCCCAGAGACGGGACATGCGGTGAAGTCGAAGTCCCTTGCGAAGGGGACCGTGAACAAGGAGGTAGGACCCGTTGCATTAGCGTCTTTTGATCCAGACCCCCTATATATGCGATGGCGACACTCGTAGAACCCCTCAATTTGATTCTTCCTGGCCCTCTCTATAATAACTTTCTTCTAGTTTGTTTGAAAATTTGCACACCATCGAATAGGGACCGTCCCCAGTGGGCAGCTGCTTCGATGGTCTCTAACGCAGAGAAAAAAGAAGAAACCAACACTCCCGAGTCTGATACTGAACCTGTACCTGAGGCTTCCAGATCTTTGGTTTTGGATGCGACCTCAGAGGAGCCTTATACCCACTTGGAGCACATATCCGTGGATGACCTGGACGCTATGGGGAAGGCTATGAATATGATGAACGATCCCCAACCTCTGTCGCCTCCCTCTGGTATGTCATTTGGTAACTTCACAAGGGATGAGATTTTTTCACTTTGGCTCTTAATTCTTAGGGTGAAGTTAATTACTGGTTTTCTGGCTATACAAACCCGGCCTCTCCCTTATGAACGGTGGATGTGGCTGCTGATGAAGGTATAGAGGAAAAAGGAGATGGCGGGTTCATTCGAAAGAGGTCTGAGTCTCTTCCTCGCTCCTCTAGGGGGGGGGATGCCCTGCAGGGCCTGTTGTGAATCCCTTTGGTGCAGTGGCTGCTCTATCAATGGTTGTTGCTGGGCATTCTGCCATTGTGGCCTCTTTGTACGCTGGAACGACCCGTTCTGAGAAGGCCTCCTCCGATATTCCCAAAAATGCGGCTACTGGGTCATCCTCCGAGGTTACCATGATATAATCTGATGTTGGCATACAAGAGAGTGTAGATACCGTGGGATGCCCTAGTACCCTTGTTCCTGGTTGTAGTGTTACTTATCTGTCTATTGCCGATCTATCGGGTGTACAGACACTCCGTACGACCTTGAAAGACTTGGTAGCAAGCATGAATGTCGGTCGCTCTTCTGCTACTCCTTCACCTCATAGACGGTTGGAGGCCATCATCCAACTTGTTGTGCCCATGACTACTCCTTCTGTCGTACCACCTTTCACCCCAATTACGCTGGAGGAGATCGAAAAAACCATCAAGCTCTCCCTATAGAGCTTTTATACATTTTTGAAGTAGGATGTCCAGAGTGTGTTGGAGCTGAATAGATCCTTCACCTAGGCTAGGCACTTTGTTGACTGTCAGGTCAAATCTCCGAGGGCCCTCTCCAGTTTTAAGCAAATGGCTGACCTCCCAGATCAGTAGATGATCAAAGTAAAGCAATGCCTGACAGAGTTGAAGCAGTACCAATAGAAGAACATGGGAAGGCTGATATCCCATGAGTATGTTGAGCTTTTAAAGTCTGTCGAGGAGGAGAAGGCATTATATGTTTCGTCAAAGAAGGGCTTGCAACGTGACCTCCAGGGAGGAGAGGCACGATAAGTTGGGTGATCTTCGAGTGGGTTGCCTCTCGAGGCAGAATAGCTTAAACCAGGAAGTGACTGAGGTGACAGAAGAAATCAAAAAACTCTAGGTCAAACTCAAAATGATGGGGAATAGTCTCCGAGAGGCCGAACGAGATGAGGAGGCCATTTGAGCCAAGACGAGCACAGTGGCAAAGAACATGGCTAGTGTTAAGGTCATGATGCAGAAGCTGGAGGACAAGCATGAATCATATGCCCGCTATGAGAATCCTGAAGCCTTTGCTTTAGAAGTTGAGTGCCGGGCCAAGGCACGTGTAGATAACCATATTCCCAACTTTGTGGGCGAATAGAAGAGTTGTACTCAGACCATGAGTACTAGTAGCAATTGTTTTGCTTTAAAAACTACTTTTTTTGTCTTAATTTTGTGGTTGGGGGCATTAGTAGTCCCTTGAATATAGTTTATTCTTTTTTCTTATGCAAAAGAAATAAAAAGCTTCCCTTTTATTGAGATTATGTGTGAGAACCTTGGATATTGTACTAGAGGTAATATGGACACAGTACAATACTGCAGTTGTCAAGGACATCCCACTGGAAAATCTTTGGCGGATCTATTACTTCTTGCGCATTTGGGAGCAAGTAATAGATGCGAGACAAGCCCTACCATAGGTGATATGGACATAGAAGATTTTGTGGACTAAATACCACTAACGTAATTAGAGTTAAGTATGGGTGATAAGTTAAGATGATGATCGATATCAGAGGTATTATGGACGTGATAATCTATAGTCATATAGAGATATTTTCTCAGAGGTAATATGGACACGGTAAACCCAACTGGGGAGAACGGTTAGGATAATAGTTCAGAGGTGATGTGGACGTAAACTAATATCCAAGGGAACTGATTATGAGTGGTCTACCCGAAAGTATGGATAGACCTATCGGTGGCTCCACTGGAGGGCTTTTAAGGATCCATTGTCTGTTGCGTATTAAGAATTCCTTAACACAAACAATGGCTTATATGAAGTTTTTAGAAAAAAGAATTGCAACTTGTTCTTACACACTTACTGAGTATGAACAATGGAGAACGTACACTATACATTTGGATTGTCCAGCTGATAATAAATGGGGTACAAGTCTAGCTTAGACATAGTACTTTTTGAGAAACTTGTCGTTGATAGGCATCATGAGCAAGTCGCCATTGGGTTTTGCAAGCTTGTAGGCACCGTTGGAAAACACGGACTCCACAATGAACGGACACACCCATTTAGGTTGGAATTTACCGGCCGTCTTGTGGGTCATAACCATCGATCTTCTTACTGTCAAAACGAGTTCATCCACTTTGTAAGTTCTTTTCTTGATCCATTTGTTAAAGGTTCCTGAGAGGCACCCTTGGTACAGCTCAAAGATCTGTTGAGCTAAGAGACGTTTCTCGTCGAGCACTTCTAACTCTTGTTGTCGTCGTCGGCGACAATTTTCTTCAATGGTCAATCGGTTGGAAAGAGCAACTCAGAGCAACGGAATTTGGATCTCAAGTGGGAGGATCGCTTCGCTTTCGTAAACTAGGAAGAATGGCTTACTACCAATAGGTGTACGAACCGTTGTGTGATAGGCCCAGAGATATTCACTCAGTTTCTCATTCCAGTCGCGTTTATTGGATGACACAAACTTCTTGAGTAGCTTAATGATGGTCTTATTGAATGCTTCTGCCAAACAATTTATTGCTGGGTTGTAGGCAGTCGACGTTATATTTTAGATTCAATTTTTGTCATAAAATTGGTAGAAAGTATGACTTGCAATCTGTTGACCGTTATTGTACATGATCCTCCGTGGCAAGTCGAAGAGGTATATGACGTGATGTTTGAAAAAGATGATCACGTTTGAGGTTTTACTTCAGCAAGTGGAACAGTTTCTGCCCATTTGGAGAAGTAGTCTGTGACAAATAAGATGAACCGATGTCCCTTAGAAGAAGGTGGACTAATTGGACCGATAATGTCCATTTCTCACGATTCAAACAGCCAAGATGCTATCGTTGGGTGTAGAAATTCTTATGGTTGGTGGATAAAGTCTACATAATTTGGCAAGCTTGTCATTTCTTGCACAGTTAATAGCATCTGCTATCATTGTTGGCCAATAGTAACCCATTCTCCGAAGACGGTCCTAAAGCTTGGGTCCGAACTGATAGGCACCACAAACCCCGTCATGAGCCTTGCGGAGAGCCTACTTCGCTTCTGTATTTGATAGGCATCATAGCAGAAGACTGTCGTAGAAACGAGATACAATATTTTGGTAACCATATCATAATAGAATCGGAATGAACGTCTTTTGATGGAAGTGGCTTCCTATGGGTTCTTGGGAAGAATTTTGTAGACAGCATAGTCGATGAATGGGAGCCTTCAGTCTTGGATGCCAGTGTTTACTTTCGTTGTGTATCTTAGACACATTCAGACTTTATTTTTGGGCAGAAAAGCACTTGACCGACCACTGTGATCACCTGATGGGCTTTGACCGGGACTGCCAGGGAGGCAGCGAGGCCTGCCAGGGAATCAGCCTCAATATTCTGCAATCGTGGGATGTGCTCTATGAAGAACCCCTCGAACGTGGAGATTATTTAGAGCGCGGCTTGGTGGTAGGGAATCAATTCTTTGTGCCGGACCTCGTACTCGCCCCAGACCTGACTGACTATCAGTTTAGAATCGCAGTAGGCTTCCAAGTAGTCTACTCTTACTTGTTTAGTGAGTTGTAGCGCAAGAACCTCGTTGTAATTTGCCATATTATTACAGCATGGCTTTGGAAAGGAGTAAGGCGATTTATGACTAGATCATATAGAAAAATTAGTACTATCTCAACACCAGCGACAATATCGCCTTTGGGCCCTGTTCTTAAAGCATCGTCGAAGAACATTCACCAAATGGCTTCTACATTTGTGGTCAGATTTGAGTATGTTACTTCGTCTGGGATCTCCTCGTTGAGCTTCGAGATTTTTTGTACAGGGTGGGATGCCAGAAAATCTGCCAATGCTTGACCTTTGACGGCCTTTTATAGGATAAATACCTGGGGGGTTTATGAGATACTCCTTGATGTCATCGAAGAAGTGCTGGCATTCTTTGATCCGGACAAAGGAGACTCCCTTCTTCATGAGTTGAGTAAACGACTAACAACGTCCAGAGAGGTTTGATTTGAACCTCCTGATGTATGACAGTCTTCCTTGAAGGCCACAAAGTTTACTAAGGTTCTTCAGCGGGTGCACTTTAAGGATTACTTTAGTCTTGTCAGGGTCCACGTGGATACCCATCAAAGTTATGACAAAACCTAAAAATTTGTCATTGGAGACTCCCGGGAAGGATTTGGTAGGATTCATCTTGAGCTTGTGTGCACGCATCAGGTCGAACACAGTCTTCAAGTCTAGGAGATGATTATCTTTAGAGCGACTCTTGACAGCAATGTTATCAATGTAAAACTCTACTATCTTGAGTAGATATTCATGGAAGATGGTGCTCATAGCTCGCTAGTATGTAGCATATACATTCTTCAGACCGAAGGACATGACTGTGTAGTAGTACACTCCTATCAGTGTTCGAAATAATGTATGCTTCTCGTCGTCAGAAAAAATTTTGATTTGATTGTAGACTGAGAATTCGTCCATGAAGGACATACGATCGAAGCCACAAGTATTGTCTATCATTATATCTGTGATCAGAAGGGAAAATTTATCCTTAGGAAATGCCGCATTCAGATCACGAAAGTCAATATAGATTCAAATCTTCTAGTTCTTTTTGACGAAGAGCACAATATTGGCTACACAATCTGGATGTTGTTCCTCGCGGATGAGGCCACTAGCTATCAGTTTATTGACTTCTGCTTCGATGACATTCATGATATCCAGCCGGAACCACCGTTGTTGTTGCTTGACCGGCTTAGCGTTTGGCAAGATGTTAAGTTTGTGAACCACGATTTGGGGGTCCTATCCCGACATCTCTTCGTAACTCCAGGTAAAGACATCGATGTAAACCCTGACGACCTATAGTTGGAATTCCTGATCCTCATCGGATAGACTTTTGCTGACGAAGATAGGTTTAGGGGATGATTCATTGCCCAGATCGATTTGTACAAATTTGCCCTCACTGGAAGGTTCCAGTTGCTCGAACCGCATCTCCCATTATGATTTTAGGCGTTGGGCCTACGGTTCTACTTCAAAGAGTTCAGGTGGATTCTCGTCGTCTTCCTCAGGGTCAGCTGACACCATGCTGGTAAACAATATTTGTTTGAGCATCTTCCCGATACTGATATCGGAGTTTCAAGCAAAAGATTCTGAAGAGTGATAGTATAACTCATCTTCTTCATCCGAGCCTTCGGTGGTTGTGGGAGGCGTGGCGTACCATAGGCCATGCTTGGTCTTATGGTAGTAATCCTCAAACTTTCCTGCAGGAGCATGCAGACGCAGAGGCAGCCGTTGGCCTTTGCCTAGTTCATGCCCCTAGTGTCTTTCAGATCTGATCCCATCTTCTGGATAAGGTGCTTGGTTTGAAAGCTGTACCGGTGAGTAGTTTTTTGCCGGTGTCGAGTTCTGTCTCCAGTTCCTCTGGAACGAAGGGTTGGGGACTTTCCACTCTTCCTTACTAGAACTATAAAGTAGGAGTTTTGACTGGAGAGAATTTAGTTCACTGCATAGGTGGTAGTTACCTGTATATGCAGGTACAGGCCTAGATCATGCTCAATAGAATATAATGTACTTAGATGTGCAATATTCGAGTAGTTCAAAGATAGCCCTTTATTCATAAAATAATGTATCTTATCCTCAGAAATTATATCGTCAAGACAAGGGACATTAGCATGATTGGCTACGTACTCCTCCAGTTCGTCCTTTCCGAGATCTACCCACAGTGGGAGCGACGGCTTCGGAGGTCTTTTGCGCAGCTTTATCACTAGAGGTTCAGAAGTCGTAGTAAGTGCCGGATCTTCCTTCAGCGGTCGACTTGGTCTACGAAAGCGAACTACCATAGGTTTGAGTGCTTTCTTGTGTAGTTTTACCATGAAGGGAGGGGTTGTGTCGGGAGCTCGTGCATTGAGATGGATTCTCAAGGGCTTGTCCGATGTTGTCCCAGTCTCTGCCTTATCGTTGGCATAATTGTTACCTTTATTTTGGTAGACTTGCTTGTAGGAGATTGAGTCAGAGTAATAGGCCTCAACCCCTTTGAATGGATCCACTTCGGTAAATTTTGTCTTGACGACGCCATGAATGTCCATGTACTTCAAGCACTAATGTAGGGTCGACGGTACGATCATGTACTGGTGTATCCACGGACGTCCCAACAAAATATTGTAGGATACGTCTACGTCTACGTCTATAACGTAGAAGGTGACCTCTATTTTTAAATTGACGATATGACATTTTAAGCGAATCTTGCCCAGAGGATAGCTCATCCCTGCGTTGAAGCCACTAATGGCAGTATTGGTTGCTGCCAGGCAATGCATCGGGATGCCCAAGGTCTGAAGCAGACTCTGCGGAATGAAGTTGATTGATGAAGCAGGGTCAATGTGCCTACGGTCCACCTTGATGTCGCCAATGTATCATTTGTAATACAGAGAATGATTGTGCTATTGTTCTTTAGCAACATGTCTTTGTTCACAAAGAAAAGTTTAAACAAAACTTTTGTATTATAAACTTTTAAAGAAGAAAGAATAGTACAAGAGATCCTAAATAGAAATTTAAGTACAAGAGATCTGATCTGCACGCGATCATTTTACTCCATGGACCACATTATGACGAAGAAATACAAGGATACTATGAACAACTTGAAGAGTTGAGCAATAAGAAAGCTTTGGCAACAACGGTACGACAAGCTTATATTTCTCTCATTCTATTCTTGAATTTCAAAGACTTGAAAATCTAGCCCTTTTTTGCCTCTGTAACGTATACAATGATCCTATATTTATAGGATTTTAGAGCAGTTATGACAGTATGTGCGCACATTAGACAATCTATATTGTGCACGCACTTTTGGGGGACTAACACGCCACCTTCTCAATGAGTGGATTCACAACTCACTGCCTGCTTCACATGTAGCTTCCTATACGAGGAAAGCATAGGTCTTTGTGGACAGTTGTTTGTATACATTTCACGAGAAGCATGGCAAGTAGGACACATAATCATAACTCCTTAATGTTAGTTATGATATTGGGCGCACTTTGGAAAGGCTATACAAGCGCTCATTTGAAGAAGATGGCCAACGTCGCACTTTTGAAGAAGTTGACACAGGTCAATTTTTTGATAAAGTTGGCACAACGGCGCACTTTTATTGAAATTGGTGCAACAGCGCACTTTTGATGAAGTTGGCACATCGGTGCACTTTTGATGAAGTTGTCACAGCGATGCACTTTTGAAAAAATTGGCACAACGGCACACTTTTATTGACATTGGCGCAATGGCGCACTTTTGATGAAGTTGACAAAGCGACGCACTTCTGATGAATTTGGCACAATAACTGGGTAGTTAAAAGACAACCTGGGTCTGCGCACAGCAGCTCAGTTGTAATGATGACTTCTGACTCCTCACCTACTGTTCTGCTGTAAGATTAGTTGAATTTAATGTTTGGAGAAAAAACAGACATGCGATTTGTGCGCTTGTATTTGTTGACGAAAACAGCTTGAAATTGCGCCATCCTTTAAAACAGAGTAAAAGTGAGCCATTTTTCTACTACTAAGTTTATTTGTAGAAAACTGTGCCATCTTCAAGAGAAGTACTTTTTATGCTTCTATAAGACCCCCTTCAAAGTTTTTGAATTCGTTCAGATGAATTCAAAAATACTTTGAATTGGAAGCATAATTAAAGTCGTTGAGATTTTATGCACGCACTTTGGGCATAATCCCAATAGTTTTGCTAACATGACTAATCATCATGTATCTTATCAATTTATTCAGTTTTGACTTGTTCTTTGGTTTGACACGGTCTTTAAGGAGATGTAGGTGGCTTTTCAGGAGCAATTTTCGAGAACTATGTTGAATTTAGTACGTCTTCTCCTATAAATAGGAGTAAAACTTCACCAACATTCCCAAACTTATCTTTTTCTTGCTGTGAGACTTGAGCATGGCCACTGTTAAGCGTAAAACTAAGAGATGACCGTAACAGCACGACGCTATTAGCTTTGCTGGCCGCCGATAAGACGCAATAGGAGATGCTTCTCAACGATGGTTGAGAGGTTCATTTGGAGATTGTTGCCGCCGAGCTCTTTGTGTGATGAAGCATGGAAGGATATCACAAGCTTCGTCATTCATGATGAATTGACATCTTATCCTGAAGACTGTTTTTTGTCTTCAAACCAGTTCGCTGGAATCACTCTCTTAATATGGCCCCTGTGATAATTACAGGGTTGGGATTATAATCCCAAATAGGACTTCTAGTGGTGGCGCTGGATGGCGATATCAGAACAGCTTTCGTTTAACTCGACATGTCCTCCATTGAGTCCAAACAGAAATGGGTTCATGCTAATTTAAATAGGCCCAGTCCTATATAGCATCCTTGCCCACAACATAGATTTTTTTCTCCCTGTACTGTGGTTTGCACTGAGGATCTCATTTCTTCTATGCCTTAATTCATCTGCATCGGTAGCAGACAGGGAACAGAGATGAGGATGGCTCTGTGATAGATCCCCATCATATAAAAATCTAGGTGAAATATATTTCCATATATTTAATCATAATTTTTAGAATGAAGATCTAGTTGTGATAGATCTCCATTAAATATAATCACGATTATGCATCAATAAAATTTTAGCTTGACTTCATTGTGCATATTGCTGATGAGTGATTTTTGTTGTTTTTACCTCTACAAAAATGTGCCTTGAAATGTACCGAGTATTACGCACACTACACCTCTTCTATCATCCAAATAGTGTGTGTATTTATGAGCAGTTATACCAACTAACTGATACGCCTATTCTTTTATGCGTATTATGACACCCTTTTTGATAGGAGATCGAGTGTGTGCATGTAGGAACGGTAGAAATTTTAGACTAATACACAGAATCTCAACCGTCATACATGACATTTCAAATTCTGCCTCATTTATGAATAGTAGGGTTCTGAACTGTTATCCCCTTTTCTCGATGAATCATGTAGGAAAATCCAAACCGTTATTTCACTCATTTATAAATAAGAGAGTTGGCTACTCAATTTCAATATTCTTTATTCGAGTTTGTTGATGGCTTCCTAAAATGAGTCTCTAAAAGAGGAAAGATAGTTTGATGAATCGACTATTCTCTCACCCATTACAGTTAACTCTGGTTGCACCTCTACTTCTCCAGAACCGCCTCATACCGAGGAAAAGAAAGAAGCCTTTACTAAACTATGTAGGATGGACTTTCTGCAAGATCGTGTTAGCCCTTCACTGGATGGCCGTACCCCGCTCCAAAATGAGATTACTGATTCCTGCCAACCTTATGTTAATTTGGGAAAACAAGAAGAATAGGTCGAAACATAAGCTCTACGTAGACTGCTTGCATCGTCAAACGTCTATGTTCTGCATGCTCTAGCAATATTTGTAAATAATTAGAAAGATCTGACCCATCCTCTTCCTAAGTATTTGTATTATCCTTTTTTATTTTTCATCAATAAAGAAATTTTGTTTTACATTAGTGATATTTTTAAATCGATATCCATTGAGTATATATCTGCTCAGAGGTATTATGGATATGGCAGAATAACTCTGTGGGGGAATTTGGTAGATTTATCACCCAAGACATACTAATGCTGAGTATAAATGACAAATTTAATTGCAGGATACAATACTATCAGAGGTGATATGGACGTGATAGCTTACTACTTTTCTTCGCTGGGGAAGAGAAGAAAGAGTAGTTCAAGGGCAAACTATTGTCTTCTCTTTAAGGGATAATAAACGGAATATAATTTAGAGGTAATATGGACATGAATCATATTACACTTATTGAGTGGTGTATAAATATATGAGATTATTTCCAACCCAACTGGGGACCAGGAATAGGATATCCTTAAAACAACTGGGCTTTAAGAATATAATATTTTTGTTGAAGAGAATCGTTTAGATGATCTCAACGAGAGTATTCCGTTGGATCTGAGTATTTTTTCACTGGAAAAATTTGAGGACCCATTCCCCATATCTTATTAAAAAATAAATATGGTTAATAGTTTGAGAGGCCGTGTAGGCTACGAGTTATTGGGGATAAAATAAAATATTTATTGTACATCTTATTTTAATCTGCTGGAGATGGAAAAGAATATGTCATGCTTAGACATAATACTTCTTGAAGAATTTTACGTGATCGGCATCATTATCAAATCTCTATTAGGTTTAGCGAGTTTGTAGGCTCCGTTAGAGAATACTGTCTCTACCACAAAAGGACCTTCCCATTTAGCTTGGAATTTGCCTTTGCACTTATGGGTTGTGATCATAGGTCTCCTTACTGTAAGGGCCAATTCATCGGCCTGGAATATTCTTTCCTTGACCTTTCATTTAAAAGCTCTAGAAATATGAGCTTTGTATAGTTCAAAACGATGTTGAACGTGCATGCACTTTTCATCCAATGGTTATAATTCTTGCAGGCACAATTGATCATTATTCTCTACTGTTAGCTCATTAGCAATGGTTATTCTAAAAGATGGTATATGGATTTTGAGCGAAAGAACTGCTTCACATCCCTAGACCAAAGAGAATGGTGTACAGCCAGTTGGAATTCGAACTGTTGTATGATGAGTCCATAAATACTCTCTGAGTTTCTTATTACAATCGCGTTTGTTCGATGAAACAAACTTTTTAAGGATTTTGATTATTGTCTTGTTGAAGGCTTTCGCTAAGCCATTGGCTACTGGATTGTAGGTCGTAGCTGCTATATTCTGGATTCGATTCTTGTCACAGAACCAATAAAATGCTTGACTGGCAAATTATGGCCCATTGTCAAGTATTATCCTCCGGGGAATACAAAAACGATAGATAACAAGGTGTTTGATGAATTTAATTGCGTTGGACGTCTTAACTTTGACGAACGAAACTGCTTCTGTCAATTTGGAGAAGTAATCGATTATCGCAAGTATAAACTGGTGTCCTCAAGAAGAAGACGGGCTAATTGGACCAATAATATCTATTCCCCAGGCTTTAAAAGGCCAGGAGGCAATTGTAGGGTGTAAAAACTCTGGTGGTTGTTGGATAAAATCAGTATGGATTTGGCATAATTTGCATTTACGAACGTAATCTACGGCATCTGCCACCAGGGTGGGACAATAATATCCCATTCTCCTTAGGCGGTCTTATAATTTAGGACCTGGTTGATGTGCTACATAGATGCCATCATGAGCTTCATGGAGTGATTGTCTTGCTTCATGGTTTATGGTTAGAAAGATAACGTAGCAGCAATCCCTCATAATAATGATGATATAATATTTTGGATGAGGCGTCATAGTAGAATCAGTATGAGCGTCTTTTAATAGAAGTGGCTTCTTTCGAATCTTCTAGAAGAATTCCATAAACAGCATAGTCTATAAAAGGGTCTCTCTAATCTTTATCCATGGAAGTTAAATTTATGACATAACTCTATTCAATATGCAAGTTTTTTTTTTTACTGAACAATTCTCGTCCTGTTATTATAATTGAGTGTCGTCTCTTTAGGGGAACAACCAATGATACTGTTGGGCGGGCCAAAGTAGCTGCTTCCATATTTTGTAACCGAGGCACATGCTCAATAAAGAATCCTTTGAAAGTAAAAGTCAGTTCGATTGCCGCTTGATGATAAGGGATGAGGTCTTCATGCCGAACCTTGTGCTCTCCCCAGATCTGATTGACTATCAGCTTGGAATCTCCGTAGGCTTCAAGATATTATATGTCCAATTCTTCAGCTAATTGGAGACCAATAAGTAGAGCATTATATTCTATCACATTATTGGAACATGGTTCACTGAGAGAATATGCTTGATAAATGAGTAGTTTGTCAGGATATACTAGGACTATGCCAACTCTAGCAACTATGTTAACTTTGGATCCTATTCTTGATGCGCCATCAAAAAATAGTTGCAAGGTGTCATTTCCCATTGCTATATTAGACTCTAAGACATCATCTGAGATGTCATCGTACAGTTTGAAAGTTTTTGGTACATGATGAGCTACCAGGAAATTAGCAAGCGCTTGACCCTTTATTGCTTTTTGTGGGACATACACCATGTCATAAGGTGATAGCAGCATTGCCTATGTGGATAAGCAAGAATTGAGTGTGCTTGGCTTAGTCATCAATACCCGGAGGGGATTCACTCTGGATATGACATGAATGGTTTGACTTGACACGTAATGTTGTATCTTTTGAATAGCAAACATCAACACCGACCATCATGCGACTGAGATAATATATCGCTTGTTCATGGCCTTCGTTACTCTTCTGTGCAAGAAGAGCTCCTATGGAGTGATCCATTTCTCGAACATACAATAAAAAGGTTCTCCTACGATCGGAGACACCAAAACTGGCAAATTTATTAGATATTGTTTGATATCGTCGAATGCTTGTTGACATGCTTCGTTATAGATAAAGGATATACTTGTCTTCATTAACTGAGTGAAGGGCCGATATCGCCCTAAGAGATTGGATATGAACCTCCTAATGTATGCCAGATGGCCTTGTAGACCACGAAGTTATTTGGATTGCGTGGAGGCTGCATTTCGAGGATAGCTTTAATTTTATCGGGGTCAATATGAATACCCTTGGAAGTTATAACAAATTTGAGGAACTTGCCACTGGTGACTCCTAGAAAGGATTTAGTTGGATTCATCTTCAATTGGTAGTAGCACATCAAATCGAACACAGTTTTTAAATCTTGAAGGTGATTATCTTTAAGACGACTCTTGATAGAAATTTCAACCACGTAGCATTCTACTATTTTTCGTAAATTCTTCTGGAGAATTGTACTCATGGCTCGTTGATACGTTGCTCCTACATTCTTCAAGACGAAGGGCATGACTGTGTAGCAGTAAACTCCTAATGGTGTATGAAAAGAGGTATATTTTTCGTCATCAGCGACATCTTAATTTGATTATACCCTAGGAATCCATCCATGAAGGACATAAGTTTAAAGCTACATGTATTATCAATCATGATATATGTGATGGGAAGAGAAAATTTGTCTTTTGGACAGGCCGAGTTCAGATCTCGATAATCTACGCAGACCCAGACCTTTTTATTTTTCTTCATGACTGGAACGACATTAGCTACCCATTAGGGATGTTTCTCTTCCCGAACGAAACCACATGCTATGAGTTTCTTGAATTCTGCTTCAATTGTATAAATCATATCCTGACGGAATCGCCATTGTTGTTGTTTAACTGGCTTAGCATTTGGCAGAATGTTGAGCTTGTGTGTCTCTATTTGAGGATCCAGGCCAGGCATATCCTCATAACTCCATGCGAAGACATCAATATATTCCTTTATTAGCTGGACTAGAGTGTGTTGATCTTTTTTATGAAGACTTTCTCTAATAAAGATTGGCCTTGGGTAAAATCCTTCTCCTACATCAATTTTGACTACTTCATCCTTTGTAGGTGGCTCATATTGCTCAAACCAAAGCTCCCATTGAGTATCCATTTATTGTGCCCACGGATCATTCTTAAATGGTTCCAATGGTTCAACCTCATTACCATATGGCCTAGTTACACTATATTTACAGAGAAAGACTGTTTAAATACGTCACCCAGGCTTTCATCAAAATCCTACAATGATGAGTCAAAGGAATAAGAATGCGTCTCTTCTACCAATTCTGAACTTTCAGGACTTGTTGGTAGTGTAACATATCCCAAACCATGACCAGTCCGCTGGTACTATTTTTTTGGCTTGCCTTTTGGAGAGAAGTGACATATAGGAGCCTGTCTTCCTTTTTCATAATTCGGTGCCAAACCATATTTTAAGTTGTAGCCCATCCTTTGAATAATGTTCTTGGCTGATTGGATGTAATGATATGGTTGTATCTTCCCAATATCCTCGTCAGAATTATTAGTCTGCGTGAATTTTTTGTTTCTAGCTTTGCCAAACATTACCTAACGTTGCTTGTCCTGTCTTATTGGGACTATGAAGTATGCATCCTCATATTGTTCAAATAATAGACTATATTGGAATGGTGATGCCACGGTTATGGATAAAGGTTCATAGAGATGAAGATCTTCTAAGAATTTTTAGCAAAGGGTTCAACACAAACGTAGTACAAAGTGGTGTCTTATTTATTAAAAAAATACAAGATCTCTTCATCTTCTACATAATCAGCAGAATCTTCAGCCTTAACAGAAGGTTTGGCAAGATTGATGACTAGGAGTCGATTCACTGATATTGGTGGCTTGTTACGACGAAGGTCGATAACAAGTGTCTCATCTTCGACGTCAGTTGTTTATTGCATCGAAGGTTGATGACTAATGGAGGTGACTTGTGCAGGTTGATGACGAGAGGGTTCAAAGGACGAGTAATATGTTATTTGACTCGGATCATCAGAGGCTCTTCCTTTGGGGCATTCACATCTTCATCACCATCTTGATCATCCTTTTCTTTCATGTACTCTGGGGTATAGAGTGCAAAGTCAAAGAAATAGGCTTCGACACCTTTGAATGGGTTGAGGTCAGCTAACTCTATTTTGACTTCTCCCCAATTGTCTATATATTTGAAGCATTGGTGTAGGGTAAAGGGTACAATTTTATGCTCGTGTACCCATGGTTATCCTAGCAAAAATTTTTAGGATACGTCAGAGTCGATCATATAGCATGTCACTTTAGTACGTAGATCGCCTATCTGAATTTTTAGGCGTATATTTCCCAGTGGTTCATTTCTTCCAACATTGAAGACTAGAATAGTAGTGTTAGTAGTAGACAGGTTATGCATTGGTATCTTCAATCTTTTCAATAGTCATTTAGGAAAGATGCTGAGTGAAGAACCAGGGTCGATATGAATCAGGTTTACCTTAATAGATCTGATATAACTGGTATAATACAGAGGCCTGTCATTCTGGTTATCTTTGAGTAGTATGTCATCTTGCATGAAGGTGATATTAAGAATCTTCTCGATCACGTTGTGGCATTGAGGACATGCTAGTGGCTTTTCATCAGGAGTCTTGAGTTGAGCTAAGCACGAGTCTGTGTGTATAAGAGCTTCGATCAAAGCTTCACGAGTCGCCTTCGACAAACGAAGTAACTTGAATATAGGGCTAGGATATTGGCTAGTTGTGCCAATATATCAAAATTATAGGATTTTTCAAGTCCTTGAGGTACATTCTTCATTAGGGATTTATCGAAGCGTACTTCCTTTTGCTTCCCTTTCTCTGCTAGGCCTTTTCTTTGGGCATCGGAGAAAGAATTATCATGTTACAAGACTTGAGTTTCTTTTTATCATGCCTCTTCTTGAAGCGAGTCTGTGGGCTAGTCTTATCATAGCCCAATCTACTACAGAATTTGCTGGATTGGCCTTGGAGTTACAGAGGAATACGTTGTCCCTTGCCAAAGTTCAAACCTTCAGCTTTCTGGAAGTCATACCCTATGTTTTACATCAAGCGTACAGATTGTAGCTGTATTAATAAAATTAGGGACGATATGTCTCAACCACCTGAGTTGAGGTCGATGCTCTATTTGTTGTAGGAGAAGGAAAGGGAAATTATCTAAGAACACCTTCATAAGCAATAAAGATTTGTTGTGCCCTATACAGCAGAACATTGTCAATCATGGACAATTGCCAGTATGTCAAGCGAAGCTTGAGAATAGAGCTTGGTGGGGCAATATTCAAATTTTGAAATCTGATCTCGAGAGATATGTCTTCTTGATGTTGATCTTGATCTCTGTCTGAGTGATTATCTGAAAAAATTATATTGCATGGTTTATACTTCTTACCCTTCTTGGATTTTAAATTGGAAGATATTGTTCCCTGGTCCTAATCTGGCAGTAGGTCGGGATGAATCTACATAATATCGCCATGATCTGTGGTAAGAGGCACCGACCTCTTTGTTTTACTTCGATGAGGCGGGAGATTTACCACTTCCATCGTAGTTAGAGGTATTAGGATGGCGCCATTTGGGATTTCTTGTGCTGGAAAATTGTCGAATTGAAGAGATACCATATTGACGGTGACCATTTTCTTCTCATTGTGAAGGGTGATAGCTTTAGCATCTATCAAATATTGTATTTTCCTTTTCATGAAATAACAATCCTTTGTAGGATGATGTACATACCGATGTATAAGCAGTACTTTGGGTCATCTATTTTATCGACCTTATTTGGTCGCTTGATGTCAGGCAACTACAACTTGTTACTTTTTATCAAGCATTCAAAAATGTTGTGGATATCGCTAATATCAAAAGAATATTCTTTCTCAGGCTTGGAAGACTCTGGAGTCTTTTGTGATAGAGGAGAGGTGGGTGGCTTTGATAGGTTTATTGCTAAGGCCACATTTCCTTTGTTGTTGCGATTATTCGTACCGTTGTTATTGTTGGAGGAGCGCTTCCCTTTCGCATTGGTCATTTGTAACCCCAAATTATGTACCACCTTCGCGTTACCTTCAGCAGCTTCGGCACCTATGACGAACGTTATCCAGTCTTGAAATTGACTTGTACCTGTCCAGAGCCCTACTATAGGCAGTAGGTTCTTTTTGCAAGTATCAATGAATGCGGAGTTTGGAATATCGGAGGGTAACTTTAGAGGTGCTTGCCTGAAATGCTCTATAAATTCATGAGTGTATTTTTTCTCCTTATGTTTAATATCGATGAGCGAAGACATCATCATATCCCTGCCTCCTTTGTAGAATCTTGATAGGAAAAGATACTTCATATCATCAAACGAAGATATATAGTTATCAGGTAAACTACGATACCAATTATAAACTATGCCGGCTAAGCATCCCACAAACAATCTAATAAGGTGAGCATCTTCTTTATGCAGGTGAGCCATCATCATATTAAAATAATTAATATATTAGCTCGGCGATGTCCTTCCTTCAAACAAGACTATTGATTGGGGTTTGTATTTAGGAGGGAATGGAACATTATCCCAATGAGGAGGATAAGGTTGTTTCACGCCCAGCTTGCGGAGTTGGTCTTTGTTCTTTAAAACATCAACCTGTGCACGCAACTCCCAGATAACTTCGAAAGGATCTTCTGGATGGAGTGGTGCAACTGACTAATAAGATCCTGGTTGAACAGGTATAATCACCGGTGGAGGTCCACTACCAATATTATGAGGATTAAGAGTTGGTGCTGTTGACTCTTGGTTTATGACTGCTTTTGGATTTGTGTTATCATGCAAAGGTGTTGTTCTAAGAGTAAGATGTGCAGGTATGAATGAAGCCACTTGGACAGGTAGTGGTGTAGTAGAATGTTAGGCTGTCATCATTGATGTATATTTTGCATTATAGTATGCATGTCCTTGAGAGCGGCCTCTAATGAGTTGAGGCATTATTCGGTGGCTTCTGTTGGAGAAGTGTCTTATTCATCACCGATGGCGTAGATGCTAACATCTCTTTGTACAACAGAGAGATTGGTGGAAAGAACTATGTAGATGGAATCTATACTGTCAGTTTCAGAATCAGGAGGATTGCTACCCAGCCTTGCATTCTGAGGAATAGGGATTTCCACGAAGAACGAGCTCTCATCTTCGAGAACGGATATTTTGGTATACTCCTTCAAAGGAGTCGACAAGTTGGCCAAATTTCTTCTAGCTAGGTGATCTTAAAGAACTTTGTCTTAATTGTATCCTGCCACGGGGAAGATGCGAAGCCATGTACGTTGTAGTAAAGAACGGTTCGTCATGATCATACTCCTTGTTATCAACTTGCTTTGCATGTCGAGGTTTGGGAGACATAGTATAGGTCAACCGGTCAAACACATACCGTTTTGCTGATGCAGTGCAACATTTGATTACAACTCTATGACAATTGCAACGATGTTCATTAGGAAACACCATTGTAAAGTCAAAAGGGTCTCTCTCTTTACGCTCTTTTATAAGAAGCTTACGTAAATCAAAAGAGGGAAAAGAATATCGCTTGGCCTAACCTTGCCATTAGTTCTTGAAGAAGATGATCCTGGTTAAAAAAACAAAATCTTCTAACCTCCAACCTTTGTTACTTGCCTATCTTTTTTTATCCTTTCTTGATCTCGGACAGCTTCAATTATCTCAGAATATGTTTGGCATTTATAAGGTGCGACTTTGCCTTTAAGTTTACTTTCTATCCCTTCTTTGGACCTTGACACTTTAGCCTTTTTTGTAGCTACCATGTAAAGAGATAATCTACTTAACCTGGTAAATTCTGTAGCATATTCATCCACAGTATATTTATCATGTTTTAGTTGGATAAATCTCCTTTCTAATTCCAGTTGAGCCGACTCTCGAAAAAATCTATCTTCAAATTTACTTTTAAATTCTTCCCATGTCACTACTCTATCAGACTCCTCTGGGTTCTCTATACTTCACCAGCTTTCTTCTACATCTTTTAGTTAGATTCTAATTATTACTATCATATCTTCTAGTGCAATCTTTGCTCCCTTAAGAAATCCTTCAGTAGTCCTCAACCATTTTCCTGCTTCAAATGGACTTTCAGTTCCATAAATTTTCTTTAGAATTAGTTTTCTAAAATCGAAAATCGTTCCCGCTTTCGGTTGGAGAGGTGCCCTAAGTTTTTTTAGTACAACTGCTAACGATGCTTGTGCAGCATTAGCATGCTGATTATTCATTTGTAAGAGTTGTTAAAAATTTTGGAGTATATCAGCGGTACTTATCTCTGTAATAACCCTAATTTTTAAATACTAAATTAAATCTAATTTTGGTGACAAAAAAAAATCATGGTAATATATACAAATATAAAATCGATTAATAAATAAATGTTAAGAAATAAAATTTTAAGCAAAAATAATTTTAAATTAAATTTAAAACAGAGAAAATATATAATAATAACAATTAATAATAATAATAATAAAACAAATGAAATATATATATATATATATATATATATATATATATATATATATATATATATATATCAATAATCCTGAAAAGAACCTTTAGAAAGTATATCAAATTATTAATAAAGAAACATAAGAATTTAAAAAATTGTTTTTTTAAGTTTTAATTTGTTGGCTTTAACAAATAACATAGAGATAAAGGAATTGACATAGGGAATATACTAATAGCAGCTACAGTTCAACCTTCCATATGGAAGGGAGCGCACGTAGGGATTCTTTAATCTCTTTGGGAATAATCAGTTGAATCTTTCTAGAGGTTGGATGGTGATTGCTAGAGGAAACAAGAGGTCTTATCTCTACTATATGGAAGGGAGCGCACGTAGGGCACAAGAGGTGAACGTAGTTACTAATACGTATACCAATTTGTGGCATAGGTGTCACGACCCGCACCCAGTTTAGGGGCACGAGTGCGTGGGTACGTCCAGCCTACGCCGCAGTATCGGCGGTAGAACGCTGTCTAGGTCATGTAACTATCTAATCAAACTCACGTGAATATCCAACTCCATAAGGAGACGTGGATATCATAAAATAATGCTGGAAATACTCAATCACATAAACTAAAGCACGATAAGATATCAAGGCAAGGAAGAAATACAAGACAAGTCTAACGACAAAATAATCATACCTGCAATCATTAACTTCCAATCCCCATGTGTGTCAGAAACCAGTCTACTAAGGTCACAGTCTGAAAAAATATTTTCCAGTTAGGAAGGAGCAAAGTACATCTCTAAATAGTAGTTCTATATTAATGATATAAACTATGTAGCAGTTCTAGATAGAAATATACCAGAAGCATGTATAGGTACGAGAAATAAAAGAAATACTGGAAATACTATAAGTAAATGCAGGAGAAGAAACAATATGTCCATGAGCAAGAACCTATGACTAAGTGTATGAGTACTAGCTTTAACTTGTGATCGGCTTGGGAACTTAATCAGGCTGGTTACATGTGATTAGCTATGATTCTTGTAAGGTCAGGCTAACCGTTGGTTAGCTATGATGCATGTAGAGGTCAGGCTAATCACACGTAACAGCTATAAAGCATGTAAATGGTCAGGCCGCACCCGACGTGAGATGTGGGGTGAGCTATGATGCATGTAAAGTTGGGTATGATCACATATCTACACTAAAATACTCTCCATCCCCGACTGGTATAGTAGATCCAATCATGGTACGCTATGGCACGGGATTCCCTAGGGAGGTAGCAAATCTCCCCGTGTCTCTGTGTCTGTACATGCACAAGATAACAAGGAACAAGTCTTGTACAAGCTACACCATGAATAAGGAATAGCATCTTATGACGAGATCCGTGTATACCAATCCGTGTAACCAACGTGTCAGGAGCATGGATATCAACACTAGATACAGTGAACATAGGAGATATCATAAATTAGAAACTAATCAGAGAATGTACTCGCCTTGGGTCTTTAGCTGTCAATACCAATGTCCTGTCCCAGAGTACCGTCTGGAGAATCCGACAGTCCTATAAACATATAATAGTATCACTTGTATCAGATGCTACACTAACACACAATAGAAATATACTGGCCTCAGGGCTATGCCAGGCATGGCTCTAGTCAACTAGGGTCATCTAGTAGGGATACGTATATAATACACATTTACACTCAAAGTATATACCAATAAAAACGTATATAATATATATATAAGTATCTATTAGTAATTGTACAAAATACGTATATGTGTATATACACTAATAGATGTATATAAATATATATTTTTATATACCAAAATACATATTTGTATATATATATATATCAATCAAATATTTTTATATATGTATATTAACAAATCAAAGAATGTACATAATGCCACACTTCTCAAGGTGATCCCAAATGAAGTAGCAGTTAGTTCCAATGGGTCCGGAGCAGTCCAATTAGCTAGAAACTATATAAAGAAATTCAAGATCGGAGTTCGGCACGAAAATCGAGATAAGGATACCGAGTCCTCAATACATAGAGAAAACACATGGGGGTTAACAAGTTAGCTAAAAGAGAAAGGGTCGTTTGTTTGTAATTAAGGTAACACCTTAATTTAATGAAAATCATTTCGAATTTATTTTGAACAATAATTACAAATAAAAGTTTATTTATAAAAAATCTAGAATTTATGTAAAAGCCATCATATATTTTTATATCTATAGTAAAAATCGGTTACTAGTCCAATAAACAAATTTTGAACTAATTTTTATTGTTGAAACTATATTTTTAATTAACAATATAAACCCCAAGATTTATTATTTTTACATAATCAAAAACCCTTTTAATTATTACATAACTAAATTTTTCACATAATAATTAACTAAATTCATACATTAAAAAAACAATAAAACTAATTATATATTAACCAACTAATTACAGATTAATTAACTACTTACATATAACTAAACTATTTATTATTAAACTAAACTAATTACATTAACTTAACTAATTATATTAACTAACCATTATATATAAACTAACTAATTAATTTCATATAACTATCCTTACTGTGCACAGAACAAAAGAGGGAAGAGGGAAGAAGGAAGCTCACGCTGGGTCTTCCGGCGTCGGCGCGGTGGGGTCTCGCCGGGGTCGGGCCGGCAAGGCGTCGGCGGATCTGCTCGGCCTGCTGTGGCGGGTGCTCAGCTCGAGGCGGCGGCGGATCTGCTCGAGGCGGGGGGTGTTCTCGTCCCGAGGAGGCGGTCGGCGGAGCTCGTATCGAGGAGATCCGAGGCGGCCACGGCTCGACGAGGTCGAGGAGATCCGAGGCGGCCACCGGCGACAGCGAAGCTCGACGGATCTGCTCGGTCTCGCGGCGGCTGGATCTTCGAGCTCGACGCACGACGGTTAGGTCGAAGTTAGGGTTAGGGTTTTGAATTTGCTATATCGGGGTGGATCGTGTCCGAGGCTGGACACGATGGTGGTGTTGTGGTATTGGGGGTGGACGTGTCCGGGTGTTGGACACAGAAATGATGTACTGTGGTAGGGATGTGTCCAGATGGTGGACACGAGGATGATGTTTGCTGTGGTGGAGGTGGATGTGTTCGGGTGTGTCGGACACGAAAATCTGGTTGTAATGTTGTAAATCTGGACACAGGAAATAAATGGATACGGTGGGACACCCGGGGTCGGACCCGAGGCCAACACGGCTGACACGGTAATGCTGGACATACGGACACGAGCACACAAAATGGTGGTGATTGTTGGCTTGTGGGAATTTGTGAGGGCTAGCTAGGGTTTCTTGGGAATGGTGATGAGAGACTTAAATAGGGAGAGAGGGTGTGGGATAAAGGGTGAGGATTGGCCCAAATAATGAATGGCCCAGATTAGGTATGAATAAGTTCTTCATGTGGGAATGAGGGTGTGTTGGCTAGTTAATGGGAAATGGCAAACTTGTAAAATTTTAAAAAGACAAGATTATAATTTCAGAAAAATATTTTAGGAAAGCTAACTGATTCCCAATTAGCTACTAATTAATCCATATTGTAAAAATCTTAGAAAGTATGAAATTTATTTATTTACTATCCCAATAAATATAAAATTTATTATATTTTATCAACTAGTCCTTCAAATAATTTTTTTTTATTTAAAACAATAATTTCATGATTTCAAGCCAATAAATATTCGAAGCTATAGTATTATATTTACATCATTATTTATCTATTTATTTTATAAGAAAGCGACATTTAGAAAAAAATGATTTTGATAAAAGATTTTAAATCACCTTCTAAAATCAAACATTGTTCGAAAATCTAATACTAAAAATTCAAGGAGAAAATAATTTATAAACTTGATATTTAAAATAAATTAAAAATCTAATTATTTCGAAAATTTGGAAATCGGAGGTTACAATAGGCAGCTTAGTTATTTCAGCGATAATTGAATGAGCTAATTGTTGAACAGGTAAGTGATTCCGGGGCTAAAGTCTACAAAGTTGGAGAGATGCACGTACTGTATTACGGGAAAGCAAAATTGGGTATCTTTCAAAAGTTACCCAAGTTTAAGGAAGCTGGCGTTGCTCGAGTTGATTCACTCGGAAGTCTGTGGTCCTATGTAGGAAAAATCTATTGGTGGTGATTCTTACTTTGTAACTTTTACTGATGATTGTTCCAGAAATGTGTGGGTCTATAATTTAAAGACCAAAGATCATGTGCTATCTACTTTCAAAGAGTTTTAGGCCTTTGTTGAATGAGAGACAAGCAAGAAGTTGATATATGTTCGGTCCGACAACAACGACGAATATATTGGTCCCTTTGATGCATATTGCAGAGAGAAAGGTATACGACACCGGCAGCCTCCGCCCAAGACACCTCAGCTTAATGGTGTAGCGGAGCACATAAACATGTTTCTGATAGAGAGAGTACAACGTCTCCAGTCTGAAGCAAACTTACCGGAAAATTATTGGGGTGAGGCTCTTTACACTTCTACTTATGTTGTTAATTTATCTCCTAGTGCTCCTTTATAGGGTAATGTTCCTGACAGATAATGGTATGACAAAGAGTCATCATACAGTCACCTGCGAGTGTTTGAGCCGAAGATTACACAATGCTTCTTTGTCGGCTATGGTCAGGATGAGTTTGGCAATAGAATCTTTGACTCGGTAGAAAGAAAGCTTTATAGAAGAAGGGATATGATTTTCATCGAGGATCAGACCATTTCCAACACTCAAGATTCCAAGACATCTTCTGAGGGTGAAGAATTGCCTAAGCTAGAGTCATTTCTCTTTGAGCCTTTTCTAGAGGACACTACAGAGGATCCAGTTATGGGGGAACCAGTACATGGAGATGCTCCCGACCTTGATCATCAACTTGTTGATGGTGATTAGGATGACCCTCAAGAGGATGAGCATGCCGAGAAGGCAGTTCCTTTAAGTTTATATTATCATATATGCTATATTTTAATAGCTAAGTTGCGTATTTATGCATGGTCATGGACAAATTGTGCACAAGATTTTAGTTCTTCGAACGATATCTACGGCTACAAACTGATTCGACTTAGGAGAAACATAGATAAATAGTACTAACGTACAAGCATATGCAAGAAAGTCAAAGGCATAAGGCACACTTAAGGCGCAAAGGGCCCATATCACTCAAGGCGCAAGCCGCACTTAAGGCGCACGTCTAAGTGAAGATAGTCACGTAAATAAAAAATAAAAAATATATACATGAATTAAAAATGTAATTAGCAATGTAAAAAATAAAATCAAATACATATAAAACCTAATAACACACATGTTAAAATACAACCAAGTGAACTAGTAGATAGCAATCAATGGAAGTTAGAGAACTAACAAGAATTAGTATTTTTTTCCATCGCACTTTTAGTATATTTTAATTTTTTCAGTTCAACTGTAACCAACTTTGACAACCGTAGAGTAGTTAATAAGTTAAATTTCATTAATAAGATTTAGAGAATCATTAAGGATTTTAATTATTAAATACTTAGGTTAATAGTGCAATGACTCGTTCCATTCAAGCGTACAGCCGATTCAAAGGACGCAAGTGCACCCGACCCACTTTGCTCAGCGAGAAAACTTGTTTGAGACAAAAGATTTTCAGAATTATCTCTTCAGGAGTTCAGACTTAGACTTTCAAAGGCTCGCTCGGAGTATCGCTCGACCGAGGCGAATCATCGCTAAGGTAGGTGGCTATGATAAACTTGTCTTTGCTTAGCTAGCACACTTAAAATATGGACGATACATGCTAGTTGCTAGGTGAATCATCCCTTGCATGCTAATAAAGAATATAACACACCTAGCTAAAGGAATAATCCCAACTTATATTTCTTATGATAGAACATGAAAATAAAATATGGCTTATAAATGGACCCTCGCATGCTAACTTTGCTTTCTGCAGGTAGACCCTACTATGCCTCGAGTAGATTGTTGTATACTCTCCGTAGTGCGCTGCTTCACTTGTTTACACTATATGTCCATAGTTTATGTCGCTAGATATGTCCCTGAACGGCTTCACTCCTCGTACTAACCCCCTTAGACCGTGCCAACGTAAATGCTTATGTTTCACATAAATGCATATTTTCCTGCTTACATTGTAGTTTGCACTTGTTGCCTCATTTCAATGCTTGCCACATAAATTTTTGTCATAATCAAGTAACACTATCTGTATCGTGCATGCATCTAGTTAGCTAAATGACTATCAAATAGTCCTTCTTTGCAATACGAACCTGCAAGCATTGAAACGAGGAAAGCATCAAGTCAAGTTTAACTCTGAACGAGAATCATGTCAAGTAAAGCAAAGAATCACAGCTCGTGGAGCAATGCTCGTTCAAAAAAAGAATCAAGAATTATCATGTCATGTTATGAATCTGGAATGACCCAAGAGTTGCATGGTCACTGACAACTCGTGCACGAGGTATCTGCTTCCTCGGACGATCACCGAAGAACTGGGATCGTACCGGCCTAGGAGGAATGAATGGTGTATTGCGTGCCAATTTCGGTTATAGTATGCGATGTCGTCTTTGGAGCAGGGAAATACTTGGTATTCGGGCCTTGGTAGAGCATACTACCTTGGACTGGCCGTCTACCAAATGATAGTCATTTGAATTGGCGGGATGGCGTGTAATGGATCTTCTGTATCATATATTCGCCTTGAATTGATCATCTTGTATCAAGCGTTCCACCATATTCCGTCACGAGACTATAAATCGGTCCTTTATGGCTAAGCCAATAACCTCATGTTTATATAGATAAGTCATCCTCGCTTAGCGGCAATCCTGGTGTGAGTTATTGCATCGCATCCAGTAAACTGAAACACCTTAAAGATTTGAGTATGATATACATTATTAAAATACTTGAACATCTTCTGCAATACGCCTTATAATCTGGGTAACTCGTACTCTTAAAACAGAACCCCGTTCATGACACTTATGTTTGCTTATGTTATAGCCCCTGGATTTCATTATAAATGCTTATGCTTGGTTTAACTTGGTTTGCCTTGGACAGTGAAGGATAAAAGGTAAGTTGGTAAGCCTCACTATATTTCCTTATATATATCACACGGCGCACTGCTACACAAGTTAGGCTATTTATTTTGCCATAAAACTGATCGTAAGGCAAGACTAGAAAGATAACTTAATAGATGGTGCACGGAACCTTTACAACGTGTATAGATTTATCGAGCGGGCGAGAAGCCTCCCCACCAGTGCATTCATGCACTGATAACCCACCAGATTGCTTGTAGGGTGCGGGAGAACCTCGTTCGGTGCAGAAACCCCCTTCGTGCGGGCTAAGTGTTGAGTTCACTCTGAAGCCTTGGAACATTGTATCCGAAACTGAAGCACGTATACAAAACATAATGTTGGAACATTGCCTATGTATCATTCCAGAAATTATTGCCACTTGGCACGCTTTTATTGTTTCAAGAGAGAGGACTTGAGCAACTTGTAATCTTTGCCTAGCGCCGCTTGTAACATTTGTTCAATATCAATAAAGAGATTGTTTACTTCTATACTTGTGTTATTCAATGCTTCTGTTATTGACGACTCTGTGAACTTGTTACCAATCGCCTGTGTGTTTCTTATTCCGCTGCACTCGGACTATTTGTGCAACTCTGTGGCTTAGTCATTTTATCTCATGTTCGGATCATGGCCTTGTACGGGGGTATCTTACGCTCATGCGGCATCGTATCACGCCCAGATAGGGAAGATCGTGCGGGAGCGCGGGCGCGGTGATTCAGGCCCAGCTGGGATGGCCGATTACCTACGGGAGATCGGGGCTTGACATATTGATATCAGAGCATGGCTTATGCCTTTGGACTTTGTATCGATTTTCTCAGTTTCAAAAGCTCATTCGTGGGTTATGTGCATACACTCTCTCTCGTTGACCCGATGGGATGTTCCATACAATGAGTCTAATTAATTTCAAAAGTTTTATGTGAATAATATGATTGCTTATACGAAATTATGATCCGAAGGCCTTTGTGCCAACCTGTGTGAGACTTTATGGGAATAGACTCGTGCTAGAATTTGTAATTTATGTGCGAACCCAAATACCATACGTAAATATCATACTGGTTAGTGTGCAGAATAGAATATCGTTAGGATGGTTAGCTATGCACACAACCTTTGGGCTAAGTTATGTTGAGTATCGTGCGCCAATACCCTTTTGGTGTAAGCTAGTTGCAAGCGAGATTTGGGATACCGTTCAGGATAAGGATAAGTCAGAATTAGAATGGTAACTAATAGAAACATTATCAGATTATCGCTAGGGCAAACATAGAGATCGTGCTTGAATTTTGGGAAATAGCTCAGACGGTATTTTGTGTCGGTTGATACAAATCAGATATGGTTTACTTGGATGATTACCACAAGGATATATAAGAGACTAAGATTTATCAGCCGATGCTTAGGTATCGTGCAGGAATTCTAAAGAACGACTTGGGGAATATGCTAGCGATTGATGCGAACACCGATTGATGATTTGATTGGGTTTCTCGATTCCTGAGTGGTATACGGATCATTTTAGAAATGTTCAAACGGATTCATAGGTCTCATGTGATAGTTGGTTAGAATATTTTGAGAATGTCTTGAACAAGTGATAAGGCTTATATCAAATTGGGATTCAAGAAAATGAAATTGATATCTTGGTCAAGAAAAACTTGTTGAAAACTTGGAGGATCATGCGAGCACTTTCGAATTGAATCAAATGGACTAAAGTTAAAAAGAATATTGCTCGAATAGAAGTTATCCCGAGAAGGAATATATATAATGGTTCAATGAAAGAGGTAAGCGATAACGAATTTAATCTGAAGTTTGAACGAACGATCTTGAATCTAGTTCGAAAAGATAACCTTCGAAATCAGTCCCGACCGAGAACGATTATCCTACGGGAGCGCCGGCATGGTGATTTTGCATACGGCGGGGATGATCGAACTCAAGGAAACATGTTCGGTGATTATTCTAAACAAAATCGATGAATGAAATGTATCAAAAGTGGACAGACTTTGGCTTGAATATTTGAAACTTAGTTATTTGAGGAATGCCAGAAGTAGACTATGGATTTATCAAACGGTAACATCGAAGTTGGATGATTTTGTTAGAAGAATTATAATCACTGCATGAACAGAAATGACTTGATGGATTTTATTTATATAACTTGGAGAGAGCAAAGTGAAATGATAAGGTATCTCGATCGTGTCAAAGATAACCATAACGTTCGACGTTCTTGTCTTATGTGAGCGTAACTTTATGCTCGTGCATGCGTCACGTTAGGATTAGGACGATTATCCAGCAGGAGCATTGGCATAGTAATTTTACGTCCAACGAGGATGATCGAACTTGTGGAAGACCGGAGCGTGACAACTGATGGATCATCTTGACTTGTGGTTCGACACGATAAGACAAATTTGGAAATGCAAGTGAATCAAAAGTATTTTAAGGACAAGTTAGTCTAGAACCTGGAGTAAATCATGCTTGATGGTTTTGTGAACGGATACATGAATCTGGTTGGACGACTTGGAGTTATGATTGAAATCAAAGACTTAAAATTGAATCATGGCTTGGTGGTCTAGACTTAGAAATGGATATATGGATTCTATCCAAACAATGTTTATGGAGATAGACTAAGCGAATTGCTAGGCTTGTCATGCATCTTGGATATAGCATAGATTTGACTGAACGGACTCGACCCCTGTGCAATAAAACGAGCTTGGGTAGAATATTTTGTGCAAAAGAACAATGGTTTAACCTTAGAAATTGGGGCGAGCATCATACGAATTTTTTTTACGAAGAATCGTGTCTTGAACTTGTACCTATGAACTTGTGAGCTGGCATAGTAATTAGGCAAACGTCCCTGTGCCGAGTGAAAGAACTTGTGTAATCGACTTTAGAATATTGCTTGAACAAGCCATAGAACTGGGGCAGCAAGACTTAGTGTTAGACTTGGAATGGTAAGTGTGTGCTATGTTTGACCCAAATGGAATATTCGATAAGATATGGACGCTAGTCGATTGATCGGATAGATCGTGCTTAACGGTAGTGCAAAGCTTGATTTTTGATTGGAATGGAAATAACTTGGAATTTTATTGACCCTGTCGAAAGTATCCTCGTGAATCATAAAACAAGAATACTTGAGATTTTCACAAGTAACTTGTTCGATTTTACTATCGCTAAGTTTGGTTGAATACATATATTTGAGGGATGCCTTGAACGAATGCACGATCCAAGACTCAATGATATGTTGAACTCGAGTGCAAAGACTTCTCTATCGTTAAGTTGGTTGACATGCATATGTTTGAAGAACATTTTGAATATGTGCACAATCCAAACTCGCGATGTGCTGATCTTGAATGCTAGTGCAAGTGAATATGTTAGATTCGCATTGAACATGTATATTGACTTGGATAAGTATGCCTCAGCCTTAGATCATCATTCAAGATGGATTATAACGTACCACGCATTAAGCTATATATTTCAAGCTAAGATGTCGTAGAGACCGAGTCAGAGCTTGGATTGAATGATAGAGTCATTCAATAAAACTGACCCAGCATACACGCGACACGATATAAGAAACTAGTAGAAAATTATGTTCGAACGGATCTAGTGGTACCGATTGCTATGCTTGAGATAGATTCGATAGTGCGATAGAACGGTCTGCGCTCAGGAAGTCTCGAGGACGAAACTTTTTCTGAGTGGTGTATAATATAACGACCAGTTCCGTTCAAGTGGACAGCCGATTCAAACGGCACAAGTGCAATGACCCGACCCGCTTTGCTCAGCGAGAAGACTCGTTTGTGGCAAAGGATTTCCAGCCTTGTCCCTTCAGGAGTTCAGACTTAGACTTTTAAATGCTCGATCGGAGTATCGCTCGACCGAGGAGAATCATCGCTAAGGTGGGTGGCTACGATGAACTTGTCTTTGCTTAGCCAGCACACTTAAAATATGGACGATACATGCTAGTCTCTATGTGAATCATCCCTTGCATGCTAATAAAGAATATAACGCACCTAGCTAAGAGAATAATCCCAACTTGTATTGCTTGTAATAGAACGTGAAAATAAAACTTGGCTTATAAATGGACCCTCGCATGCTAACTTTTCTTTCTACAATTAGACCCCGCTATGCTTAGAGTAGATTATTGTATACTCTCTGTAGTGCGCTACTTCACTTGTTTACACTG
This sequence comes from Iris macrosiphon, assembly GCA_036927795.1. NCBI lineage: Eukaryota > Viridiplantae > Streptophyta > Magnoliopsida > Asparagales > Iridaceae > Iris > Iris macrosiphon. Next base: position 67,513,896 of record JAYESA010000001.1, read on the forward strand.
CACGTCCATAGTTTATGTCGCTAGATATATCCTGAATGGCTTCACTCCTCATACTAACCCCCTTAGACCGTGCCAACGTAAATGCTTATGTTTCATATAAATGGATGTTTGCCTGCTTACATTGTAGTTTGCACTTGTTGTCTCATTTCAATGCTTGCCACACGAATTTATGCCACAATCAAGTAATACTATTTGTATCGTACATGCATCTAGTTAGCTAGAAGACTATTAAATAGTCCTTCTATGCAATACGAACCTGCATCCGGGACCGTTAGGTTGCCAAGGCAGTTCCCGAACCAGGGGAATGCATCATGTCAAGTTTAACTCTGAACGAGAATCATGTCAAGTAAAGCAAAGAATCACAGCTCGTGGAGCAATGCTCGTTCAGAAAAAGAATCAAGAATTATCATGTCATGTTGTGAATCTAGAATGACCCAAGACTTGCATAGTCAGAGACAACTCGTGCATGAGGTATCTGCTTCCTCGGACGATCACCGGGGAACTGGGATCGTACCGGCCTAGGAGGAATGAATGGTGTATTGCGTGCCAATTTCGGTTATAGTATGCAATGTCGTCTTTGGAGCAGGGTAATACTCGATATTTGGGCCTTGGTAGAGCATACTATGTCATGCCTCAATCCCAAAATACAGAGGGACTAGACACGTGGCAATGGCCAGCAGCACACACCAATGGGCAAACCCAATTTAATGGACCCATTAGAGTGTACTTAAGCTATAAAACAACAATAAAGCTCTATGATACTAATCTCATCCACAGAAGATAAATATAATCAATATCAGAATAATTAAGTTTTAATAATAATCAATAGTCTCAATAAAAGTCTCGGGGAACAACCCGATAATGAGTTTGATACACCAGTTCATTAGACAGGAAATAAAAGCGTCTAACAACAGCAAAGACTGAGTATAGATAAAGCAGATATTCAGAAGAAATCTTTGGGTATCACCTCGTCATCTGGTATTGGTTCAGCTCCAGCGTCTGCTCTTGTTCCATATACCTCGGGGTAGATCTCCTCTACTAAACCTGGGGACATATTTCGGATTTCAGGTCCTCAGGGGACATAGCAACGTACAAGAATAACTCAAGCCAATAAATACAGTATATAAAATATATCAATAGCGCAAACTATGTAACCAACTACATGATATGCAAATGAGAGCAATCATACTCAGGCTGAAACTACTATAGGCTCTGTGTCGGGGAAACCCATAGCAGCATTTATTCTCGAAGGGCCAATAAATATGCCAAATTTCTTGTCTGAGTCTAAGGTACCTCCAGTAATGTAATATATATAACATAATCAACCTTTAGTATGGTAAGACTCTCCCCACCCAATGTAATCTCACGTCTCATATCCATAACACGCAAGATCAAGACCTCTAGCTAATGCAGCGAGTCATAATGATCGTTATGCATCTGTAATATCTATGTCACGTATCCTGTAACCTATACAGAATCACCATGAATAACTCAGAAAGATTTTATCTCATGAATAGTGTCAAGTGTCCTATGGTATGACGTACTTGATAATGCAAGCACAAAAATATATAAGGTCGCGATATTAATTTCTAGGTGACGTTACACAACTTCGCGTACAGCATTGACACCCGAATATTATTTGGACGCTAAGCAATGTCACAAGGTCCTAGATTGAACAGATATATCATATAAATAAATTAAGGAAATAATATAAAGCAAGTACTATAAGATTGGCAAGGTACACTTGCCTGGGGTTTGTGTCACAACCCGCACCCGGTGTAAGAGTACAAGTCGGAAACAACGCCCAGCGTACGCCATAGAATCGGCGGTAGAACGATGTCTAGATAATCTATCTAACAATATAATGAACCACCAAAATGATAATATACTCAATCACAGAACTAAGATGGAAATGAGTACGAATCTGATAAAGAATAAATAGTCACCATACAACTCATGAGTCTAAAATAATACATCAATGAGTCTGAAAGAAGTAACAAAATAAGCTGGAGACAAATCCAGTACAAAAGAATACTACGAAGCTACAACACCCGGGTTAACTGTTTCAGGTGGGATAAGTTCCTCCTAAATCAGGATCTCAGAATCTAAACCCACAACTTCCTGGGGTCCATAATATGTAGGGTACCTTTCCTCAGTGTCATATGAAAAAATATATCCAGTCAGGAAAGGAGCAGAGTACATCTCTAACAGCGTTATAATCAATGATAAAAACTATGTAACAGTAAATAGTTGTGGATAAACAAGATGCACAATAGATACAAGAGATATATATACAATAAGAAAATACTGGAATTAAATACAATAATGAACAATATGCCTATGAAACAAGAATACTGATGACTAAGTGTGTGAATACTAGCTTAACATGTGATCGGCTTTGGCAAGATGCAATGCGGCCTGGCTAATCATATATGTGGTGTATGATCAACACTATTCATTAATCAGTACTTGATACAATAGGGATATTGATCACATATCTATACTAATACTCTCCACCCCTGACAGGTATAATAGATCCAACCACGGTTTGCTATGGCACAAGATTTCCCAAGAAGATAGCTAGTCTTTCCAAGAATCGGTGTTTGTACATATACAAGATAACTAATGAAACAATACTTGCACCATATACACCATATAACAAGGAATAACATCTCATGACGAGATCCGGATATACCAATCCGTGTAACCATAGTGTCAATATAACATGGATATCTACACTAGATACAATGAACATAGAGGATATCATAAATGAGAAACTATCAGAGAATGTACTAGCCTGAAGTCCAACGAATAGTCTCACAGATGTCTGACTCGGTGCCTCGAAGACCTAAATATGGAATACAACATCAATACAAGGTTCCGAAAAGAGAATAAGTTAAACTAGTCAACTTCTAGGTCAATAAGTCAATTCTAAGTCAAAAGTCAACTATGGTCAACTCTAAGTCAACTATGGTCAACTATGGTCAAACCAAGGTTAACTATCTATTTCTAGGTTGCACAAGTCTAATACAAATATCTTGGGTCAAGATATTAAAATCTAAGTCATAAAAACCATATCTTAAAAATATTATGATACCGTATCTCCGGATACGTAAATTCCAAGGTAAACATCACAATACATATATATATCAAACAATTATGTATAATATAGAATGTCAATTACACATCAAATAGGAACCATGGTTTTGAACCAACTTGGTATCCCAACAATAACCACAATCTTGATACCCAAACCCCGTATCTTGAGTATCCCACTTACCTTAGTTTCCACAAGGTAATACTCAATACCTTGATATACTAAATACCCTCATATATAATATATAAATATATACTAATATTATACAAATAAGAAATAGCAATAATAGTATATTATCTCAATATAAATACATATATAAATACATATATATACATATATATATACATATATATATATATATATATAGTATATAAACACATATATATAATAATCTACCTAACTGTCGCTGAAAACAGTGTTGAAAAATACTGGTACGCTGAAACCAGTCTTTTAGTGACAGTTTGGCTGTCACTGAAGCCGCCGTCGTTGCTGCTATTTGGAATCTGCACTGCTGCTGCTGCTTTGGTGACGGTTTGCAACCGTCACCATTCCCGCTGTCGCTACTGCTATATTAAGTTTCCCGCTGCTGCTGTATTAATGACAGTGGCTGCTGTCATTAATTCCTCCGTCACTAAAAACCTGAATATATATATATATAATATATATATATATATAATATATATATATATATATATATATATATATATCACTCAAATAGATATAAATATAAATATATATATATATATATATATATATATATATATATATATATATAATAACTATACATACCCTCTCCTATTATCATGTACATATTTAATATAGCAATAACACACACATACAACATATATAATAAATATACATCCATACATATATATATATATATATAATTATAAATTAATTAATTACTTAATTAAGCATACACATATATTTTATAAAAACATATTCATATATTTATATCCCTAACATATATTATAACATATACACTAATGCATGTAGAAGAAAGCTACATAATATATATTTTATTAGTACATATAATACATAGATCTATGATACAATAAACACTATAATAAATATTCCATATATATATATATATATATATATATATATATATATATACAATTATGATTCAAGAATTAAAGCATAATTAATTAGATCTACACCTAAATACACAACACATGGAAAGTATCACACCGTATCTCACTAGATCTAGGATACGCATGCGACACGAGTCCACCACATATCTAATTGCACCCCGAAGGACACAAGCAAGTCACATATAATATTTATGAACAATACGAAGTGTCAAATATAGATCTATGTATCCGTGTCAAAATACGACATGTACAAAGTTCCATGTCGGAGGGAAAATCCCCAAAATAACACGTATCACCAAATTGTTGGGATACGACCTACATGTACCCAATTATGGATACGACACTAGCCCCAAACACATAAACACATGCCAAATTGATCTATAGGATCAATTGACATATACAACAAATGTCATTCTCGGAATTTCCCCAAAATTGACACAAAAAGCATCATAACTTTCTCAATAGGCCTCCTATGAACACAAAACCAAATTCTATGGGTAATACATACATATGGGTTTATTTTCCATGATTAAATCTCAGATTTAGAATCTATTTTAAGGGAGAAAACTGAATTGAACCTATTGGGAGATGGATTCCCAATGAAACCTCCAATTGCGATGAAATTGCTTCCAAATTATAGATCCTTGCTCCTCGTTGTAGATCCTTACTTCTTCCTTCTATATCCTTATTTCTCAAGCTTCTAATGGTGATTTGGGAAGGAATTGGAATAAATTTGGTAGGCAAATAAAGTAGAAATAAAGGAAATTTAGTAGTGGGAAATTCTAGATCTAGATTTGGAATGAAAAAGAGGAGAGAGAATTTTTCCCCTCTTTTTAAATAGGTCGACCCCTATTCCTCTCCCTCAAGTAATCATGTAATGTCCATTATACCCCTTGGGGCCTATCATGAAGAAATAAATAAGGAAGGAAGCTTCTTGTCTAATGATTTAATTAATTTAATCCATCTCCTTAACAATGGGCTTTCTAAATGGGCTAAGTCTAACTAATTAATTTTTGTTGGTCCACGGGTCCAAACTAAACTAGTTATGTCCACTAACACAAGTCCAAATTAAATAAATAATATCTAACAATAATTAAATAATACCATAAATAATTATTTATCAAGCACAATAATTAATTAAATAGAAATTTACTAAAATACCCTTTTCTAGAAAATGTGGTAGTGACAAGTCTACCCTCCTTACAATAATTTTGTCCTCAAAATTCAAAGACAAAAACTACCCCCATAAAATAACAAAATAGAAATAAAGAATCACAACTAACTATGAAAGAACATAACAACGAACAGAACATAAGTAGGAAATAACATACCTCAAGGCACAAACAAATATGGATAACACTCTCGCATTTCATCCTCCCTCTCCCAGGTAGACTCCCCCGGAGAGTGATGCCTCCATGAGATGCGCACCAAAGGAATAGTCTGGTTCCTTAGCACCTTCTCTCTCCGATCCAGAATCTCAACTGGCTGCTCTGGATAGCTAAGAGTAGGGCCCACCTCTATCTCCGAGTGATCCAATACATGACTATGATCTGCCACGTATCATCTCAACTGCGACATGTGAAACACGTTATGCACTCTCTCCAATGCAGGTGGTAAATCTAGTCTATAAGCAACTGCACCGACCCTTTCTAGAATAGTGAAAGGTCCGATGAATCGCGGACTAAGCTTTCCGCCTCCACCGAAGCGAATCGTGCCTCGTGTCGGAGAAATCCTCAGAAATACCAAACCACCCACCTAGAACAAAACACTACCTTAAGAACTTAATCTATAACAAACAACCAAGAACAAACACAAAACAAAAATCTAAACTACACCTCGAACTCCAAAGGTCTCCGATGGCTATCGGCCCAATGCCGTTGTCTGTCCTGCACCACTCGAAGTCTGTCTCTGATCAACTGAACCTTCTCTGCTGCATCCACAACCATCTCTGGCCCAAGCAAAACTCTCTCTCCAACATCGTCCCAAGACAAAGGAGTACGACACCTCCGACCGTACAGAGCTTCAAAATATGACATCTCTATACTGGCCTGGTAACTGTTGTTGTAAGCAAACTCTACCAAATGGAGATGGTCCTTCCTAGAACCCCCGAAATCTAGTACACAAGTGTGCAACATATCCTCGAGAGTCTGAATAGTCCTCTCTGACAGCCCATCTATCTGGGGATGATATGCAGTACTGAATTTGGGCTGAGTGTCCAAACTCTCCTGCAAACTCTTCCAGAAATGAGAAGTGAAATGACTATCCCGATCTGAGACTATGCTGATGGAAACTCCATGTATCCTAACGATCTGCCTCACATACATCTCTACCAGCTTCTCCGTAGACAAACCCATCTTGAAAGGAAAAAAGTGGGCCGACTTGGTCAACCTATCAATGATGACCCAAATCACGTCTTTCCCTCCTGGAGATCGTGGAAGTCCGGATACAAAATCTATAGTAATGTGTTCCCACTTCCACTCTAGAATGGGTAATGGCTGAAGTAAACCTCCTAGTCTCTGCCTCTCGGCTTTCACCTGCTGGCACACTAAGCATCTGGATACAAATTGTGCTACTTCCCTCTTCATGCCAAACCACCACACACACTCTCGCATATCCCGATACATCTTGTTAGCACCTTGATGCATGGAATACTGAGAGCGATGCGCTTTCTGCAATACCTCCTCATGCAGCTCCCTACTAGGCACATACAATCTAACTCCATGCCTCAAAGATCCATCCTCTGCAATAGTAAAATCATCCTCCAATCCTGCTCTCACCTGAGCTCTGATACTCCTCAGAGATACATCCTCATACTGTGCTGCCTTGATCATGTCCATCAAATCCGAATATATCTGTAATCCCCACATCTGCATAGCACAACCAGGAACAATCACCTCAATGCCCAAGCTCTCCAAGTCCTCCAACAAATATCGATCCTGCGTCCATAACGTAGCTACCAGATACCTGCTCAAAGCATCGGCAACTATATTAGCTTTCCCAGGATGATATTGCAAAGAGATATCAAAATTCTTCATCAGTTCCAACCACCGACGCTGCCTCATGTTCAACTCCTTTTGTGTAAAAATGTACTTCAAGATTTTGTGGTCTGTGAAGATCTCCACACGCTCTCCGTACAAATAATGTTTCCACAACTTCAGAGGAAAGATGACTGCTGCCAACTCCAAATCATGGGTAGGATAGTTTTTTTTAAGCGGACGCAATTGCCTGGATGCATAGGCAATCACTTTTCTATGCTGCTGAAGAACACAACCCAACCCTTTCCCCGATGCATCACTGTAAATAGTGAAACCTTCGGACCCTGATGGCAATGTCAAAATAGGAGCAGACGTCAACCTCTTCTTCAACTCCTCAAAAGCAACCTGGCAATCCTCTATCCAAATAAACTCCACATCCTTCCTTGTGAGTCTGGACATCGGCTCGACAATTCTCGAAAAATCTTGCACAAACTTCCTGTAGTATCCTGCCAATCCCAAGAAACTCCTGATCTCTGCTACCGAACTCGGAGTCTTCCAAGATTTCACTGCTGAAATCTTCTTTGGATCCACTGAAATACCATCACCAGTCACAACATTCCCCAAGAATTCCACCTTGTCCATGAAAAACTCACACTTGGACAACTTCTCATACAGCTTCTCCTTCCTCAGCACATCCAACACAATCCTCAAATTCTCCTCTTGCTCCTCTGGTGTCCTCGAGTATATGAGTATGTCATCAATGAACACCACCACGAACTTGTCAAGGTACTGGTGGAACACCTTGTTCATCAAGTTCATAAATATCGTTGGTGCATTAGTCAAACCAAACGACATCACCATAAACTCGTACTGACCATACCGAGTTCTAAAAGCAGTCTTCGGTATGTCCTCCGGCTTCACCTTTACCTGATGGTAGCTTGATCTCAAATCTATCTTAGAAAACACCTTCGCACCACTCAACTGATCAAACAGATCATCAATCCGTGGCAAAGGATACTTATTCTTGATAGTGAGATTATTCAAAGCCCTGTAATCAATGCACATACGCACCGATCCATCCTTCTTCGGTACAAACAATACCGGGGCTCCCTATGGTGAAGAACTCGATCTGATAAATCCCTTATCCTGTAATTCGTCCACCTGCTTCTTTAGCTCAGCCAGCTCGCTGTTGTTTACTCTATAGACATGCTGCAAAATTGGTTCTGCACCAGGCACCAGGTCTATAGAAAATTCAATATCTCGATTTGGCAGCGATCCTGGCAATTCCTCAAGAAACACATCAAAGAACTTTACTATCAATGGATGTGGCAACTCCTTGTCTTCCACCATGGCTCCACAAATAAACCCTTCTTCCTGCTCTGCAGCTCCTCTAGCAAACTCGAACTCTGGCTCTCCTGGCGGACCAAACAAAACTCTACCTCCTCTACAATCTATGCTAGCACGGTACCTACTCAACCAATCCATCCCGAGTACAATGTCGTAGCTCGGAAGTGGCATTATAAGTAGACACGCACTCAACTCCCAGCTTCCCAAAGTAACTCTCCGATCCTTACAAATATCATTAACCAGGATAATGCCTCCCTCGGTCATGATCTTGCAAGTCCTAGGCAAAGACTCAGCTATCAAACCATGCTTCAGAGCAAAAGAAACAGATATAAAACTATGGGAAGCACTACTATCAAACAAAGCTAAAGCTGGAATATAATCAAGAAGAACAGAACATGCGAAGACATCTCCGGTGGGTTCATCCTCCTCGACGGTCATAGCAAACGCACGTCCCTGCCGAGCACCTCCCTGCTGCTGAAGCTGGACAAAATGCTGCTGCTGTATCGGAAGTGGTCCCCTCGGCTGTGCTGCAGGTGGTCTCGTCTGTGCAATATGTCAATGAACAATATGTCAATAAAACAAGAATACTAATGACTAAGTGTGTGAGTACTAGCTTAATATGTGATCGGCTTGGGCAAGATGCAATGCGTCCTGGTTAATCATACGTGCGGTGTATGATCAATATTATTCAGTAATCAGTACTTGATACAATAGGGATATTGATCACATATCTATACTAATACTTCCTACCCCCGACTGGTATAATAGATCCAACCACGGTTTGCTATGGCACGAGATTCCCCAAGAAGATAGCTAGTCTTCCCAAGAATCGATGTCTGTACATGTACAAAATAACCAATGAAACAATACTTGCACCATATACACCATATACCAAGGAATAACATCTCATGACGAGATCCGGATATACCAATCCGTGTAACCATAGTGTCAAGAGAACATGGATATCTACACTGGATACAATGAACATAGAGGATATCATAAATGAGAAACTATCAGAGAATATACTCGCCTGAAGTCCAAAGAATAGTCTCACAGATGTCTGACTCGGTGCCTCGAAGACCTAAATATGGAATACAATATTAATACAAGGTTCCGAAAAGAGAATAAGTTAAACTAGTCAACTTCTGGGTCAATAAGTCAATTCAAAGTCAAAAGTCAACTATGGTCAACTCTAAGTAAACTATGGTCAAACCAAGGTCAATTTTCTATTTCAGGTTGCACAAGTCTAATACAAAAATCTAGGGTCAAGATATTAAAATCTAAGTCATAAAAACCATATCTTAAAAATATTAGGATACCGTATCTCCGGATACTTAAATTCCAAGGTAAACATCACAATACATATTTATCAAACAATTATGTATAATATAGAATATCAATTACATATCAAATAGGAACCATGGTTTTGAACCAACTTGATATCCCAACAATAACCACAATCTTGATACCCAAATACCATATCTTGAGTATCCCACTTGCCTTAGTTTCCACAAGGTAATACTCAATACCTTGATATACTAAATACCCTCATATATAATATATAAATATATACTAATATTATACAATTAAGAAATATAGCAATAATAGTTGATTATCTAAATATAAATACATATATATATAGTATATAAACACATATATATAATAATCTGCCTAACTGTCGCTGAAAACAGTGTTGAAAAACACATACGCTGAAACCAGGCTTTTAGTGACAGTTCTGGCTGTCACTGAAGCCGCCATCGCTGCTGCTGTTTGGAATCTGCACTGCTTCTGCTTTGGTGACGGTTTGCAACCGTCACCATTCCCGCTGTCGCTGATGCTGTATTAAGTTTCCCGTTACTGTTGTATTAATGATAGTGGCTGCTCTCATTAATTCCTCCGTCGCTAAAAACCTGAATATATATATATATAATATATATAAAACATATATATATATAATATATATATATATAAATATATATATATATATATATATATATATATATATATATATATATATGTATATATATATATCACTCATATAGATATAAATATATAAATATATCTATATATATAATAACTATACATACCCTCTCCTATTATCATGTACATATTTAATATAGCAACAACACACACATACAACATATATAATAAATATACATCCATATATATATATATATATATATATATATATATATATATATATATATATATATATATATATATATAATAACTATAAATTAAATAATTACTTAATTAAGCATACACATATATTTTATAAAATATATTCATATATTTATATCCCTAACATATATTATAACATATACACTAATGCATGTAGAAGAAATCTACATAATATATTTTTTATTAGTACATATAATACATAGATCTATGATACAATAAACACTATAATAAATATTCCATGTATATAATATATATATATATATATACAATTATGATTCAAGAATTAAAGCATAATTAATTAGACTACACATAAATACACAACACATGGAAAGTATCACACCGTATCCCACTAGATCTAGGATACGCATGCGACACGAGTCCACCACACATCCAATTGTACCCCGAAGGACACTTTGGAAGCATAAAAAATATGCTAGATAGCTATACGCAGCGTATTGAGGCAGAGCATCGTAAATAGAGGACCTCGGAGCCATCAACGTGCAACAGAGCTTTTCCGCTGAGCACTGCATAAAATATGAGCTCGATAACCATCCGCGTAAAGCAGTATGTCCAGGCTACTTCAGCATAAACAGGGTTCTTCATCGCCTTTATGGCGTAAAACTCATCCGCTTTTAATACAGCATTGAAGTGTACGAGGGACGCTTCGTATTCTTCAAAATGAACCTGTCAAATCGTATAATGAACCTGACGTCTGGACTTCTGACAAAAAGTACTACATGACTACCCAAGCGACGGCTATAATGATGGCGCGGTACTGTAACCCAGGCTGTCATTTACCGCCATTTCCTTCGCGTAAACAGCTTTTTCACGTACAAAGGGATACGTGCCTAGTTTTACACAGGCAGATGTGAGTTGTTTATGCTCCGTAGAAAATAAACTGCCTGCCACGTCAAAAGCTGCACCTCGTACGGGATTCGAGGCACGTCTCTGCATTTTATGCACAGAGCGGTGACAAGTTCTCGAGGCACGTCTCTGTATTTAAAGCGCCGAATACTGACAGGTGCCCGAGGCACATCTCTGCACCTTGCGCAGGCCAAGTGACAGACCTTCAAAACACGCCTCTGCATTTAATGCACAGGATAATGGCGGATCTCCACATTTAATGCTGGGGATTTGATTAAATGTCACTGAACCATCGTTTAGTGGCATCCCCTTTGCGTAAACTGCTTTTACGCAGACAAGGGGATACCCTGCCTAGTTTTACACGGGCAGACGTGAGCTTCTTACGCTCCACGGAAGACAAACAGGCTGCCACGTCATCAGTTTCTTTTCGTACAAAGTTTGAGGCGCGTATCTGCATTTAATACGCAGAATGATAGTGAATCTTCGGGACAGCAAAGCTTCGAAAATACACCTCTGCATTTAATGTGCAGGATGGGGGCAGATCTCTGCATTTAATGCATGAGATATGATTATATCTCCAAAAACCGTAATTCCGGCTAAAGCGTCCACATCAACTCGGCTTCTATGCCTACTTGACTTCTATGCCCACTCGGCCTCTATGATCACTCGACTTCTACGTCCACTCAGTTTCTACGCCTACTCGGCTTATACGCCTACTCGGCTTCTATGCCTATTTGGCTTCTATTCCATAGTGACAGTTATTGGCTTCTACCCCAACCTCTTCTATAAAAGGGATAACTACCTACGTGGCTTCTACGCCGTGATCTTCGCAGCAGCTATACGCGTTTGTCCCTTAGTTGGACACGCGTCACATGCTCACTCAGAAGATCATTTATACGCAGGCATGGGTTATTTTAAACTGTCGTGTAAAATGGTGCTGTACTTTCCACTACTCGGTTTCTACGCCGATTGTGTGGTCACTGTCAGTAAAACTCTATAAATAGAGACCTCTATCAATCGAGGTCAAGGTCAAAAAATTAAAAGGTCGAACAATCAGAAATTGGTGAAGGAATCTAATATCAGATCCAAGTTCAAAGAGAGAGAGAGAGAAGAATCTAGAGCTGAGACAAAGAGTAGTGATCGACGACTTTGGCATCGGACATCCACTCTCCCTCGCAACCTTCGAAGCTTCTTCTGTCTTCTATGGCACTTCTTCAAAATATCGTGTGGTCCAAGGGCTAAATTGATCGACCGCAGATCAGAAACCTATAGCAATATTCACCCAGATTAAATAAATTGTACTTCGACATTCCTCCTGTAGGATCAAAATTGTACAATCTTGTTTGTAAACACCGACGAAGTTCGAGCGGGGTTTTCTTTAAAATAAAGAACCTTGTCGTTTCTTGTACTTTTAATTTCGTTTATTTTTATCCGAAACAAGATGGCGACTCTGCTGGGGACGTCTTTCTCTTATGATGAGGAAGCAATTGCTCAGCACGATACGGTATCCGTGGGATCCGTGAAGAAGACACTGGTCGTCCAGTTCGACCAGACTGCCTATAAAGACATGCTTCGAACATGGGGTAGCTCTCACTCCCTCTCAGTCCAAAACAACAAGAAGCTGCATAAGGTCTGGATGCCCAAGACATCCTCTACCATTCCTGTGGACTCTCCGATCTCTCCGACCAATGAGATTGTAGCATTGCTCCCTCCGTGCCTTGAACGTAAAATTCAGTCGCCTGTCTCTGGCAGGGCAGACAAAACTTCTGGCAATGCCTCAGAGCTAATCCAGAAGTATACTCCACGTTGCGTGTAAAATTCAGTCGCCTGTCTCTGGCAGGGCAGACAAAACTTCTGGCAATGCCTCAGCGCTAACCCAGAAGTATAATCCGCGCTCTGCACGTAAAATTCAGTCTCCTGTCTCTGGCGGAAAAGACGAAACTTCGGACAATGCCTCAGCGCTAGTCCAGAAGCCTAAAATTCAGTCTCCCGTCCCTGGCGGAATAGACAAAATTTCTGATGATGCCTCAGCGCCAAATCAGGAGTCACAAACGCGCTCCACGCGTAAAAATGCATCGGTCTTCCGCGAAAGAGCAGATGATCCCTGCAATCTACGCAAGGGAAAGCAAGCGGCGGACCGATTAACTTCTCGGCCTTTACGCCAGCAAGGGAATAATCTGCCCGACCTCCGGATTACGCGAGAAGCTGATGGCCGACTGACGACATCTTCGGCTTTACGCCAACCTGAGCAGAGCTCCAAATTACGCCAGGCAAAGCCCCTCAGCGTAACAAAGGCTTAATTTGCGGGAAGACACCCTCCTCGGGGATTATCCGCCACTCAGATAGCCAACCTGTTGTATATAGGTGGCACAGGGAAGACTATGGTTCCCAATATCCGTATGCCCACTGATGTGAACAGAAAGAACAAGCCATCTTCTTCTTCTTCTTCTACAAATCCTCCTGACTTGCGTGAAGTTCTAATCCAGAAGCGTAAAGATAGGAGTCATAAATAGACTCCCCTAACTGTGAAACGTAGGGAGATCATGTGGAAAGATGCATCAACATCGAATATCGTCATGACAGGTGGGTCACATAAAGATTCCATCTTTATTATTCCTCCAACTCGCGACGGCCAGCATCCAATATTCTTCGGGCACATGCGGAACAGTCTGATTGTACAGGAAGAACTTCGCGAGTCTGAGGGTGGCAAAATGCAAATCCACATATATAGCCCACAAGCTTTAAAAATTATACAAAACATGGGTTATGATTTAAAGTTGAAACCAGGCCTCAACTATGGCAGAGGCAGGCAAATACCGTTGTGGGGTAATTCTTACTGTCAACAAGCTCATTTTTGGTTGGGGTATACTGCGTCCCTTGCAAACTCCAAACCTCCAGATTCTGATCCTGTAACACCAGAGGCAGGTCCTGCTAAATCAACTTCTATTGGCAAACGCCACGGCATGTCTCGGGTTAGCCTATCTTGACAAAGCAGGACAACATCCAAAGCTGGGGGTAGAATTCCTCCGGAATCCGAAGACGATGCGACAAAAACGATCTTCCCCCGAGACCGTAAAACTCAGACATCGAGAGTCCGAAGACCAAAAGGGACTTTCTCTTTCAATGAAGATGACATCATTGAAATCTTCAATATGTTGATGAAGGAACACAAACTTCAGCTACCCAACATCAGATATCCTGGGAGGGCTAGCAAAGTTGATGAACCAGACTATTATCTCTTTCATCGGTATATTCATCATTCTACAAAAGCATGCTATGTACTGAAAAGGAGAATCCAGGAGTTTATTGACGCCAAAATCATCACTTTGCATCTATAAACGAAGAGATGATCATTGCAATAAATAATTTGCTCTCCTCAGGAATATACCTGATGAAGAGTCCCTAGAATTTCCCAGTGAATTCTTTAGGACTATCATCACTCAAAAAAAAAATCACTCCACAATAAATTTTCGTCCAAACATTTTATTTCTTCAAACTCAAGAGTTTGTCATGTTCATATTACCTCTGAACAAACTTTTCGAGTTTTTGGCCATCGATTATCATGTTCATATTACCTCTAATATCAGTTGTCATCTCAACTTAGCACCCGTACTTAACTCTAAGTACGCCAGTGATGTTGGGCCCACAAAACTGCCATGTCCATATTACCTCTGAGCAGATGTATACCTCCATCCCCGATGGAGTCACAACCCCGGAGAGTTTGTCATGTTCATATTACCTCTGAACAAACTTTCCGAGTTTTTGGCCATCGATTATCATGTTCATATTACCTCTGATATCGGTTGTCATCTTAACTTAGCACCCGTACTTAACTCTAAGTACGCCAGTGGTGTTGGGTCCACAAAACTACCATGTCTATATTACCTCTGAGCAGATGTATACCTTCATCCCCTATGGAGTCACAACCCCGGAGAGTTTGTCATGTTCATATTACCTCTGAAAAAACTTTCCGAGTTTTTGGCCATCGATTATCATGTTCATATTACCTCTGATATCGGTTGTCATCTCAACTTGACATCCGTACTTAACTCTAAGTACGCCAGTTGTGTTGAGTCTACAAAACTGCCATATCCATATTACCTCTGGCAGGGCTTGTCCCAAACCTATTATTTGTACTCTCGTGTGCAACAAATGATAGGTCCACCAAAGACCCCCCAGAGGGATATCTTCATCTTCATGAATCCACCGTACCAGAAACTGGTCCTTCGAGACCAACTTCGGCGGACAAAGGGAAGAAGTTATCCAGCTGATAAAAGAATATATCGACGTCTTTGCGTAGAATTATGAGGACATGTCAGGCCTTGATCCAATGGTGGCTACACATAAGCTCAATATATTGCCCGATTCAAAGCCTGTGAAGCAGCACTAACGCCGGTTCCGCCCGGATATGATGGACGCCATTGAAGCTGAAGTCAAGAAGTTGATAGCCTGCGGCTTCATCCGTGAAGAACAACATCCCGACTGGGTCGCCAATGTTGTCCCGGTCATAAAGAAGAATGGAAAAGTACGTGTCTGTATCGATTACCGAGATCTGAATGCAGCCTGCCCTAAAGACGAGTTTCCTCTTCCCATCACAGACGTCATGATTGACAATACATGCGGTTTTGAACATATGTCTTTCATGGACGGATTCTCAGGATACAATCAAATCAAGATGCATCCTGAAGACGAGAAGCATACTGCCTTCCGGACACCACTGGGGGTATATTGCTATACGATCATGCCCTTCGGATTAAAGAATGCAGGGGCTACGTACCAACGAGCTATGAGTAACATATTCCACGAGCATTTACGCAAGACAGTAGAATGTTATGTAGACGATGTAGTTGTCAAAAGCCGCCTCAAGGATGCTCACATCCAAGACTTGAAGACAGTATTTGAATTGATGCGCCAATATCAACTCAAAATAAATCCTACAAAGTCCTTTCTGGGTGTATCTAGTGGCAAATTCCTGGGATTTGTCATTACCGCCAAAGGCATCCAAGTGGACCCTGATAAAGTCAAGGCCATCTTAGAAATACGACCGCCCCCTAATCTGAGGGAACTCAGAAGATTTCAAGGTCGTATGGCTTATATCCGGAGATTCATATCCAACCTCTCTGGGAGATGTCAACCTTTTTCTTGCCTCATGAAGAAAGGAGTATCCTTCGTATGGGACGAAGCCTGTCAGCAAGCATTCGGCGACATCAAATGCTACCTCACTAGCCCACCAGTTCTGGTGCCTCCAGTCATAGGAAGACCATTCGTGCTGTATGTTCGAGCGATGGATCATTCTCTGGGAGCTCTTCTCGCACAAAAGAATGATATGGGTTACGAACAGGCTATCTACTACCTCAGCAGGATGATGGTCAGAGCCGAACACCGGTACAACCCAGTGGAGAAAGAATGCTTGGCTCTGATGTTCGCTATCCAGAAAATATGGCACTATGTCACAGTCCAGACCATTCATATCATCTCCAGGATCAATCCTCTTCGGGTACTGATGAGCAAGCCAAGTGTTCTTAATTCCTGACTTGCGACTTGGGCGATGCTACTAACACCATATGACATGGTGTACGTCCCTCAGAAGTCCGTCAAAGGCCAAGCGTTGGTTGACTTCCTAGCTGCTCATCCGATCCCGGAGGCCTCTAAACTGTACGAGGATATTCCCGACGATGTTGCAGAATGTAATTCCGCAATGGAAAGTGATGCATGGCAACTATTCTTCGATGGTGCCTCCAGAACTGGTCCCAAGAAAAATGTGGTTTTGGGAGTAGGAGTTGTCCTAGTTACTCCTGATAAGCTCGTCATCTACCGAGCATATTCTCTTAGCGAGCCCTGTTCTAACAATGTGGCGGAGTATAATGCTCTACTAATCGGGCTCCAAGTCGCTAAAGAATTGGGCGTCGAATCTCTGGAAGCTTTCGGTGATTCTCTGCTAATCTTAACCAAGTTAGAGGAATATATGAAGTCCGGAATCCAGACCTCATCCCCTATCACCGAGTAACGGTCGAGATAGCCATGACATTCAAAGGATTCTTCCTAGAATATGTGCCTCGATCTCAGAATCTGGAAGATGATGCCCTAGCCAGTCTAGCTGCAGATTTAGCTACCCCTATAAGAAGGCATAATTCGATAATCCTTCTTAACAGAGATTTATTCTGTGTGAAAAATAACTTTCACATAGAACACAGCTACGCGCTGGACACAGATCTTCCAAAGAGAGACTGGAGAAGTCCCCTTATAGATTTCGTAGTATACAAAATCTTGCCGGAAGACCCTAAAGAAGCAGTATCCGTCAAAAGACGATTATTGCGCTTCTATTTTGACGCATCTTCACAATGTCTATATCACCGATCTTATGACAGACTATTATTACGATGTCTCTCTGGTGATGAAGCACATCGGATGATCCGTGAAGCTCACGACGACGTATGCGGAGCACATCAACCCGGTCCTAAGCTACAGGATCGCATCAGGAGAATGGGCTATTACTGGCCTACTATGATCACAGGTGCAATAAAGTATGTAAGACAATGCAGAGCCTATCAGGTTCATGCAAACTTTATCCATCAACGTCCTGAGCATCTTCATCCTACGGTTGCATCCTGGCCTTTCGAAGCATGGGGTATGGATATCATTGGTCCTATTCACCCGTATTCTTCCAGAGGTCACCGGTTCATACTGGCCATCACCGATTACTTCTCCAAATGGGCAGAGGCAATCCCTCTTGTTGAGGTAAAGGCATCTAATGTGATCAGCTTCATCAAGCATCATGTCATTTATCGCTTCGGGATACCCCGGAGGATAATCCATGACAATGGGCCTCAATTCATCAGCCAAGCATTTTATCGATTTTGCGATAAAAATCGGATACAAAATATGGCCTCTAGGACATATAATCCTGCTGCTAATGGTTTGGCAGAAGCTTTCAACAAAACCATTATCAAGCTCTTGAAGAAGTTCGTCTCTTCGAACAAGAGGGATTGGAATGAGAAGCTGGGAGAGTGTCTCTGGGCGTACCGTACAATGGTACGAGCACCGACAGGTTGTACCCCATTCTCGTTAGTTTACGGAAATGAAGCAATTCTCTCCATTGAGATCCAAATTTCGTCACTCAGGATAGCCGTGGCTAATAAGCTGACTCAAGAAAAGAATGACCTATTAAGGCTTCAAGAGCTAGAAGGATTAGACGAAAAATGCCTCTAAGCTCAACAGCGCATCGCTTTCTACCAAGGACGCATTTTCAGAGCTTTTAATCAAAAAGTAAAGGAAAGAGTGTTTAAAGTCGGCGAGCTAGTTTTAGCCGTAAGAAGGCCGATGATTCTTACTCACAGGAGAAAGTAAAGGAAAGAGTGTTTAAAGTCGGCGAGCTAGTTTTAGCCGTAAGAAGGCCGATGATTCTTACTCACAGGAGTAAGGACAAATTCCAGCCCAAATGGGAAGGCCCTTATGTGATCGAGACGACGTTCTCAAATGGCGCTTACAGGTTAGCCCAGCCTAATGGAGACCTGCTAATGGCTCCTATCAATGGCAAATTCCTGAAAAGGTACTACGCTTAACCTCCTCTGCTCAAATGGAGTATAATGAAGGTCTTATTCTGACAAAACTACTTCCAAAACAAAACTAGTTGGATCATATTCTATCATGTTCAGATTACCTCTGAATAGATATGTTTGACTAATTTGGAACTGCAAGACCTATCACGTCCATACTACCTCTGATAGTGTTTTGTGTACAAATTTTAGCTAGAAGCATATTCTATCATGTCCATATAACCTCTGAATAGATATGTCCCGCTGAAACTTACCGAGAGTATATCATGTTCATATTACTTCTGATATCACTTTCACCCAAACCTGTCATTTATATTCCAAAATGATGGATCCACAAAGTCAGATAAGAGTCTCTTTATTACTTCAGAAAGAGCAAAATTACATAAAAAGCAAAAGTACATCATTTAGGGGGAGCGGTCAGGTCGCGAAGCTTCTGCGCCAGTGCGGCCATCTTCTCAGTCCTGGAATCCAAGACATCAGTGCGAGCCCGCTCCAGCCGTGCCTCATCGTGCTCAGGAGGGACAGTTCGGCTCTAGCCCGAAGAAAACCAGCACGGGCGGCTCCTGCACGCGCCAAGTTTTGTTGTGCTACGCCCAACTGGCTATCCGCCACACCTAGAGCTTCCGACGACTGAGAAGCCCACTCCTTTGCCTGAGCAAGTTTTGTTTCCAGCCAGTGGATACTCACTACATTCCCTTCATGCTCCGCCTGACACTTCGTTTAAAGAGCAAGGGCCTCCTCCAGGACGGCTTTTTCTTCATCCATCTCCTGCTGATGTGTCTGGATGGATTTATTGATGCCTTCCATCTGTTTAGCAAGCCACGCAGTCATAGAGTCGTATCTAGACTGGACCAGATCTTCAATACTGTCTCGAGCTAGCTACAAGTATTCGTTAATGGGTTGCTCCAGACCATTAACTATCTCCTCCAGTGCGTCAGCTACCCCAGTGGCATTGAATTCTTGGATCGGCGCTATCGCAGACAGGGAGGACCTCTTCAGCGACGCAAAGCTCAGATTCTTCGTCAACACCATTGATATTAACATTTTCAAAATGGTGTAGAAGATACCGGTGTACTGCTCGGTCACCGCAGCTATATCCGGATGGACGCCGGGGGTGTTTAGGATAATAAACGAAAAAAGATTTGGTGATGTGGAAAACGAGATCTTGTACGAAGATCCACCCTTCTTTTATGTTTACAAACAAGATTGTACAAATTTAATCCTATACGAGGATGTCTAAGTACAATTTATTTAATCTGGGTAAATATTGCTATAGGTGTCTGATCTGCGGTCGATCACTTTAGCCCTTGGACCACACGATGTTTTTGAAGAAGTGTCGTGGAAGACAGAAAGCCGCTTCGAGGGTTGCTAAAGATGGTGGATGCCCGATGCCAGGGTCATCGATCCCTTCTCTTTGCCTGAGCTCTGGACTCTTCTCTCTCTCTCTCTCTCTCTTGATCTCCTTCTCCTATTTCTCCTTTCAATTTGTCGACCTGTTCCTCTGTTGATAGAGGTCTCTATTTATAGATTTTTTAGTGACAGTGACCACACAGTCGGCGTAGAAACCGAGTAGTGGAAAGTACAGCACCCTTTTATACGACGAATTAAAATAACCAATGCCTGCGTATAGATGACCTTCTAAGTGAGCATGTGATGCGTGTCCAAGTAAGGGACAAACGCGTATAACTGCTGTGAAGATTACGGCGTAGAAGCCACGTAGGTAGTTATCCCTTGTATAGAAGAGGTTGGCGTAGCAGCCAAATGACTGTCACTATGGCATAGCAGCCAAGTAGGCATAGAAGCCGAACAGGCGTAGAAGCCGAGTGGGCATGGAAGCCGAGTGGGCATAGAAGCCGGGTGGGCATAGAAGCCGAGCAGGCGTAGAAGCCGAGTGGGCATAGAAGCCGGGTGGGCATAGAAGCCGAGCAGGCGTAGAAGCCGAGTAGGCATAGAAGCCGGGTGGGCATAGAAGCCGAGTGGGCATAGAAGCCGAGCAGGCGTAGAAGCCGAGTGGGCACAGAGGCCGAGTGGGCACAGAGGCCGAGCAGGCGTAGAAGCCGAGTGGGCATAGAAGCCGGATGGGCATAGAAGCCGAGCAGGCGTAGAAGCCGAGTGGGCATAGAAGCCGGATGGACATAGAAGCCGAGAAGGCGTAGAAGCCGAGTGGGCATAGAAGCCGAGTGGGCATAGAAGCCGAGCAGGCGTAGAAGCCGAGTGGGCACAGAGGCCGAGTGGATGTAGACGCTTTTAGCCGGAATTACTGCTTTTAGAGATATAATCAGATCTCATGCGTTAAATGTAGAGATCTGCCCGCATCATGCGCATTGAATGCAAAAGCGTATTTTCGAAGCTTTGCTGTCCCGCAGATTTACCATCATTCTGCGTATTAAATACAGATACGCACCTCGAACTTTGTACGAAGAGACACTGATGACGTGGCAGCCTATTTGTCTTCCGCAGAGCGTAAGAAGCTCACGTCTGCCCGTGTAAAACTAGGCAGCGTATCCCCTTGTCTGCGTAAAAGCAGTTTACGCAAAGGGGAATGCCACTAAACGATGGTTTGATGACATTTAATCAAATCCTCAGTATTAAATGTGGAGATCCGCCATCATCCTGTGCATTAAATGCAGAGGCGTGTTTTGAAGGTCTGTCACTTGGCCTGCGCATGGCGCAGATACGTGCCTAGGGCATCTGTCAGGATTTGGTACTTCAAATGTAGAGACGTGCCTTGAGAACCTGTCACCACTCTGTGCATAAAATACAGAGACGTGCCTCGAATCCCGTACGAGGTACAACTTTTGACATAGCAGGCGGTTTGTCTTCTGTGGAGCGTAAACAGCTCACATCCGCCTGTGTAAAACTAGGCAGCGTATCCCTTCGTATGTGTAAAAGTGGTTTACGCAGAAGAAATGGCAGTAAATGACAGCCTGGGTAGCAGTACCGCACCATCATTATAGCCGTCGCTTGGGTAGTCGTGCAATACTTTTTGTCAGAAGTCCAGACGTCAGGTTCATTGTACGATCTGATAGGTTCGTTTCGAAGAATACGAAGCGTCCCTCGTACACTTCAATGCTGTATTGAAAGTGGATGAGCTTTACGCCATAAAGGCGATAAAGAACCCCGTTTATGCTGAAGTAGCCTGGACATACTGCTTTATGCGGATGGTCCTCGAGCTCATATTTTACGCTGTGCTCAGCAAAAAAGCTCTGTTGCACGTTGATGGCTCCGTGGTCCTCAGTTTACGCTGCTCTGCCTCAATACGCTGCGTATAGCTATCCCGCGTATTTTTTATGCTTCTACAAGACCCCCTTCAAAGCTTTTAAATTCCTCGTAATTTGAAACACTTTGAATGAAGCATGAACCGTTCCTTGTAACTCGAAACGCTCTAAATGGAGCCTTAAATGGTCAAGCCTGACACGTTCTTTCGTGGCTAACTTTATGGCGGAGTTATTGTGGATCGGTGATCTCTTTCGCCTATAAAAAGGCTGAGGAGTCCTCCTGTTCTTCCCACACTTCCTTCACCACACAGAGATGATGGCCGAAGTTCGTCGGGTCAACTTGAGGAAGAAGGAGATCATGCTCTTCCAGCATGTAAGGAGCCAAAAAAGACGGCATCTTCGAGCAAATGTCCTCTGCAATGATGGATCATTGAAGGATATCATAGCCTCCTTTGCTCGGGATAATCAACAATTTTGTATGGTGGTTCTTCGGGAGAGAAGAAGGGTCGTGTTTGACCAGGCAGCTTACAAGTGGTGCCTTCTCCCGTTACCTGCGGACAAGGGTAGACCAACTAGCTGCTGTCCGGGATTGAGTTGAGTGAAATATCTCAACTCAATCTGTCACGGTGCTGGAGGTAAGAAAATAGATTTACTCTACTCTTCTGTTTTGCAGTATGGGCCTACGCCCAGTTCTGTATCCTCCCGCCGTTGACCAATATGTCAGTCAGTTTGCGGACACTGACTGACTGCTGGAGAAGATGGTAAAGAATTGCCGCCCATGCGAGAACCTGGTAGAACAGATTCTGGGTGCAATCTTCAGACGATGATGAGGAAGCCCTTTATAGACGGGATTTCCCTCATGTAAGGTCATGAAAATGAAGAAAACCCTTGTAGACTAGATTTCCCTCATGTAATCATGCTTTTAATTTTAATAAAATCGTCTTTCTTCTTTGCATATGATCATGTTGCCATACTTTGCTGCGAAGTCTGAATATGTGTAGCTTCGACACGTCTGATTTTTTTACGCTGACTCTGTATAGAAAGAGTGCTAGGTCCTGTCTTGTCTTTTATGCATAACTAAGGATGCACAGAAAGCTGTTTTAGCAGTCGAGTGTTCGAACTGTCTTGCAGTTAGGAACCGCGTAGAATTTTGAACTGTTTTTACTTCTGATAAACAGAATTTTTGTTCAGACCGTCGTCTTCAAGAGTGATTTCTCGAAAATCCCTTGGAACAAGGCGAGAACTGGCTGTCAAACTGAGTTGCCATCTTGATTTTGTAGACAAAATATTCAGACTTGATTCTGGATGAACTTTGAATCGACCCATGAAGAAGAGTAATTTTCAATGTTGAACTCTGTATGCTTCGGGTACTTGGGGTATCTTGAGGTCAAGGAGTATCTTCTATGTGAACTCCTGCAATTGACCACCTTTGATAACTGTTCAAATGTACTGTACTGGCCTGCGCATCTTTCAGATGTACGGAAAGTCTTGGAGCGTAAAATCATAAGTTCGTTGTCGCTGAGCGTAAAAAGCCACCGAGCGTGAAATCATAGACTTATAGTTCCTGAGCGTGAAGTCGTAGGTTTGTAGCCTCTCGAGCATAAAAGCTACCGAGCTACCGAGCACAAAGGCATCCGGGCATAAAACCATAGACTTGTAGCCATTGGAACGTAAAACCGTAGATTTGTAGTTGTCGAGCGTAGAGAATTCCTTGGTGCAGAACTGTAGATTTGTAGCTTCTGAAAAGAAAATCTTCCGAGCGTGAAGTCATGGATCTGTTGCCTCTGAGCGTAAAAAACCACCGAGCGTGAGATCATAGATTCGTAGCTGCTGAGCGTGAAGTCGTAGGTTTGTAGCCTCTCGAGCATAATAGCTACCGAGCACAAAGGCATCCGGGCGTAAAACCATAGACTTGTAGCCTGTGAGCGTAAAAACCGTAGATCTGTAGCTGTCGAGCGTAAAAAGCCCCTTAGCGTAAAAACCACGTATCTTCCTCGCGCAAAAACTTTTCGAATTTGCTGACTGTCCGTCTTCTCTGAGTGATAGGCTGACGTAGTACCCAATCATAACCGAATTATTAATTAGAAGATTTTGTTCGGGATTCGAGGAGTCCATCTGAACTCTATATATACCCCAAGTTTCTGAGAGAAAAACTTTTCATCCGTCTTCTGCGAAAGAAAGCCTTCGTCTTTTCGAGTTCTTCTTCGTTTCTTCTTCGAGATTTTGAAGTTTCCAGTAATGGCCTCGAAATAATCCTCCTCCACTAAGGGAAAGAAGGTTGATTCTTCTTCTCGTTCTTCTGCTCAAGTGAGAGCGTCTTCGGTCGGGCCAGGCGAACTTCCTTCTGAGCGAAGTATCCCGCCGACGAGCAGTGCACCCGGCCTAAAAGGTAGAGCATTTGGGATGAAGAAGAACGACCGAAAATCCTTCGCACACGTTGTACGTGACCGCGCTAGGTCGTCTCCTGTACTGATAGCCTCTTTGAGGAAGATGATGCACAAAGACGTTTCATATTTTAAGCCCACATTTCTAATGTGTCAGCGCAAAAACTCCATATTTTCGTAGTCCGGCGTAAAAGCTTCGACTGTCGAAAGTTGGTGTATAAAATTTGAGTGTTACGCTTCTGGATGAAGATTTTGGCGTAATACCTTAATTTTATCAGTCTGGCGTAAAGCACAAACTGTATACCGCCAGTCTTGAATTTTACGTTTTAGGAAGCGGATTCCAGCGTAATGGTCAAGTTTTTACGGTCTTGCCGTAGAGCACAGACTGTTGATTTTTCTTTTGCGTATGCTGCAAGATTTGTAATGTCTAGTTTATAATAACTAACATATTTTTCTTGCACTCTTGCAGTTAACTTGTATGTGTCTCCGCTAGCCGATGTGATGGGTTCTGCCGCAGGGATGCTGCACTCCGACTATCTGGAGGATCTGTCACACGTGACATTTCCTATCTCCGGGCCGCAGTATCCTGAAGGAAGGGAGATTCTGATATCGGCTCAGGGTGAGCGAATACTGCTGAGCATGATCAACGGGGAGCCCCTGACGTATATAGACGGGGACCAATACATAAAGCCGGCCTTCCTCTTCGGGGACATGATTGACAAGCAGTCCCAGACGAAGCCCAAGAGAGAACTCTGGGTTTTCCCTACCGGGAGCTTGGTTTTGTATCTGCCCAAGATGCCGAGAGACTATTCCATCTCGGCTTTCTTCCATGCCACACATCCCAGGAAGATGTCGTGGACGCTGACTCCCGATCTTTACGGCAGGCCGGGGAAGATATTTCATCTGAAAGGAGCGGACCAAGGGTCGTTTGTCAGCCGTCCTTCCAGAAATGTGACGGTGTTCAGAGGACTGTACCTGGGCAGTGTCCCGAGTGAAGACAGCTTAGTGATCCAGCCGGTTCAATTATCGACCTTCTGCAATAATTTTATGGGGCACGGGGGAGTATACCCTAAGGTGAACCCTCGGTGCGGTGGGTAGATCGCCCCTACAAATCTTTCATGGGCTCGCTTAGTTGATTGGGCCCTGAACCATTTTCAGACCGAGTTAGAGAGCATCGGTCTGTTTGCAGCTGTGAGTGCCACCAGTGTTGGGTTACCTCCCAATCCCAACCTGTTTCTGGCACTGATGAAGCGATATATTTCGCTCACCGGGACTTTTGCCACTCCACTGGGGGAGTTGGGATTGGCCCTTCATGAGATGACAGAGATCTCGAGACTGCCGATGGGGATACTCCATATGAAGAGTATGTTCCCATAAACCGGGAGCTGGGGGATTCAGACCCTCGGGTAGTGGAAGTGTATCAGGAGCTGATGTGCCACTACCTCGATTGTACCGCTTTTTATGATGAGCCCTCAGATTTGGCTCATATCAGCAAATGGACGTCCTACCTCTTCTTTCACCGGTCCAAGACTGCTAAGCCGGAGAAGGTGTTGGAGGGAAAGGATCATCCTGTGAATCCTCTGAGCGTGCTTAATGCTCAGGTAGTCGACGATCACATAGTGGATGCTGGGGCTCCGGACTTGATCCTCGACAAAGGGATCAGACAGTATCCTGTAGGCACTAAGGCCTATAGTTATTTGAGGCGCTGTCGCAGGCCTCTGTCCAGGGAAGCTCAACTGGCTGGCTTCCTCTCCATATGGCTGCGCCGAGTGGTGGTACCTAGCGTCGCATCTGCGGACCGCATTCACCGCAACACGTTATGGCCTACAGTGCATCTGGTGTTTGGGGCAAGACTAGGCTTGCTTCCTGCCATGGTGTGCCGTATTCAAGCTGGCCTGAGGGCCATGACTGACGGGCTGCTCGCTGATGAAACCCGACATGATAGCTTTCCCAGGGTGGAGTTACCATACCTATACTTGATGGGGTGGTTAATTCTTCATAACCCCAGGGTTATGTCTCCCGGCTCTGGTAGTAGTTCGGTGGGTAGCTTCTTGTTGAACTACCAGAAGTCTTCCTGGAACGTGACTACGGTCATAGACTGTCGGCGGGCGCTGGGCTTCAGCCACAGCTAGAAGCTTTTCTGTACTGTCCCCTCCGTACATCGCAATCTATCGGGGATTAGGCTTGAAGATTCTGGTAGAAAGAAGACCAATCTTTCACCTGAAGCTTTTAATTGGTTGGTCTGCATCAGACCTTCCCATCTACTATACAGGAGTGAAGACCATTGCTTCTTGGAGCCCTACCTGCCTAGTCGGTTTGCCAAGCAGTTTGGGTATGATCAGTTGCACATGGGCAACGCTGTCACCAGCTCCCGGTCCAGGGGTGGACTCATTGATGGGGCAAGAGGCTGGCAATACTTCCTTATGGGTTGCACTGGAGCAATTTTTACTGTATCGGTTATTACACTCTCCACGGAGCTGCGCATCCTGCACTCATATGCCCAGTTCTATGTGGCAACGAATACCTTTCATCACGATTTTGACATGCATGGAAGTTTTAGGGTACCCTCCTCCAAGTCTGGGGGAAGAGTCGAAGTCCCCTCGGTTTCTTCTGACGAGGGTGAGGAGTTCGTCAATCCAGATGAGCCTCTGGTGGCGGTATCGAGGGGTGAAGTTCCTCTACCTGCAAGCCCTTTGGTGATTCTGGGAAGCGAAGGGCCCCTACTCCGAAGGAGACTTCCCCTTGCAAGAGGAAGAAGAAGACGGTTAATCGTCCTCTCTGGATTCCTGGTATTGAGGCTCCTGGAAGTGAGCCTGCATCTCCCCATATTGGGGATGATTCTTTGATTGGGGTTTCCTCGCCTTTTAGAGAGGGACCCTCTAATGTTCCGGCTGGTGGTGCCAGAGAATCTCTGCTGGAGACCGCCGCCGCTGCTACTGCTTCAGGTAGTGGAATGAGGTCACCTTCTGGGCTGAGCATACCTTTATGCAGATCGGCATCGGGAGAGACTCCTGTCGTGCCTGCCAGTGCACCAAGCGAGATTCCAGCTGATAAGCCTCGGTTGGAATTTGACGAGGACCTGGAAGACTATTTGCCAGCGCCAATTAGCAGACCCCTTTCTCCAGGTATGATAGCTTGCTTAGCATCGTTAAGAAATGATTTAGCTGTACAGGCCGCAGATGCGACATATGTGCCGTCGGCCATGGGTAAATGTCATCTTCACGCCTCTTTTTAGGAAAGTTAACATCGTTTCGGTACTAACTTCCTTTTGTCTTCTTTTCAGGGGAAGACATCTTCGGGGAGGGCAGTGTAGATGCGCTCTTTGGCTCTGTGTCAGGTCCTCGTGGTGACACGGAGGTGCCTAACTTTGAAGAGGAGACATCTTCGGGTGCCGGCTCTCCGGTTGACGAGATTCCGATATCTCAAGAGGAGGATGAGCCTGTCATTACGACAATGCCTCCTATGAGTATGCTGGTATCTTCATCCGGTGTTGGCGCTTCTTCTTTCGTCACACCACCTGTCGAGGCGACGGTCGTAGCAACATCGTCTGCGGTTGTTCTTGGAGGGGGACACGCCAATATTGAGGCCACTCCCGGCGTCCGTTTGGATCTAGCTGGACTGATCGAGCAGTTCACCGGCATCTTCTACAATACTTTGAAAATGTTAATATCAATGGTGTTGGCGAAGAATCTGAGCTTTGTATCGCTGAAGAGGTCCTCCCAGTCCGTGATAGCGCCGATCCGAGAATTCGATGACACTGGGCTAGCTGAGACGCTGGAGGAGATAGTTAATGGTTTAGAGCAACCCATTAACGAATACTTGTAGCTAGCTCAAGACAATGTTGAAGATCTGGTCCAGGCTAGATACGACTCCATGACTGCGCGGCTTGCCAAACAGATGGCAGGCGTAAATAAATCCATCCAGACACATCAGCAGGAGATGGATAAAGGAAAAGTCATCCTAGAGGAGACCATTGCTCTTCGAACGAAGTGCCAGGCCGAGCACGAAGGGAATGTAGCGAGGGTCCTCAGGCTGGAAACGAAACTCGCTCAGGCAAAAGAGTGGGCTTCTCAGTCGTCGGAAGCTCTAGTTGTGGTGGATAGCCGATTGGGCGTAGCACAACAGAACATGGCGCGTGCAGAAACTGCCCGTGCTGATTTTCTTTGGGCTAGGGCCGAACTGTCCCACATGAGCAATGATGAGGCACGGCTGGAGCGGGCTAGCCATGATGTCTTGGATTCCAGGACTGAGAGGATGGCCGCACTGGCGTAGCAGCTTCGCGACCTGACTGCTCCCCCAAAATGATGTACTTTTGCTTTTGCTTTTCAATGTACTTCTGCTCCTTTTTGGGAATAATAAAGAGGCTTTTCATCTGACTTTTTGGACCCATCATTTCGGAATATAAATGACAGGTTTGGGGTGAAAGTGATATCAGAGGTAATATGGACGTGATATACTCTCGGTAAGTTTTAGCAGGATATATCTATTCAGAGGTTATATGGACATAATATAATACGATCCCACTAGTTTCGCTTTGGAAGTAGTTTTGTCAGAATGAGGTTTTCGCCATATTCCACTTGAGCAGAGGAGGTTAAGCATAGTACCTTTTCAGGAATTTGCCATTGATAGGAGCCATTAGCAGGTCTCCATTAGGCTGGGCTAACCTGTAAGCGCCGTTTGAGAACGTCGTCTCGATCACATAAGGGCCTTCCCATTTGGGCTAGAATTTGCCCTTACTTTTGTGAGTGAGAATCATCGGCCTTCTCACAGCTAAGACTAGCTCACCGACTTTGAACACCCTTTCCTTCACTTTTTGATTAAAAGCCTTGGAAATGCGTGCTTGGTAGAGCGCGATGCGCTGTTGAGTTTGGAGGCGTTTCTCGTCTAATCCTTCTAGCTCTTGAAGCCTTAACAGGTCGTTCTTTTCTTGAGTCAGCTCATTAGCCACGGCTATCCTGAGTGACGAAATTTGGATCTCGATGGGGAGAACTGCTTCGCTCCTGTAGACTAATAAGAATAGTGTGCAACATGTCGATGCCCGTACCGTTGTGCGGTATGCCCAGAGACATTCTCCCAGCTTCTCATTCCAATCCCTTTTGTTCAAAGAGATAAACTTCTTCAAGAGCTTGATAATGGTTTTGTTGAAGGCTTCCGCCAAACCATTAGCAGCAGGATTATATGCCGTCGAGGCGACATTCTGTATCCGATTTTTATCGCAAAATTAATAAAACGCTTGGCTGATAAATTGAGGCCTATTGTCATGGATTATCCTTCGGGGTATCCCAAAGCGATAAATGACGTGATGTTTGATGAAGCTGATCATATTAGATGCCTTTACCTCAGCGAGAGGGATCGCTTTCGTCCATTTGGAGAAGTAATCCGTGATGGCCAGTATGAACTGGTGACCTCTGGAAGAAGACGGGTGAATAGGACCAATGATATCCATACCCCATGCTTCGAAAGGCCAGGATGCAACCGTAGGATGCAGGTACTCAGGAGGTTGATGGATAAAGTCTGCATGGATCTGACAGGCTCTGCATTGTCTTGCATACTTTATTGCATCTGTGATCATAGTAGGCCAGTAATAGCCCATTCTTCTTATGCGATCCTATAGCTTAGGACCGGGTTTGGTGCGCTCCGTATACGCCGTCGTGGGCTTCACGGATAATCTGTTGTGCTTCATCACCAGAGAGACATCATAATAATAGTCCGTCATAAGACCGGCGATATAGACATTGTGAAGATGCGTCGAAATAGAAGCGTAATGATCGTCTTTTGACGGATACCACTTCTTTAGGATCTTCTGGCAAGATTCTGTATGCTACAAAGTCTATAAAGGGACTTCTCCAGTCTCTCCTTGGAAGATCTATGTCCAGTGCGTAGCTGCGTTCTATGTGAAAGTTGTTTTTCATACAGAATAAATCTCTGTTAAGAAGGATTACCGAATTCTGCCTTCTTATAGGGGTAGCTAAATTTGCAGCTAGACTGGCTAGAGCGTCAGCTTCCAGATTCTGAGTCGAGGGACATGCTCTAGGAAGAATCCTTTAAATGTCATGGCTATCTCGACCGTTTCTCGGTGATAGGGGATGAGGTCTGGATTCTGGACTTCATATCTTCCTCTGACTTGGTTGACGATTAGCAGAGAATCACCGAAAGCTTTCAGAGATTCGACGCCCAATTCTTTAGTGACTTGGAGCCCGATTAGTAGAGTGTTATACTCTGCCACATTGTTAGAACAGGGCTCGCTAAGAGAATATGCTCGGTAGATGACGAGCTTATCAGGAGTAACTAGGACAACTCCTACTCCCGAAACTATGTTTCCCCTGGGACCAGCTCTGGAGGCACCATCGAAGAATAGTTGCCATGCATCACTTTCCATTATGGAATTATATTCTGCAACTTCGTCGGGAATGTCCTCGTACAGTTTGGAGGCCTCCGGGATCGGATGAGCAGCTAGGAAGTCAGCCAAAGCTTGGCCTTTGATGGACTTCTGAGGGACGTATACCATGTCATATGGTGTCAATAGCATCGCCCAAGTCGCGAGTCGGGAATTAAGAACACTTGGCTTGCTCATCAGTACCCGAAGAGGATTGACCAGGAGATAATGTGAATGGTCTGGCCTGTGACATAGTGCCACATTTTCTGGATAGCGAACATCAGAGCCAAGCATTCTTTATCCACTGGGTTGTACCGGTGTTCGGCTCCGACCATCATCCTGCTGAGGTAGTAGATAGCCTGTTCGTGACCCGTATCATTCTTTTGTTCAAGAAGAGCTCCTAGAGAATGATCCATCGCTCGAACATATAGCATGAATGGTCTCCCTATGATGGGAGGCACTAGAACTGGCGGACTAGTGAGGTAACGTTTGATGTCGCCGAATGCTTGCTGGCAGGCTTCGTCCCATACGAAGGATACTCCTTTCTTCATGAGGCGAGAAAAAGGTTGACATCTCCTAGAGAGGTTGGATATGAATCTCCGAATATAAGCCAGACGACCTTGAAATCCCCTGAGTTCTCTCAGATTACGGGGTGGTCGTATTTCTAAGATGGTCTTGACTTTATCAGGGTCCACTTGAATGCCTTTGGCGGTAATGACAAATCCCAGGAATTTGCCACTGGATACACCCAGAAAGGACTTTGTAGGATTCATTTTGAGTTGATGTTGGCGCATCAAGTCAAATACTGTCTTCAAGTCTTGGATGTGAGTATCCTTCAGGCAGCTTTTGACAGCTACGTCGTCTACGTAATATCCATTGTCTTGCATAAATGCTCATGGAATATGTTGCTCATAGCCCGTTGGTACATAGCCCCTGCATTC
This sequence comes from Iris macrosiphon, assembly GCA_036927795.1. Classification (NCBI taxonomy): domain Eukaryota; kingdom Viridiplantae; phylum Streptophyta; class Magnoliopsida; order Asparagales; family Iridaceae; genus Iris; species Iris macrosiphon. Next base: position 67,545,929 of record JAYESA010000001.1, read on the forward strand.
TTCAATCCGAAGGGCATGACCGTATAGCAATATACCCCCAGTAGTGTCCGAAAGGCAGTATGCTTCTCGTCTTCAGGATACATCTTGATTTGATTGTACCCTGAGAATCCGTCCATGAATGACATACGTTCAAAACCGCATATATTGTCAATCATGACGTCTGTGATGGGAAGAGGAAACTCGTCTTTAGGGCAGGCTGCATTTAGATCTCGGAAATTGATGCAGACACGTACTTTTCCATTCTTCTTCATGACCGGGACAACTTTGGTGACCCATTCGGGATATTGTTCTTCACGGATGAAGCCGCAGGCTATCAACTTCTTGACTTCAGCTTCAATGGCGTCCATCATATCCGGTCGAAACCGGCGTTGGTGCTGCTTCATAGGCTTCGAATCGGGCGATATATTGAGCTTATGAGTAGCCACCTTTGGATCAAGGCCTGGCATGTCCTCATAATTCCATACAAAGACGTTGATATATTCTTTTATCAGCTGGATAACTTCTTCCCTTTCTGCTTCGGAAAGATCGTTACTAATAAATATCGGCTTTGGCGAAAGTTCATCCCCAACGTCAATCTGGATAACTTTGTCTTCGGTGGGAGGTTATCTCTGCTCGAAGCGGAACACTCATTGTGTATCCATTTGCTGAGCCCAGGCGTCATTCTCAAACAGTTCAGATTCTTGTTCGTCTAATTCGAAGGAATTCGTCACTACCATATTTACTGATAATGTTTGCTCGAGAGCATGAGATGAGTCGGAGGACGCTGAACCATCTTGAGAGAAGGAAAAGACATCCTTGTTTGACTCAGGAGTCGCAAGGGAGGTTGTATACCCTAACCCGAAATGAGTTCGTTGATAGTAGGGATCGCCGTGCAGCGGCATTCGTCTGCCTTTCCCGTAGTCGAGACCCGATTCCAGCTTCAGGTTATATCCCATAACTTGCATGATCTTCAAGGCTTGCGGGCTGTATCTGTGAACCTGTATTTTACCGGCATCGTCATCGGAAGAATCTTCCTGCGCGGTTGGTTGCTCGCGCATGCTGCCGAAGACTATTGGATGTTGGTCGTCACGAGTTGGAGGAATAATGAAGATGGAATCTTCACGTGGTCTACCTGTTATGACGATATTAGATGTTGAAGCATCCTCCCATAAGATCTCCCCGCGTTTGACTGTTAGGGGAACTGAAGCCTGTTTATGACCCTCGTCTTCGTTTTTCTGGATCAGATAATTATGCAGGTCAGGAGAAGTTACAGAAGAAGAAGACTTGTTCCTTCTGTTCCCATCGGTGGGCATGCGAAAGTTGGGAACCATAGTTTTTCCTGTGCCACCTATATACAACAGGTTGGCCATCTGGGTGGCGAATAATCCCCGAGGAGGGTGTCTTCCCGCAAGTTGAGCCGTCTTTACGCTGAGTGGCTTCTCATGGCGTAATTTGGAGCTCTGCTCTGGTTAGCGTAAAGCTGAGGATGTCCTAAGTCGGCCATCAGCTTCTAGCGTAATCCGGAGGGCAGGCAGATTGTTCTTTTGCTGGCGTAAAGGCCGAGAAGTTGAGTAGTCCGCCACATGCTTTCCCTTGCATTGTTTGCAGGGATCATCTGCTTTTCCGCAGAAGGCAGATGTACTTTTGTGTGCGGAGCGCGCTTGGGACTCCTGATTCGGCGCTGAGGCATCATCAAAAATTTTGTCTATTCCGCCAGGGATGGGAGACTGAAATTTACGTGCAGAGCACGGAGTAGGCTTCTGGACTAGCGCTGAGGCATTGTCAGAAGTTTCGTCTGTTCCGCCAGGGACGGGAGACTGAATTTTATACGCAAGGCGCGGGTTATACTTCTGGGTTAGCGCTGAGGCTTTGCCAGAAGTTTTATCGGTCCTGCCAGAGACAGGTGACTGAATTTTACACGCAAGGCGCGGGTTATACTTCTGGGTTAGCGCTGAGGCTTTGCCAGAAGTTTTGTCGGTCCTGCCAGAGACAGGTGACTGAATTTTACGCGCAAGGCGCAGAGGGAGCAAAGCTACAACCTCATTGGTCGGAGAGATCGGAGAGATTGGAGAGATCGGAGAGTCCACAGGAATGGTAGGGGATGTCTTGGGCATCCAGACCTTGCGCAGCTTCCTGTTGCTTTGGACGGAGAGGGAGTGAGAGCTACCCCCTGCTCGAATCATGTCTTCGTAGGCAGACTGGTCGAACTGGACGACCAGTGTCTTCTTCGCGGATCCCACGGATACCGTATCATGTTGAGCAATTGCTTCCTCATCAGAAGAGAAAGATGTCCCCAGCAGAGTCGCCATCTTGTTTAGGATAATAAACGAGAAAAGATTTGGTGATGTGGAAAACGAGGTCTTGTACGAAGACCCGCCCTTCTTTTATGTTTACAAACAAGATTATACAAATTTAATCCTATACAAGGATGTCTAAGTATAATTTATTTAATCTGGGTAAATATTGCTATAGGTGTCTGATCTGCGGTCGATCACTTTAGCCCTTGGACCACACGATGTTTTTGAAGAAGTCTCGTGGAAGACAGAAAGATGCTTCGAGGGTTGCTAAAGAGGGTGGATGCCCGATGCCAGGGTCGTCGATCCCTTCTCTTTGCCTGAGCTCTGGACTCTTCTCTCTCTCTCTCTCTCTTGATCTCCTTCTCCTATTTCTCCTTTCAATTTGTCGACCTGTTCCTCTGTTGATAGAGGTCTCTATTTATAGATTTTTTAGTGACAGTGACCACACAGTCGGCGTAGAAACCGAGTAGTGGAAAGTACAGCACCCTTTTATACGACAGATTAAAATAACCAATGCCTGCGTATATATGACCTTCTAAGTGAGCATGTGACGTGTGTCCAACTAAGGGACAAACGCGTATAGCTGCTGCGAAGATCACGGCGTAGAAGCCACGTAGGTAGTTATCCCTTGTATAGAAGAGGTTGGCGTAGAAGCCAAATGACTGTCACTATGGCATAGCAGCCAAGTAGGCATAGAAGCCGAGCAGGCGTAGAAGCCGAGTGGGCGTGGAAGCCGAGTGGGCATAGAAGCCGGGTGGGCATAGAAGCCGAGCAGGCGTAGAAGCCGAGTGGGCATAGAAGTCAGGTGGGCATAGAAGCCGAGTGGCCATAGAAGCCGAGCAGGCGTAGAAGCAGAGTGGGCACAGAGGCCGAGTGGGCATAGAAGCCGAGCAAGCGTAGAAGCCGAGTGGGCGCAGAAGCCGGGTGGGCATAGAAGCCGAGCAGGTGTAGAAGCCGAGTGGGCATAGAAGCCGAGTGGGCATAGAAGCCGAGGGGGCATAGAAGCCGAGCAGGCGTAGAAGACGAGTGGGCACAGAGGCCGAGTTGATGTAGACGCTTTTAGCCAGAATTACGGCTTTTGGAGATATAATCAGATCTCATGCATTAAAGGCAGAGATCTGCCCGCATCCTGCGCATTGAATGCAGAGGCGTGTTTTCGAAGCTTTGTTGTCCCGCAGATTTACCATCATTCTGCGTATTAAATGCAGATACGCGCCTCGAACTTTGTACGAAGAGACACTGATGACCTGGCAGCCTGATTGTCTTCCGCAGAGCTTAAGAAGCTCACGTCTGCCAGTGAAAAACTAGGCATCGTATCCCCTTGTCTGCGTAAAAGCAATTTACGCAAAGGGGAATGCCACTAAACGATGGTTCGATGATATTTAATCAAATCCTCAGCATTAAATATGGAGATCCGCCATCATCCTGTGCATTAAATACAGAGGCATGTTTTGAAGGTCTGTCACTTGGCCTGCGCATGGCGCAGAGACGTGCCTAGGGCATCTATCAGTATTCGGCGCTTCAAATGCAGAGATGTGCCTTGAGAACCTGTCACCGCTCTGTGCATAAAATGCAGAGACGTGCCTCGAATCCCGTACGAGGTGCAGCTTTTGACGTAGCAGGCGGTTTGTCTTCTGCGGAGCGTAAACAGCTCACATCCGCCTGTGTAAAACTAGGCAGCGTATCCCTTCGTATATGCAAAAGTGGTTTACGCAGAGGAAATGGCAGTAAATGACAGCCTGGGTAGCAGTGCCGCACCATCATTATAGCCGTCGCTTGGGTAGTCGTGCAGTACTTTTTGTCAGAAGTCTAGACGTCAGGTTCATTGCACGATTTGACAGGTTCGTTTCGAAGAATACGAAGCATCCCTCGAACACTTCAATGCTGTATTGAAAGCGGATGAGCTTTACGCCATAAAAGCGATGAAGAACCCTATTTATGCTGAAGTAGCCTGGACATACTGCTTTATGCGGATGGTCCTCGAGCTCATATTTTACGCTGTGCTCAGCAAAAAAGCTCTGTTGCACGCTGATGGCTCCGTGGTCCTCTGTTTACGCTGCTCTGCCTCAATATGCCGCGTATAGCTATCCCGCGTATTTTTTATGCTTCTACAGGGGGTGGCCTCGACCTTGGCAAATCCTCCTCCAAGAACAACCTCAGACGATGTTGCCACGGCCGTCGCCTCAACAGGTTGTGCGACAAAAGAAGAAGCACCAACACCGGACGAGGATACAAGCGTACTCGAAGGAGGCATTGTCGCAATGACAGGATCGTCCTCCTTTTGAGATGTCGGAATCTCTTCGACAGGCGAGCCAGCACCCGAAAGTGTCTCCTCTTCAAAGTCAGGCACCTCCGTGTCGCCACCAGGACCTGATACAGAGCCAAAGAGCGCATCCACACTGCCCTCCCCGAAGATGTCTTCCCCTGAAAAGAAGACAAAAGGAAGTTAGTATCGAAACGATGTTAACTTTCCTAAAAAGAGGCGTGAAGACGATATTTACCCATGGCCGACGGCATATATGTCGCATCTGCAGCCATTACAGCTAAATTATTTCTTAATGATGCTAAGCAAGCTGTCATATCTGGAGAAGGGGGTCTGCTAACTGACGCTGGCAAATAATCTTCTAGGTCCTCGTCAAAATCCAACCGAGGCTCAACGGCTGGAATCTCGCTAGGTGCGCTTACAAGCACGGCAGGGGTCCCTCCCGATGCCGATCCGCATAGAGCTATACGGAATCTCATTATACCCAGTCCCGTAGGCGACCTCGTTTCACTACCTGAAGCAGTAGCAGCGACAGCAGCCTCCAACAGAGATTCTTCGGCACCACCAGCCAGAACTGTAGAAGGTCCCTCTCTAAAAGGCGAGGAACCCCCAATCAAAGAATTATCCCCGACATAGGGAGATGCAGGCTCACTTCTAGGAGCCTCAATACCAGGAATCCGGAGGGGACGAGCAACCGTCATCTTCTTCCTCTTACGAGGGGAAGTTTCCTTCGGAGCAGGAGCCCTTCGCTTCCCGGAGATTACCAAAGCCCCTGCAGGCAGAGGTACTTCACCCCTCGACACCGCCAACAGAGGCTCATCTGGATCGACGGATTCCTCACCCTCGTCAGAAGAAACCGAGGGGACTTCTACTCTTCCCCCAGACTTGGAAGAGGGCACCCTAAAACTTCCATGCATATCAAAATCGCGATGGAAGGTGTTCGTTACCACATAGAACTGGGCATACGAGTGCAGGATGCGCAGCTCCGTGGAGAGGGTAATGACCGGCACAGTAAAAATTGCCCCAGTGAAACCCATGAGGAAGTATCGCCAGCCTCTCGCCCCATCAATGAGTCCACCCCTGGACCGGAAGCTGGTGACGGCGTTGCCCATGTGCAACTGATCATACCCAAACTGCCTGGCAAACCGACTAGGCAGGTAAGGCTCCAAGAAGCAATGATCTTCACTTCTGTATAGTAGATGGGAAGGCCTAATGTAGACCAACCAATTAAAAGTTTCAGGAGAAAGAATGGTCTTCTCTCTACCTGAATCCTCAAGCCTAATCCCCGATTGATTGCGATGTACGGAGGGGACAGTGCAGAAGAGCTTCCAGCTGTGACTGAAGCCCAGCACCCGCCAACAGTCTATAATCGTGGTCACATTCCAGGAAGACTTCTGGTAGTTCAACAAGAAGCTACCCCCCGAACTACTACCAGAGCCGGGAGACATAACCCTGGGGTTAAATTAACCACCCCATCAAGTACAGGTATGGTAATTCTACCCTAGGAAAGCTATCATGCCGGGTTTTATCGACGAGCAGCCCGTCAGTCATGGCCCTCAGGCCAGCTTGGATGCGGTATACCATGGCGGGGATCAAGCCCAGTCTTGCCCCAAACACCAGACGCACTGCAGGCCATAGCGTGTTGAGGTGAATGTGGTCCGTAGATGCGATGCCGGGCACTACTACTCGGCGCAGCCATATGGAGAGGAAGCCAGCCAGTTGAGGTTCCCTGGACAGAGGCCTGCGGCAGTGCCTCAAATAACTATAGGCCTTAGTGCCTACAGGATACTTTCCTATCCCTTCGTCGAGTAGCCGGTCCGGAGCCCCAGCATCTACCATGAGATCGTCGACTACCTGAGCATTAAGCATGCTCAGAGGATTCACAGGCTGATCCTTGCCCTCCAATACCTTCTCCGGCTTAGCAGTCCTGGACCGGTGAAAGAAGAGGTAGGACGTCCATTTGTTGATGTGAGCCAAATCTGAGGGCTCACCATAAAAAGCGGTGCAAGCAAGGTAGTGGCACATCAGCTCCTGGTACACTTCCACTACCAGAGGGTCTGCATCCCCCAGCTCCCAGTTCGTAGGAACATACTCTTCATACGGAGTATCCCCCATCGGCAGTCTCAAGATCTCTGCCATCTCATGGAGGGCCAATCCCAACTCCCCCAGTGGAGTGGCGAAAGTCCCGGTAAGCGAAATATATCGCTCCATCAGCGCTAGAAACAGGTTGGGGTTGGGAGGTACCCAACATTAGTGACACTCACAGCTTCGTACAGACCAATGCCCTACAGCTCAGTCTGAAAATGCTTCAGGGCCCAATCAGCTAAGCGAGCCCATCGAAGATTTGTAGGGGTGATCCACCCACTGCACCGAGGGTTCACCTTGGGGTATACTCCCCCTTGCCCCATAAAATTATTGCAGAAAGTCGGTAATTGCACCGGCTGGATCACTAGACTGTCTTCACTCGGGATGCTGCCCGGGTACAATCCCCTGAACATCGTCACATTACCGGTAGGGCGGCTGACAAACGACCCCTGGTCCGCTCCTTTCAGATGAAATATCTTCCTCGGCCTACCGTGAAGATCAGGAGTCAGCGTCCACGACATCCTCTTGGGATGTGTGGCATGGAAGAATGTCGAGATGGGATAGTCTCTCGGCATCTTGGGCAGATACAAAACCAAGTTCCCAGCAGGGAAAACCTAGAGTTCCCTCTTGGGCTTCGTATGGGACTGCTTATCAATCATGTCCCCGAAGAGGAAAGTCGGCTTTATGTACTGGTCCCCGTCTATGTACGTCAGGGGCTCTCCGTTGATCAAGTTCAGCAGCGTTCGCTCGCCCTGGGCCGATATCAAAATTTCCCTTCCTTCGGGGTACTGGAGTTTGAAGATAGGAAATGTCACGTGTGACAGATCCTCCAGATAGTTGAAGTGCAGCATCCCGGCGGCAGAACCCATCACATCGGCTAGCGGAGATGCGTGCAAGTCAACTGCAAGAGTGCAAGAAAAATGCATCAGTTCCTATGAACTAGACATTACAGATCTTGCAGCATACGCCAAAAATCAACAGTCTGTGCTTTACGCCAAGTCTGTACAAATTGAGTTTTTACGCTGAAATCCATTTCCTAAACGTAAAAGTCAAGATTGGCAGTATACGGCCAGTGCTTTACGCCAGACTGATAAAATTGAGTTATTACGCCAGAATTTTTATCCAGAAGCGTAATACTCAAATTTTATACTCCAATTTTTGACAGTCAAAACTTTTACGCCAGATTGCAAAAATATGGAGTTTATGCGCTGACACATTAGAAATGTGGGCGTAAAAAAATGAAACGCCTCTCTACATCATCTTCCTCAAAGAGGTTATCCGCACAGAAGACGACCTAGCGCGGTCACGTACAACGTGTGCGAAGGATTTTCAGTCGTTCTTTTTCGTCCCAAAAGCTCTACCTTGAAGGCCGGGTGCACTGCTCGTCGGCGGGATACCTCGCCCCGAACGAAGTTCGTCGTGCCCGACCGAAGACGCTCTCACTTGAGTAGAAGAACGAGAAGAAGAATCAACCTTCTTTCCCTTAGTGGAGGAGGATTGTTTCGAGGCCATTACTGGAAACTTTGAAATCTCGGAGAAGAAACGAAGGAGAACTCGAACAGTCGAAGGCTTTCTTTCTCAAAAGACGGATGAAAAGTTTTTCTCTCAGAAACTTGGGATATATATAGAGTTCAGATGGACTCCTCGAATCTCGAACCAAATCTCCTAATTAATATTCGGTTATGATTGGGGACTACGTCAGCCTATTTACTCACAGAAGGCGGACAGTCAGTGAATTCGAAAAGTTTTCGCGCAAAGCAGATTCGTGGTTTTTACGCTAAGGAGCTTTCTACGCTCGACAGTTACAGATCTATGGTTTTACGCTCACAGGCTATCAGTCTATGGTTTTACGCCCAGATGCCTTTGTGCTTGGTAGCTTTTACGCTTGAGAGGCTACAAACCTATGACTTCACGCTCAGCAGCTACAAATCTATGATCTCACGCTCTGTGGCTTTTTACGCTCAGAGGCAACAGATCCACAACTCCATGCTCGGAAAATTGTCTTTTCGGAAGCTACAAATCTACAGTTTTTACGCTAAAGGAGCTTTCTACGCTCGATAGCTACAAATCTATGGTTTTATGTTCAAAGGCTACAAGTCTATGGTTTTACGCCCGGATGCTTTCATGCTCGGTAGCTTTTACGCTCGAGAGGCTACAAACCTACGACTTCACGCTCAGGAACTACAAGTCTATGATTTCACGCCCGGTGGTGTTTAGTTTATGCTCAGAGGCTGCAAACTTATGATTTGACGCTCTATGGCTTTCCGCATATCTGAAAAATGTGCCGGCCAGTATAGTACATCTGAACAGTTATCAAAGGTGGTCAATTGCGAGAGTTCATACAGAAGATACTCCTTCTTGACCTCAAGATATCCCAAGTGCCCAAGCATACAGAGTTCAACATTGAAAAATTACTCTTCTTCATGGGTCGATTCGAAGTTCATCCAGAAATCTAGCCTGAATATTTCGTCTGCAAATTCAAGATGGCAACTCAGTTCTTGACAGCCATTCCTCGCCCTATTCCAAGGGATTTTTGAGAAATCATTCTTGAAGATAAAGTCTGAATAAAAATTCTGTTTATCAGAAGTAAAAACAACAGTTCAGAAGTATACGTGGTTCCTCATTCCTAACAGCAGGACAGTTCGAACACTCGACTGCTAAAGCGGCTTTCTGTGCATCCTTAGTTATGCGTAAAAGACAGGACAGGACCTAACACTCTTTCTATACAGAGTCGGCGTAAAGTATCAGACGTTTCAAAGCTCCATTCAGAAATGTTTCAAATTACGAGGAACGTTCATGCTTCATTCAAAGCATTTCAAATTACGATGAATTTAAAAGCTTTGAAGGGGGTCTTGTAGAAGCATAAAAAATACGTTGGATAGCTATACGCAGCGTTTTGAGGTAGAGCAGCATAAACAGAGGACCTCGGAGCCATCAACGTGCAACAGAGCTTTTCCGCTGAGCACAGCATAAAATATGAGCTCGAGGACCATCCGCATAAAGCAGTATGTCCAGGCTACTTCAGCATAAACAGGGTTCTTCATCGCCTTTATGGCCTAAAACTCATCCACTTTTAATACAGCATTGAAGTGTACGAGGGACGCTTCGTATTCTTAGAAATGAACCTGTCAGATCGTACAATGAACCTGACGTCTAGACTTCTGACAAAAAGTACTGCACGACTACCTAAGCGACGACTATAATGATGGCACGGCACTGCAACCCAGGCTATCATTTATCGCCATTTTCTTCACGTAAACCGCTTTTTCGCTTACAAAGGGATACGCTGCCTAATTTTACACAGGCAGATGTGAGCTATTTACGCTCCGCAGAAGACAAACCACCTGCCACGTCAAAAGCTGCACCTCGTACGGGATTTGAGGCACGTCTCTGCATTTTATGCACAGAGCGGTGACAGGTTCTCGAGGCACGTCTCTGCATTTTAAGCGCCGAATACTGACAGATGCCCGAGGCACGTCTCTGCACCTTGCACAGGCCAAGTGACAGACCTTCAAAACACGCCTCTGTATTTAATGCACAGGATAATAGAGGATCTCCACATTTAATATTGGGGATTTGATTAAATGTCACTGAACCGTCGTTTAGTGGCATCCCCTTTGCGTAAACTGCTTTTATGCAGACAAGGGGATACGCTGCCTAGTTTTACACGGGCAGACGTGAGCTTCTTACGCTCCGCGGAAGACAAACAGGCTGCCACGTCATCAGTTTCTCTTTATACAAAGTTCGAGGCGCGTATCTGTATTTAATACGCAGAATGATGGTGAATCTTCGGGACAGCAAAGCTTCGAAAACACGCCTCTGCATTTAATGCGCAGGATGGGGGCAGATCTCTGCATTTAATGCATAAGATTTGATTATATCTTCAAAAGACGTAATTTTGGCTAAAGCGTCCACATCAACTCGGCTTCTACGCCTACTCGGCTTCTATGCCCACAAGGCCTCTATGACCACTCGGCTTCTACGCCCACTCGGCTTCTATGCCATAGTGACAGTTATTGTCTTCTACGCCAACCTCTTCTACACAAGGAATAACTACCTACGTGGCTTCTACGCCGTGATCTTTGCAGCAGCTATACGCATTTGTCCCTTAGTTGGATACGCGTCACATGCTCACTCAGAAGGTCATCTATACGCAGGCATTGGTTATTTTAAACCGTCGTGTAAAAGGGTGCTGTACTTTCTACTACTCGATTTCTACGCCGACTGTGTGGTCACTGTCACTAAAACTCTATAAATAGAGACCTCTATCAACCGAGGTCAAGGTCAAAAAATTGAAAGGTCGAACGATCGGAAATTGGTGAAGGAATCCAGTATCAGATCCAAGGTCAAAGAGAGAGAGAGAGAAGAATCCAGAGCTGAGACAAAGAGTAGTGATCGACGACTTTGGCATCGGACATCCACTCTCCCTCGCAACCTTCGAAGCTTCTTCTGTCTTCCACGGCACTTCTTCAAAACATCGTGTGGTCCAAGGGCTAAAGTGATCGACCGCAGATCAGACACCTATAGCAATATTTACCCAGATTAAATAAATTGTACTTCGACATTCCTCCTGTAGGATCAAAATTGTACAATCATGTTTGTAAACACCGACGAAGTTTGAGCGGGGTTTTCTTTAAAATAAAGAACCTTGTCGTTTCTCGTACTTTTACTTTCGTTTATTTTTATCTGAAACAGACACAAGCAAGTCACATATAATATTTATGAACAATACGAAGTGTCAAATATAGATCGACGTGTCCGTGTCAAAATACGAGATGTACAAAGTCCCGTGTCGGAGGGAAAACCCCCAAAACAACACGTATCACCAAATTATTCGGATACGACCTTCATGTACCCAATTGTGGATACGACACTAGCCCCAAACACATAAACACATGCCAAATTGATCTATAGGATCAATTGACACACACAACAAATGTCATTCTCAGAATTTCCCCAAAATTGACACAAAAAGCACCATAATTTTCTCAATAGGCCTCCTATGAACACAAAACTAAATCCTATGGATAATACATACATATGGGTTGATTTTCCATGATTAAATTTCAGATTTAGAAGCTATTTTAAGGGAAAAAACTGAATTGTACCTATTGGAAGATGGATTCCTAATGAAACCTCTAATTGAGATAAAATTGCTTCCAAATTGTAGATCCTTGCTGCTCTTTATAGATCCTTGCTTCTTCCTTCTAGATACTTGATTCTCAAGCTTCTAATGGTGATTTGGGAAGGAATTAGAAGAAATTTGGTAGGGAAATGAAGTGGGAATGAAGAAAATTTGGTAGTGGGAAATTCTAGATCTAGATTTGGAATGAAAAAGAGGAGAGAGAATTTTCTCCCTCTTTTTAAATAGGTCGGCCCCTATTCCTCTCCCTCAAGTAATCATGTAATGTCCATTATACCCCTTGGGGCCTCTCATGAAGAAATAATTAAGGAAGGAAGCTTCTAGTCTAATGATTTAATTAATTTAATCCATCTACTTAACAATGGGCTTTCTAAATGGGCTAAGTCTAACTAATTAATTCATGTTGGTCCATGGGTTCAAACTAAACTAGTTAGGTCCACTAACACAAGTCCAAATTAAATAAATAATATCTAACAACAATTAAATAATACCACAAATAATTATTTATCAAGCACAATAATTAATTAAATAGGAAATTACTAAAATACTCTTTCCTAGAAAATGTGGTAGTGACAGTTTGGATTCCAACAGTTGCTTCGGTCACAACAAGATCTTCAAGTACTCCTCCGGATGCTGAAATAATCATGACCATCATGCTCAGAAGATATAAAATAGCTAGGATTGCCTACCTATAAGTCCAATTTGGACACAGGGACAAAACTGACAGTTTCTGGTCAAAAGTGGGGTCTATATGTGGCCCACTTCGCACCAAAAAACGTGTCAGAGACAAAGTTCTCCAAATTTATCAACTTAGTGTCTACAAGTCCAGAAAAATAATACGAACCCAACAGAATATCCAGAGCTGTATTCCGATGAGCCTATCACAAAATCGCCCGTCAAATGGAGCCATAGGACCCACGATACGGGATTTTGTCAAAGTTCTCAGAATTGAACCAAACTTGGATCACAGGACCAGCAAAATGCTAAAAATTCGATGGCGTAAGTTTTGTTTCGAATCGACGAGCACAGATAAAGTTACAACGAGTTTCAGAACTGGCCCGATACGGGGCATTTTCGATGGATCGGCGTTGATTCCGGTGTGCACGCACATCCAAATCAACTTTTACGAAATTCCACACATCCGTATTGATGGTGCGCACCTTTTGGTGAAGTTCGCACACGACCAAGTTGCCTTGTTTAGCGGGGTGCACCCAATTTTGGGAAATTTTGGGTTTTAAAGACCAAGTTTTTGGTCAATTTCATCCGAGAATAAATTACAAACTACAGTAAAATAAATTAAACTAAATACAGGGTTTTAAACTCGGTTATATGGTCTAAATAACTATTCAAATAGAAATTAGAAATAGTTAACAGGTTGCACGTAAAATGGTCGTGAACTTGTGAGTTTGGGATAGATTCTGAAAGTCTACATTTGAGAATATTTTCCTATTTTTACGTCGCAGTTTGCGATCGACACAGGACATGATACCCCAGTCTAATTGCACGGGATTCGAGGGGGTCACGTAGCGAACATGTTGTAACAGTCTGTTCAGAAAATAACACGACGAGGAGAGAGAAGGACTCACCAGAACAGGGGATCAATATCGACTACACATCGTGAACACGCGGTGGCACGACGCACGTCGACGGCGGTTGGTGGCACTACTGCAGCTGCTGGTGGTCATCCCCGGAGCTCGGTGGCCGCTGTTGGGAGCTCAGGGTGCCTCGGGGTGAGTCGCCGGAGGAAAGGTAGTGGCGGTGGTGAAATAGCGGCTCGGGGTCGAGGGTCCACGGTGGATGGGAGCTCGCGGATGGCGGTGTGGTGGTGCTGGGGAGTCGTCATATTGGGGGTGGCCGGAGGTCAGGGTGGCCGGAGTTGGCGGAGAGGGGTGGCTGCGATGGCATTGGGGGTGTTGGGGTGGCTGAAGTTGGCGGAGGATGGTGGTGCTGATTTGGTGAGGACGACCGAGAGGTGAGGGTTTATATATGAGGGCTGCGGCGGCCGTTGGCGGGGAGGAGAAAGGTCGACGGGTGAGGAGGCGAAGAGATTGCGGCAGAAGAGAAATGGTCGGAGGGGATCGCGGCGGTCGGGGAAAGAAACGGCGGAGGAAGTCGGGGGGGACGGTCGGGTTTTTTGGGTCGGTTACTGTAGAAACATTTCGGGTCGGGTTTCGGGTTGGAGGGTACGGGTTGGATTCAAATCTGACCTATTAGGGTTGGTTTGAGTTGGGTTGGTTCGGTTCAATCCGGTTTAGGTTGGTTGAAGTGGGTTTATTTAAACATATTATTTTTAACTATTTAAAAATAGTTTTTGGGTCCAATAAATTCTAGAAAAAATTACACTATGACCAATTATTATTTTACACTTAAAAATATTATTTTTATAATATTTTAATATTTAATAAAATACTTAAAAATATCTAGTTCCAGAAAATATTTATTTTAATTAGTTAAAAATCATAAAAAAATTAGAAAATTTAATTTTTTATTTTTGAAAAATCTGGATGTTTACAATATACCCTTCTTAAAAGAATTACGTCCTCGCAATTAAGAAAACGAACATAACCGATTAGAAGAGATGGCACGGTTTCAAAACATGTTTGAAGCACGACATAAAGAATCATGATCAAGGAAAATTTGAAAGAAAGGGTGAGGGTTAAGCAGAATACATAGGGAAGGAAATAAATCATCATTTCCCCAGGCAATGAGAGAGAGGTAATTTAGGAGTAAAAGAATCTGGATAGAGCAAGAAAATCTACAGCTTAGTTGTCAATTACTAACAAGTTCAAAATACTAGGTTTAGTCTAGGAAAATGAATTAACAGGCACGTGCTATGGCATTACTAGGAATAGATATCTATGATAAAACTTAAATCTTACGCATATTCACTACTCCATGAGTCTGTGCGTCCTCTATTGTCATCACAAAAGCTTGTTCGCGTCCTTGTGGTGGAGTCCTCTGTTGTTGCTGGGCCTGCTGGAAGAATGATGCTCGTGATGCCAATGGTGGCCTCGGTTGATATCCTCCTGGTGCTGGTAAAGCTTGTTGTTCTACTATCTGTGCTCCTTCTCGACGCTCAGGGCATTCCCTCACTGAATGCTTACTGGATCCGCAAGCTAAACATAATCCCAATTTACGTCTACACTCCTTCTCAACATGGCCCACCTTGCCACAATCGTGACAAGTAGGAAGGGTTAGGGATTTGGATACAGCTCTCTGTGGTGGTTGGTGCATGTGAGGTCTCTTTACAGCTTCTCCATGTGGTGCTCTGGCTGATGCTGACATAAATGGCCGCTTCAGGCTGGATTCTTTCCTGGTGACACGCTCCATGCGTCGGGCTGGAGCAAGGACGTCCGTATAAGAAGTAGGTGCAACGGATCTGATCAATCTCTAGAGCTCAAAGCTAAGTCCGTCGAAGAACTTCTCCCCCTTCTCTTCTTTTGTCGGGATCATGGTAGGGGCGAAGCGACTCAGACGAATGAACTCCGCATTGTACTCTTCCACTGTCATATTATCTTGAGTGAGGCGATTAAACTTGTCTGAAGTTCTAATCGAGCAATGGATGGAATGTACATCTCCTGAAAGAGTCTAGAGAACTCCTCCCAAGTGACTCGGTCTGGTCCGAGCCGTGTCTCCTCAGATAGCCACCAGTGATGTGCATTGCCCGTCAACTGCATCCTGACTGCAGTCATCCAACGTTCCCTTGGAAGCTCAGTTGCTTCTAATTTGTGTTGAGTATTTGTGAGCCACTCATGAACTTCAGTGGCCTCCTCCTTTCCAGAAAAGGTACGTGGCTTTATTTGGCAAAAATCGATGATAGATCCTGTCAATAGCCGTCTAGATGGTAGGTTCGCCTGCTCTAGTGCGGTCACTATACTATTTCTCATATTCTCTGCCTCGTGACCCTGAGCCTCTTGATGAATCTGATGTTGGGCTTGCATCATTGCATAGATCATTTGAAATATCTATTGTTTGTCCGTAGGCTGCCCTTGTGGAAAAATAGGCATCAGTGAAGTAAACAGCGGTGGTGGTGGAATATCGTCTTGCCGAAATCTTGAGGCGTGCTGATTTGCTTGACTATGTTATTGAGCTGATTGACCTCCACCTACTGGTGTCGTTTCTTCTTCATGGGTAACCACAACACCTTGTGGTGTTCCTGCAGGAGTCTCGTCGCTTGCTGGTGGATCCATTACTCTGCATCCAAAATAAACTATAAAAGGTGCCCAGAGGAATCAAGGCAGGATAAAAGTCAAGAAATTAATTTGAATCAGATATAGAGATCAAGAACGATTTAATCAAGTGGATGATATCCGATAACTTATCCTATCCTTGTCGCAGGCTTACTCGGTCCCTTAGTTAAAATCGAAGCAATTTAGTCGTAGACCTGCATGCGCCACCAAAAAAACTATGTTATGCCCCAATTCCAAAATACCGAGAAACTAGACACGTGGCAATGGCCAACAGCACACACCAATGGGCAAACCCAATTTTATGGACCCATTAGAGTGTACTTAAGCTGTAAAACAACAGTAAAGGTCTACGATACTAATCTCATCCACAGAAGATATATACAATCAATATCAGAATAATCAAGTTGAAATAATAATCAATAAGTCTCAATAAAAGTCTCGGAGAACAACCAAATAATGAGTTTGATACAGCAGTTCAATAGACAGGAAATAAAAGAGTCTAACAACAGCAAAGACTGAGTATAGATAAAGCAGATACTCAGGAGAAATCCTCGGGTATCACCTCGTCCTCTGGTATTGGTTCAGCTCCAGCGTCTGCTCCTATCCTGTATACCTCGGGGTAGATCTCCTCTGCTAAACCTGGGGACATAATCCGGATTCCAGGTCCTCAGGGGATATAGCAAGGTACAAGAATAACTTAAGACAATAAATGCAGTATATAAAATGTATCAATAGGGCAAACTATGTAACCAGCTACGTGATATGCAAATGAGAGCATTAATCATACTCAGGCTGAAACTACTATAGGCTCTGTGTCAGGGAAACCCATAGCAGCATTTATTCTCGAAGGGCCAGTAAATGTGCCAAAGCTTTTGTCAGAGTCTAAGGCACCTCCAGTAATGTAATATATATATATATATAACATAATCAGCCTTTAGTATGGTAAGACTCTCCCCACCCAATGTAATCTCACATCTCATATCGATAACACGCAAGATCAAGATCTCTAGCTAATGCAGCGAGTCATAATGATAGCTATGCATATGTAATATCTATGTCACGTATCCTGTAACCTATACAGAATCACCATAAATAACTCAGAAAGTTTCTGTATCATGAATAGTGTCAAGTGTCCTATGGTATGACGTACTTGATAATGCAAACACGAAAATGTATAGGGTCACGATATCAATTTCTAGGTGACGTTACACAACTTCGCGTACGGCGTTGACACCCGAATATTATTCGGACGCTAAGCAATGTCACACGGTCCTAGGTTGAAGAGATATATCATATAAATAAATCAAGAGAATAATATAAAGCAAGTACGGCAAGATTGGCAAGGTATACTTGCTTGGGGTTTGGATTCCAATAGTTGCTTTGGTCACAGCAAGATCTTCAGGTACTCCTCCGGATGCTGAAATAATTATGACGATCATGCTCAGAAGATATGAAATAGCTAGGATTGCCTACCCATAAATCCAATTTGGACACAGGGGAAAAATTAACAGTTTCTGGTCAAAAGTGGGGTCCATATGTGGCCCATTTCGCACCGAAAAATATATCAGAGACAAAGTTCTCCAAATTTGTCAACTTAGTATCTACAAGTCCAGAACGATGATACGAACCCAACAGAATATCCAGAACTGGATTACGATGAGCCTATCACAAAATTGCCAGTCAAGTAGAGCCGTAGGACCTATGATACGAGATTTTGTCAACGTTCTCAGAATCAAACCAAACTTGGGTCATAGGACCAGCAAAATGCTATAAATCTGATGGTGCAAGTTTCGTTTAGAAACAACGAGCACACACAAAGTTACAACAAGTTTCAGAACAGGCCCGATACAGAGCATTTTCGACGGATACGCGTTGATTCCGGTGTGCAAGCACATCTAAATCAACTTCAGCAAAATCCCACACATCCGTATTTATGGTGCGCACCTTTCGGTAAAGTTTCTATACAGCCAAGTCGCCTTATTTAGCGGGGCGCACCCAGTTCCGAGAAATTTTGGGTTTTAAAGACCAAGTTTTTGGTCAATTTCACCCGATAATAAATTACAAACTACAGCAAAATAAATTAAACTAAATACAGGGTTTAAAACTCAGTTATATGGTCTAAAAAACTGTTCAAACAAAAATTAGAAATAGTTAACAGGTTGCACGTAAAACGGTCGTAAACTTGTGAGTTCGGGATAAATTCTAAAAGTCTAAAATTGGGAATATTTTTTTGTTTTTGTGTCGCACGTTGCGATCGACACAGGACAAGATACCCTAGTCTAATTATACGGGGTTCGAGGGGGTCACATAGCGAACATGTCGCAACTGTCTGTTTAGAAAATAACACGACGAGGAGAGAGAAGGACTCACCGGAACAGGGGATCGGTATCGACTACATGTCGTGAACACGCGGTGGCACGGTGCACGTCGACGGCGGTTGGCGGCACTGCTGCAGTTGCTGGTGGTCGTTGTCGGAGCTCGGTGGCCGTTGCGGGGAGCTCAGGTGCCTTGGGGTGAGTCGTCGGAGGGAAGGTAGTGGCGGTGGTAAAATGGCGGCTCGGGGTCGAGGGTCCACGGCGGATGGGAGCTCGCGGGTGGAAGTGTGGTGGTGCTGGGGAGTCTTCGTATTGGAGGTGGCCGGAGGTCGGGGTGTGTTATGTCCCAGTCCCAAAATACATAGGACTAGGACATGTAAGCATGCCAGCCGCATGGATATGGCAACTCCAATATATGGAAACCATAACCCATACGTACGCTGTAATATGAATATTAAATCCACAAGTGGTATAAAATGTATCACAAGTCACAGGGTACAATCTAAATCTCATCCACGAAAATCAAATATAAATAAATAACCAGTGTCTATGAAACTAGATCTCAATATAAGTATCTAAGGATGATAGTTGGATGGAAACAAATCCACTACCAACTCGAAGGTAAAGGTACAACACAATAAACACAATATAAGAATACCAGCTAACGACCATGGGCTCGAAGAGAAGACATCCTCGAAACATAATAACCATCCAAATCTGCGCTCCTGCAAATACTCAAGAACAGATATACCTGGAAGGGGACCAGGTCCTCAGAGGGATATAACAAGATATAGAACGACAAGCCAATTTGAATACAGTAAACATGCATAATAGGTAAAAAATATGTAAGTACACTGTACAAGACAATCTATATGAATACAAATGAGGACAACTTTTTGACGTATGGGCAAAGGTAGGCTACTCGATCTAATCCTCATAACTCACACACACGTCAGCGGACATCATCAGCCGACATACCTCGGGGGTAGCGACCCTCGTGACTCCATCAATCGACATACCTCGGGGGTAGCGACCATCGGACACGACTACCATAGTGCATGCTAGTTACTACGGTTTACCAGAGTGGTTAAAACCTATACGCCTATTGATTGTCCTCTATGATACTAAGTGTCAAGTGGGTATCAACATATCTAATATATAGTAATGACTGAAAGAAACTACACATGCAATGAATAAACAAAAATGCAATAAATATACAGAAATATACTAAGCATGCAAAGTACTGTAAATAATTTGGCAAGGTATCTTACCTGGTCTGAAAAGGATGAAGTCCCAACTCAAGGCGTCGTCCGATCTACCCGTCACATAAATTAAACAAGTTAGGTTACAAAAGTGGGTAAATAGGTTCCTCCATTTAATCTATTTTAATTCTGAATAAAATAAACTAAAATAGTATTTTAATCTTATTATAATCTAATTTTATTGTTAAACCCTAATTTTGGTCCAAAGAAAGTCAACTTTACGGATTTGTGATCCATGGCACGCAAATCGAGGCAATCCGTTGACCAAAAAGTCAACCAACTCAAATTCTGGTTTTGTGTATGGAATCCTATAGATTTCAATACTACATGAACACCATATTCATAAAATCACAAGTCGGTAAAGAGTTATGTCCACTAGGGCGCACAGATGATAGTTTTTGGTGGTTTTCTATTTATGTTTACGTTGCACAAATTTTACAGTAGATTAAATTACATATTAAATTCTTTAAAAATTATTTTGTAAAAGTTTATCACGTCATATTTTCGAAACTTCCAACGGCTCATAATTCCGAGTTCGGGATCTCCCGAAATCTCAAAAATACGAAAACGCGTCTGATTTCGGACAACTGACACTTTTAGAATTTTCTGAAAAAATAGGTTCATAAATTATTAAAATAAATTATATAATCAGAAAACTAACCTTGATATAGTTCTAAAAAAAAAACTGGAGCGCGTTTGGAGTCCGGAGCTAGGAGATATCGTCTTTTTAATTCGTCATAACTAGTAGAAAATGAGGCTGAATTTATGACGAATTTTGACTCTTTTTTGACGAAAAAGAGAGGAATTTGGGGAAGAAAAATATGAAGGATGAGGTATTTATAATGGTGGACACTACTTAATTAAATACGACTTTGGTTGGTTAATTCGGATAGGATTATGATGAATTTAAATAAGGATAGGATATGCATGATGTTGCTTTCCTAGTAGGTTCATGATTTGAATTAATTTAAAATAAAGTTTGAATTTATCTCAATAATTTATAATCTTAAATATAATTAAAGATAATACAAATACTTTATAAAATCTTATTAATATCTATTAACACTAAATTAGCATCTATCTAATATTAAGACTATATATATCCAAATAAATCCTAAATAATTTAAAAAATCTAAATAAATTTCTTAAAATTCTAAATAAATTATAGAAAAATATAATTAAATATTTTAAACTAAAATAAATATTTAGTAGGAATAACATGCAAGTATGGTTGTATAGTAAATCATAGAAGTCCTAGAAATTTATGTTTCCTAAGTTTTTATTACCAAAAATTCTAAAAAATCTCCAAAAATCTAAAATAACCTAAAATAATTCTAAATAAATATTTATATAAGTAAATATATCAAGAAATTTATTTTCCAATTAACTAAGAGAATACTCTAAAGAAATTTAATATTTATAATAAATATAATAATATAAAATACACATAAAATATCTATTTTTGGTGAGGGGGTTTACAATCTACCCAACTTACAAAAATTTCATCCTCGAAATTGACACTAATCCATATTCATAATAATCACTATAGCTATTACACTACATAGCTATCTAGCAGCGCTTCCTAAAAGTCATGGTCTGTCATTCTAATACTTCTCATTTATTATCCATACACTATCCTATTATCCTCTAACTCGTCTACACTACCCAACTTACAAATGTTCTACTAGTAGTCACAGTCTCTTGAGGCTATTGTCTAGGTTGTAAGACGAATATATTTATTGGGTCAAAAATCTTGGGATACTTGTCTTGAATCTCACAACCATGATTTTTCTTTCTAACCGTCAAGTATCGTAGTCTAATACTGCCATGCCACCTGTCCAATATGTCTGTAAATACTTCGACTACTTTACTACAACGGTCTAGCTGCAGTTGTCGCTACTTTGCCAGCAATTTATCATAGTTGTCAGTTCGTAACAAGTACCTTCAATTCTTTCCTAGGCATAGTCTAAGTTTTTGGGCAACAATTAAAGTCTTAACTAACTTATAAAACTATTAAAAGTATAAAATAGTTCAAACAGTCTAACAAATTCCTATTAGCCTAAGGGATGCTATACATGGTTTTTAAAATAATAAGAGGATACAGATATTGCTATAGGTCATATACATAAGGGTTATTATTAAGAACTCATCCTTTAGTTATTAATCATCTACTAAACCATTTACGTTTTAACTAACAAAACTAAGGATGGGGTCGAAGTAGACCAACAATTCATGTTGGCACAAAAAAGACGTAACTACGATAGGGAGAATTAAGCACGAGATAATGAATGGATAGAGAAGAGAAGATGAGCCACCCAAGGGAGCGAGATGGTGATAGAAAAAGAATACTACTACTGCTACTCGCGTCATCTATTAGCATCGCGTGTAAGCTATCTGGATAAAATATCAGTATATCCTCATAACTGCTAAACCAACACCTATATAATTCTACGTCTACTATGCACCTAAGATCTCGTATCATAAAGAGGGTCATGAGTATGCAATGACACATATAACTAAGGTCGTACCTGTATCTATGGCATCCTGTGGCCGCGCTCTCTTGTTTGTCATCATGAGTGCTTGGTCTATGGGGTATATCTAGTACTATTCGTATATCAAACTTATACTAAGCATGAACATTCGTCTTTCCGAAATAGGGGAAGACGAAAGACAACAATAAAGAATTCAAGGAGGAGATGATAGAATACAAGTACGGGATTCAAAGGGATTAAAGAATTTTGAAAGGGAGTTGCCAAGGCAGTTGTGGATTAAAATCTTATTTTGGTAAATTCCTATATGTATGTTCATATCAGAACAGTTGTGTACCTGACATGATATGCTCTGACCAGTCTAGAGGGCAAGTATATTCGTCTAACAAGTTGAGTCAACTATATCTCAATCCACATAAAGTAGTGATACAAAGAGCGAACCAAGTGCACTACGGTTGATCATACCATAATACACCGATTCTGATTTAGATAATGTATGAGTGGGGGCCCCAATAATACATATGTCATGAACAAGCTTAATAAAAGAATAAGCTTGCAAAACTAGGCTATAATAGCAGCATAAGTCGAGGTAGTAAAAATATAAGTACGCTTGATTACGATGGAGGAAGGTACTGAATAATCTAAGTTCACCAAGAAGATCGGTGTTGTGCCTCTATAATTGCCATACTAATTTCTTGTCTAAGTCTAAAGTCAACCAAATGGGTATATGGGCCTCTAAGTTCTACAGTCCAGAATAACACTAAAGTTCTATAGTCTGGATAAACACTATCTTTTTATGCAAGTCTATAACTGGTGTCATTCAATTATACTTCATTAATGGGGCAATAGGACTATGTGTTACTAGGTTATGAGACATACTATCCAATTTACAATAATTTAACTAATAGTGTTAATGAATACTAGAGGGTATATACCTAGTATAAGTCAACTTCCTAACCTCTATCAAGCACGAGAGAAGATCGACGTTGAAAAGGGATCAAGAAAGATGCAATGCAAGCAATCAAATGAGAATGCGAAACGAAATCAAGGGAGGTAATAAATAAGTGGATAAGATCCTATATTCTAATCCTATGCGCAGGCTTGCTCGGTACAGTGACGTAACCGAGACAATATGCTCTCGACCTGCATGGGCCACCACAAAAATATGTCACGCCCCAGTCCTAAAATATATAGGACTAGGACACGTAAGCATGCCAGCCGCATGGATATGGCAACTCCAATATATGGAAACCATAACCCATACGTACGCTGTAATATGAATATCAAATCGACAAGTGGTATAAAATGTATCACAAGTCACAGGGTACAATCTAAATCTCATCCACGAAAATCAAATATAAATAAATAACCAGTATCTATGAAACTAGATCTCAATATAAGTATCTAAGGATGATAGTTGGATGAAAACAAATCTACTACCAACTCGAAGGTAAAGGTACAACACAATAAACACAATATAAGAATACCAGCTAACAACCACGGGCTCGAAGAGAAGACATCCTCGAAACATAATAACCATCCAAATCTGCGCTCCTGCAAATACTGAAGAACAGATACACATGGAAGGGGACCATGTTCTCAGAGGGACGTAAGAAGATACAGAACAGCAAGCCAATTTGAATACAGTAAACATGCATAATAGGTAGAAAATATGTAAGTATGTTGTACAAGACAATCTATATGAATGCAAATGAGGACAACTCTTCGACGTATGGGCAAGGGTAGGCTACTCGATCTAATCCTCACAACTCACACACACGTCACTGGCATCATTAGTCGACATACCTCGGGGGTAGCGACCCTCGTGACTTCATCAATCGACATACCTCAGGGGTAGCGACCATCAGATATGACAACCATAGTGCGTGATAGTTACTACGGTTCACCAGAGTGGTTAAAGCCTATACGCCTACTGATTGTCCTCTATGATACTAAGTGTCAAGTGGGTGTCAACATATCTAATATATAGTAATGACTGAAAGAAACTACACATGCAATGAATAAACAAAAATGCAATAAATATACAGAAATATACTAAGCATACAAAGTACTATAAACAATTTGGCAAGGTATCTTGCCTGGTCTGAAAAGGATGAAGTCCCAACTCAAGGCGTCGTCCGATCTACCCGTCACATAAATTAAACAAGTTAGGTTACAAAAGTGGGTAAATAGGTTCCTCCATTAAATCTATTTTAATTCTGAATAAAATAACCTAAAATATTATTTTAATCTTATTATAATCTAGTTTTATTGTTAAACCCTAATTTTGGTCCAAAGAAAGTCAACTTTACGGATTTGTGATCCATGACACGCAAATCGAGGCAATCCATTGACCAAAAAGTCAACCAACTCAAATCCTGGATTTGTGTATGTAATCCTATAGATTACAATACTACACGAACACCATATTCGACGGTTTCATAAAATCACAGGTCGGTAAAGAGTTATGTCCACTAAGGTGCACAGATGATATTTTTTTGTGGTTTTCTATTTACGTCTACGTTGCACAAATTTTACAGTAGATTAAACTTACATAATAAATTTTGTAAAAATAATTTTATCAAATTTTATCATGTCAGATTTTTGAAACTTCCAACGGCTCATAATTCTGAGTTCGGGATCTCTCGAAATCTCAAAAATACGAAAATACGTCTGATTTCGGACAACTGACACTTTTAGAATTTTCTGACAAAATAGGTTCATAAATTATTAAAATAATTTATGTAATCAGAAAACTAACCTTGATATAGTTCTAACAAAAAAAAATTGGAGCGCGTTTGGAGTCCGGAGCTAGGAGATATCGTCTTTTTAATTCGTTATAACTAGTAGAAAATGAGGCTGAATTTATGACGAATTTTGACTATTTTTGGACGAAAAAGATAGGAATTTTGGGAAGAAAAATATGAAGGATGAGGTATTTATAATGGTGGACACTACTTAATTAAATACGACTAGGATTGGTTAATTTGGATAGGATTATGATGAATTTAAATAAGGATAGGATATGCGTGAAGTTGCTTTCCTAGTAGGTTCAGGATTTGAATTAATTTAAAATAGAGTTTGAATTTATCTCAATAATTTATAATCTTAAATATAATTAAAGATAATATAAATACTTTATAAAATCTTATTAATATCTATTAACACTAAATTAGCATCTATCTAATATTAATACTATATATATCCAAATAAATCCTAAATAATTTTAAAAATCTAAATAAATTTCTTAAAATTCTAAATAAATTACAGAAAAATATAATTAAATATTTTAGACTAAAATAAATATTTAGTAGGAACAACATGCAAGTATGGTCGTATAGTAATTCATAGAAGTCCTAAAAATTTATGTTTCCTAAGTTTTAATTACCAAAAATTCTAGAAAAATCTCCAAAAATCTAAAATAAACTAAAATAATTCTAAATAAATATTTATATAAGTAAATATATCAAGAAATTTATTTTCTAATTAAATAAGAGAATACTCTAAAGAAATTTAATATCTATAATAAATATAATAATATAAAATACTCATAAAATATCTATTTTTGGTGAGGGGGTTTACAGGGTGGCCGGAGTTGGCGGAGAGGGGTGGTTGCGATGGCGTTGGGTGTGTTGTGGTGGCCGGAGTTGGCGGAGGATGGTGTTGCTGATTTGGTGAGGGCGGCCGAGAGGTGAGGGTTTATATAGGAGGGCCGCGGCGGCCGTTGGCGGGGAGGAGAAAGGTCGACGGGTGAGGAGGCGAAGAGACGCGGCGGAAAAGAAACGGCCGGAGGGGATCGCGGCGGGCGGGGAAAGAAACGGCGGAGGAAGTCGGGGGTGACGGTCGGGTTTTTGGGGTCAGTTACTGTAGCAACATTTTGGGTCGGGTTTTGGGTTGGCGGGTACGGGTCAGATTCAAATCCGACCCGTTAGGGTTGGTTTGAGTTGGGTTGTTTCGGTTCTATCCGGTTCAGGTTGGTTCAAGTGAGTTTATTTAAATATATTATTTTTAGCTATTTAAAAATAGTTTTTGGGTCCAATAAATTCCAAAAAAAATTACACTATGACCAATTATTTATTTTACACTTAAAAATATTATTTTCGTAATATTTTAATATTTAATAAAATACTTAAAAATATTTAGTTCTAGAAAATATTTATTTTAATTAGTTAAAAATCAAAAAAAAATTCCGAAAATTTATTTTTTAATTTCTAAAAAAATTTGGGTGTTTACATACTACCTTGAACTAGCCATCTACCAAATGATAGTCGTTTGAATCGGCGGAATGACGTACAATGGCTCTTTTGTATCACATGTTCGCCTTGAATTGCTCATCTTATATCAAGCGTTGCACCATATTCCGTCACGAGACTATCAAACGGTCCTTTATGGCTAAGCCTGTAACCTCATGTTCATATAGATAAGTCATCCTCTCTTAGCACCAATCCGCGTGCGAGTTATTGCATCGCATCCAGTAAACTGAAACACCTGAACGATTTGAGTATGAGACACTTGTGTATTATTGAAACACTTGAACATCTTCTGCAACACACCTTATAATCTGGGTAACTCGTGCTCCAAAAATAGAACCCCGTTCATGACACTTATTTTTCTTATGTTATTGTCCCTGGATTTTATTATAAATGCTTGTGCATGGTTTAACTTGGTTTACCTTGGACAATAAAGGACGAAGGGTAAGTTGGTAAGTCTCACCGTGTTTTCTTATATCTATCGCACGGCGCACTGCCACACGAGTTAGGCTATTTATTTTGCCATAAAACTGATCATTTGGCAAGACTAGACAGATAACTTAATAAATGGTGCACGATACCTTTATAACATTTTTGGATTTGTAGAGCGGGCGAGAAGCCTCCCCACCAGTGCATTCATGTACTAATAACCTACCAGATTGCTTGCACGGTGCGGGAGAACCTCGTTCGGTGCAGAAATCTCCTTCATGCGTGCTAAGGTGTGGAGTTTACTCTGAAACCTTGGAACATTGCGTCCGGAACTGAAGCACGTATACAAGAAATAATGTTGGAACATCGCCTATGTATCATTCCACAAATTGTTGCCACTTGGCGCACTTTTATTGTTTCAAGAGAGAGGACTTGAGCGACTTGTAATCTCGACCTAGCGCAGCTTGTAACACTTGTTCAATATCAATAAATAGCTTGTTTTACTTCTATACTTGTGTTATTCAATGCTTCCGCTATTGACGACTCTGTGAACTTGTTACCAATTGCCTGTGCGTTTCTTATTCCGCTGCACTCGGACTATCTGTGCGACTCTGTAGCTTAGTCATTTTACCGCCTGGTTGGATCATGGCCTTGTACGGACGTAGCTTACGCTCGTGCGGCATCACGCCTAGATGGGGAAGATCTTCCCAAGGGAGCGCGGGTGCGATGATTCGCGTCCAGCGGGGACGGCCGATTACCTGCGGGAGATCTGGGCTTCACAAATAGAAGGAACTCAATTTCATAGAAAATTTTACTTAGTAGTAATTATCCGTATTATTTTGTTAATTAAAATATTGAATAAAATCATAATTTAGCAATATTATTATTACTTAGCAATTATTAACAGAAGTTCCAAAAAAAATCAAAAGGGGTGTGTAATTACAAGTGACTTCTAGGATTCCCGCAACGATGATCTATGTCTAAATCTTAATCAAATATGAGCAATAACCTCGATCTAAATCGAAATCAGACCTGACTTATCTATTTTGTAGATAAGAACATAAACCGTTAGTAAAAATTTGGGGATTATAATTTTAGTGCAAGGAGAAAGAGAAAACAATGGTGGACATAGAGTTTTGTATGAAGGAAGATGAAAGGAAGATAGGATAATTCAATCTCTATTACTATGATACCATGTAGAGATTACTATGATACCGTGTATGTTGGATTTTATCTCGTTTTCAGTTTAACGCTAAAAAAAAGATGATAATTTAGTCTCAAATTAATGAGGAAGAGAGATCATGAGGTTTAAATAATTAGAATTGGTTCATGTCTTATATGGAAAAAAAAAGGTATATAGGCCAAGTCCAATATGACATCTCATGGTCCAGCTCTGATTCGGTCACACCACGTTCCCAATAGTATAGAGATTCAAATTCAGGATTACACTTTAGAAGTAGAGGGAAATTTTGTATTGATCGATAATAATCTTTCTCATAAATTTGATACATACATATAGAGCAAATACAAAATTATAAATTGATTGATAATAATTTTTTTTCATAAATTTGATACATACATATAGAGCATAAACAAAATTATAAATTAAGAAAAAAAACATAGAATAATCCAAATTGACTTCAGCCCAATTCGACCAGAATTTTGATTTTTCCGATCTTGACAGTTGCACGAAACCATAACCGGAAACTAGCTACAACAAGAACCGAAAGA
This sequence comes from Iris macrosiphon, assembly GCA_036927795.1. Classification (NCBI taxonomy): domain Eukaryota; kingdom Viridiplantae; phylum Streptophyta; class Magnoliopsida; order Asparagales; family Iridaceae; genus Iris; species Iris macrosiphon. The sequence goes on from JAYESA010000001.1 coordinate 67,574,362, forward strand.
GATCTGGTTATAGATTTTTTTATTTTATTTTTTAATTCAATTTCTACAAGATTGTACTAACAGTGGTGCGTCAACTTTTATCTGCAAATTAAGTGCAATTAGTAAGGCGGTATTTGATAGGAAGGATGAAAAAAATGAGAGGAAGAAAAAAGAATAGAGATATATTTTTCATACATATGGAAGTAAAATAGGATTTTTTTTTTTTTTTTTAGGATGGATGAAAAATAAAAGTGGTGCACTTTTTTTTTGTTGGGTCGAAAAAAAAAGTTAAAATAAGAAAATAAAATAAAAGTATATATATACTTTATCAATTATATTTTCAACTAAATATTTATTTAACCTTGACTTCATTAAACAATTGTTAAATAATATAATTTTTATAGAGTATAATTGTAAATAAGGATAACCTTTTACTTTCTTTCTCTCACTTTTGGATGAATTAAATTTTTTAGTTTAGGAGAAAAAATAATCTATGCGTTTTTTTTCCTCTACTCTTTTTTTTTCTATAAGGCAAGTTCTTTCTTTATTTTCTTTCCCCCCACTTTTTTTCTTCTATCGAACGGACTTTAATGGTTCATTTGGTAGGAGACAAAAATTGGAAGAGAGAAAAAAAAATAGAAAAAAGTGTAGGAAAAAGATATATATTTTTTGTTCTCTTGTTTGATATGAAAAAAAAAAATTGGAAGAAAATAAAAGTGAAGGGATTACTTTTCTTCCCTAACCAAAGATGAAAAATTCCTCCAAAAGTGAAAAAAAAAGTAGAAGGAAAAGTGAATGCTTATCCTATAGGAGTTGTATTATTTTAAAATAGTTCACGAAGCGAAATGGTAAATAAATATTTTTAGAGGATATAATTGGTAAAATTTATATTTTTTTCTTCCTTCCACTTTTACTTTCATATCAAACAAGGACAATTGTATCACTTCCACTTGTCTTTTGTTCTACCTAACACACAAAAAATAATAAAATAATATTTTATTTCCATATGGATGAATATATATATATATTTGTTTTTTTTATCCTTTTACTTTTCTATCCTTCTTTACTGTCCAAATGGAGCCTAACATATTGTTTGGAAAGGGGGAAGAATTGGGAGAAAGAAAAAAAGTGAGAAAAAATTGGAAGAAAAATAAAAAATAATGGTGTTTGGAAAGGGGAAGGAAAAATGGAGAAGAAAAATTTTAAAGAAAAATTAATGTGGCTCCCGCTAAAAAATTATAATCCTAACAGTTGGTGAAAAATGGAGAGTTTTGAAAAAAAATTGAAAAATTTATCTAACTATCCCTAAAAAAAAGTTAAACATTAATTATATTTTAAAAAAAAATCAAAGACTAAATAGTAATTATACATTTATTCCACAAACAAAAAATAATTAATTATTTAACTTTTTTTTTTTTTCTTATTTTTTGGTCATTCAAAGAAGAAGAAAAAAAATTTAGCTTCACATACATTTTCTTTTTTCTCAAATTTTTTTTCTCACTATAAAACTTTCCAAACACACTATAAAGTAGTATAATTAATTACGAAGATACTAAAGGAGTGATTAATTACGAAGGTAGACAATCGTACTTTGATATCAGTTCGACTATAGAAACTCAAATCGAACTCATATATAACAACTTGCAATCAAGTGATTACATGTGTACAAATTTTTGCATTTAAGTCTTTACCTTTTGTGGTTATTGCAATCAAAACTTGATATGCATATGATCCAACGTTGTAAATGGTTTGAGTTAATAAAATTAAGAACTCATGAGTTCCCGTGGCAAACCTAATTACAGCTAGGTACGCGATTGGAACTTGTGATATCTTAAGCATGTCAGGCGTGATCCTATTGCTCAATCTCATGATTCATCCATCACATGCAGAGAGATCAATTCCATTATTTCCTTATGATTACGTATATTTTTTCGTCATCATTCCTCCGGTTTCCATCCATATGCTATCATCACCTCTGCAGAACCTCATGAGCTGTTAGACAAATCTGAGATCATGTGCTTGCCCACACCATTATCTGAATGTGGGGTCCAGCCTAGGGGATGGAACTATTTGCTACTGTAAAAAAGCAAAGTTCCAACTTTTATAATTATTAAAGAAAAATTCTACTTTAGCTTCCAAATTACAAACTCTTGTCATTCAATTTAGGATTATTTTGTTTTAGGATCTTATGTAATGTTAAAATTTTGTGTTCAAATCTCCATATTATCTAAAATAGGGTTTGAATTTCGTCATGACAGCTGACTTGGCTGATCGTCGAAAATGAAGACAAACGTAAATTTTAAATATAATACGAGACCCAGATTGCGTGATTTCGATTAATTATTTAGTTTTGAATGGTGAAAGTGATGTGACTTAGATTAATTAATTAGTTTTATCATGAGCAATCGAAAATGAGACTTGTAACATTCTTGTTTGCTTCTATCATGATCACATCAACCACACAATCCTACTAGTGCTAGCTTCGATGGAGAACTTCATGGCATCGTGTATCGTCAGATATATCTCATCCCATTATTGAATGTTTGGAACTCAAAAGTCCCGGAGGATTATGTGGATGCTGAGATAATGATAGAAGCAAACAACAATTTCACAAATCTCATTCTCCATTGGTCATGAAAAACTAAATTAATCAGATCACACAACCTTCATATATATTCCGTTTAGTTTTAGGGTATAATATTCAAAATTAATTTGCATTTAGGTCTCCATTTTTGATTGTCAACCCAAGTCATTCAACCGTTAGGACGAAATCCAAATCCTCTTGTGGACAATATGTAAAACATAAATTTTTAATATTATACGAGATCCTAAAACTAAATAATCCTTCAATTTAGTTAGTTCTGTTGTAGACTAGGCTGGAGAACATACTAAAACTTGTGTCATGTTTAAGTTCGACTCGATGATAGCCAAGCATGTTCAAACCAAACTCATTTATTTATTAGACCAGCTCGACTCAGTGCCTGACTTTAGATGTTGAGAATTGATTCAAATTCTAAAGTGGTACTCTTAAAACTTAATATCGATATACTTTTTTTTATGGACGATGATACAATAGTATTATCAACACAAAATTCAAAATATAAATAATAAACAATAAATATAATATAATATAATATAATATAATATATGTCATAATAAATACTAATAAAATTAAATATGTTGCAAACAAATACAAAATTAAATTAGTGTTCCAAACAAATTAATTAATTAATTAATGTTTGAGGTAGTTCATATGATAATAATAAGCAGGGAGGTAAAAATTACAACTTGTTATGTTGTTTAATAACCTCCAAGGGAACCGAGAGAGAGAGAGAGAGAGAGAGATGGACAAAAATGGAAGTGCAGAGGAGATTGACGATAGAAGGGTAGAGAAGAATGGGAGCGTCAGACTGTTAGAACAACGCTTGGAGAGATAATTTTGATAGCGACTGCACCCAATTTACTTTATTCTGATAAACCGCCTTGCCTCTTGGTATTCTAGACTTTCTAATATATGACGTTTAGATATCCTAATAAATTTTTTTATGCGGACTAAAATGGCTAGAATGAGTATGTTGGACCTTTGTCTAGAATTGGATTTACATAAAGTTAATAGTATATAAAAAATTTGCTTTCCTCTATGTCATGTCCCAGAACCAGAATACTGGAGAGCGGGAGCCGACAAAGCCACCTACGTATACCAGAGTTCTCTAGTACCCCGAGATACGGTCACTAATGTAACGTCCCGATCCCGCAAGGGTCAATCGTCCTCACTTAGATCTTTTGTGGAACAGATCGTCCTCGCTTGGGCGTGATGTCGTGCGAGCCTGGAGTTGCGCTCGCACAAGACAAGAAAGTGCAATGTTAGTAATCCATTTAAAACACAAGTTAGAAAACACATTCACAAAAAAATGAACACAAATTATAGGAAGAAAACAAGCTTTTCATTGATAATTCAGAGTAATTTACATAGTGTTTATGTTTGATGCGCCTCTCGTCTACATTGATTGCATTACAAAAAAAAACTCAAAAGGTAGGACATGCTCCATCAGATAAGCTTTGTCGTCCGTACATTACGTCCTTGTATAGATTGAAAATTAATCCTCCAAAATGAACTGGCTTCAACTATACTTCAAAATAGAAAAGCTTCTAACGCCTCCTCGTCTATCCACTAGTGTTTCATACCCTAAGTGCCTAATATATTTGCCCACAATAGTGGGTCAATACTCAGCTGTACTAGTGAACGGGATGAACCCACTCGCCTGAATCAATACTTGCTTATTAGGGGCGAGCATGCATGCATTAGTATGATCTTGCTATTAAGAACTAAGTGAATTCAGTTCATATCAGTTTCATAATTTTAGAGGAAACATAACATAGAAACCATATAAAACATCGGTCGCTTACTCAACCAATGTGCTCCTTCCCTATACGGAAACACGAGTATACTTACCATCTGCACAAGACAATAGATTAGCATGTGTTCTATCTATATGTAGTCATTGATATGATCGACACCATGGGGACTTATCCAAGGCAATGTGGTACGCCCTATCAGCCCGGCTAGCAAGCCATGCTGAAGGTCCTGCAATGTATCGCACCAAGCACGATCAAATATTTTCCCCCGGGTCGACACGATTCCAGTCCTCCGGAATACCGTTTCGAGAAAATGCCAAACCTTGTGCACAAGTTGTCCCAGACCATGCAAATGCATGAAAAGTTCAACTATCATACAATGCATGAGATAAAACAGAATAAGTAAAGTAGAAATATATATACTTATAAACAGTTCATATTTTCTCGAAGTCGTGTTCCGATTTTGGTGTCCCGTGGGACCAAACTCTCTAAGGTACCAGGTCGCAACCAATATTCCATATGTCATATTCCATCAAGCAGTTCCTTGGTTTCGAACCACAACTTCCCTCTTCATTGCAAAGCTCGTATTATAGATCGTTTATATTCATATACAAGTTAGTCTACAATTCCCATGTTCCTTTCTCAGTGGTAGGCACGCGTTGTAGCTAAGAATTTCCTAGGCGTTCAGCCGGGCATCATCGATTGAGCGTTTAAAATATTAGAGATATGGACGTGAAGAAGTAGGAAAGAATGGTCCAAACCACCCACCGATTAAAGAAAGTGCTGAAAGAAGAAATTTTGCCTAGCGACGATCAAGCGTCAATTACGTAGACCTGCAATAACACGAGCATCAACTTAGAATCCTTTTGCCTATCCTTCCTCCCAAAATTCCCAAGAACCAAAGCTCCAAGCGAGAAAGCCAATAGCGAAAATCAAGCAAATTGAAAGCAACACCAAATCAAAATCCTAAAGCGAAATCAATAAAATCAAGCTACAAATCACAAAAACTATGGACTCGTTTTAATAGAGGCCTATCCATGAGTTGGAAAGGATTATCGTATTTTTCTGTGGTAAGAGGAAGCTGAAGATTCTAAATACCAAGTTACGACTCAGACAGACTAGCCACAAGCCCAATTATATATTGCGCATCCCGGTCGAAACTGGATTTGTGGTACTACATAATATACCACTAAGAAAAAATTTATCCCAAAACTTAAGAACAAGGTCTTACCTCCGATTGAACGAACAATGAAGGGTACTTCTCCTTCATCTTTGACTCCATCCCCACGTTGATTCTTCCATCGAAGGGTTCCACCATAACACGCGAACCAAGAACATTGTTCAGTTCTGCAGTACCTTCTACTATGATCCAAGATCTGCACAGGCTCCTCTGAGTACGATAAGTCTGTTCTTAGCTCCAATATATCAAAACTAATTATATGACTCGGATCATGCATATACTATAAAAGTTGAGATATGTGGAAAATATCATGCACTGCAGCCAGGGTAGGGGGTAGTACAATCTGATAGGCCACAACTGCCACTCGCTCAAGTATCTTAAAGGGGCCAACAAATCTGGACTCAATTTTCTCTTAATACCGAAGCGCATCACTCATCACATCGGTGTCACCTTCAAGAAGATGTAATCCCCGACCATAAACTCCAAGGGTATTCGATGAGCATCGGCGTAGCTCTTCTATCGGCTCTGCGCAGTGCGGAGTCTTTTCTGAATCAAGCAAACTTTTTCAATGGTCTACTCAACCAGCTCTGGCCCGAGTACCTTTCGCTCGTCATCTTTGTCCTAGCAGATTGGAGATCGACACTTCCACCCGTAGAGTGCTTCGTACGGTGCCATCTGGATGCTCCATTGATAATTGTTGTTGTACGCAAAATCTGCTAACAATAGATGCGTGTCCCAACTAGTCTGTAGATCGATCGCACATAGACGCAATATATTTTCAAGTATCTGATTTGTCCTCTCCGTCTGGCCGTTAGTCTGGGGATGATATGTTGTACTGAACTTTAGCTTGGTGCCCAATGCAGACTGTAGGCTAGTCCAAAAATGAGATAAGAAACGTCCATCGCAATCCGATACGATTGAGGCAAGTACTTCATATAGTCGAACAATCTCGTCAATGTAAATCTACGCTAACCGGTCGACGCTCCATGTATCTTTGATAGGAAGGAAGTGAGCAGATTTGGTCAAACGATCAAATATGACCAAAATTGCATCATGCCTCCACGGCGTCTTTGGAAAGCCCATGATGAAATCCATAGCATTGTTCTCCCATTTTTACTGGAGAATAGTGAGGTTCTGCAGATCCCCGCCAGGCCTCTAATGTTCAGCTTTCACCTATTGATATTCCATATACAGTGACATAAAGGTCACCACATCCCGCTTCATACCTTGCCACCAAAAGGTCATGCACAAGTCCTTGTACATCTTGGTGCTCCCCGGATGTAAAAAATACTTCACATAGTGCGCCTCTGTCATAATTTTTCTTCGAAGTTCTAGATCGCTAGGAACGTATAATCTTTCTTTCACCTGTAGGTTCCTATCTTCGCCTTCTAAAAATTCAGACGTCTTTTCCGTCGAGATCAGCTCACACATCTTCGTTAGGAAATGATCAACCTTCTGAGCCGACTTGATTCTATCATGCAAACTCGGATCAAGATGGAGTGCGGCCAGCTGCATCCCTTGATGTCGAACTCAAAATTCGATGTCCATCACCTCTAGATCCTGAAGCAGACGGTTATTTATGGATAGCAAGCCCACGTGCTTTTGACTCAGAGAATCAACAATAATGCTTCCCTTGCTCGACGTATATACGATCGTCAGGTCATAGTCCTTTATCAGTTCTAGCCAGCGTCGATGTCGGATGTACAGTTCTTGTTGGGTGAATAGGTACTTGAGGCTCTTGGGGTCTGTGTAGATTTTGTAATCAATACCATATAGATAATGCCACCACAACTTCAGTACGAACACAATTGCCGCTAATTCCAAGTCATGTGTTGGGTAGTTTTTCTTGTGCGGCTCCAATTGTCTTGAGGCGTACAATATCACCTTGTACCTCTACATGAGAACACACCCTAAGACGAGTCCCGAAGCATTGTTGTATATCTGAAACTTTTTACTCCATCAAAAATTGCAAGTATTGGAGATGAAATGAGCCGTTGCTTTAGCTCCTGAAAGCTTGGTTCACAATTGTCACTCCGCTTGAATGCAATCCCTTTATGAGTAAGGCGAGTTAAAGGCGAGGCCAATTTAGAAAAATCTTTTACGAACCTATGGTAGTATCCCACTAGGCCCAGAAAGCTACAAGCTTCACTGGCTGACGTAGGTTGCCTCCAATCCACCACCGCCTCGATCTTCTTTGGGTCTACGAAGACACTTTCTGTAAATATAAAATATCCAAGGAATGCCACGCTGCTCAACCATAACTCACACTTGCTGAGCTTGGTGAACAACCGAGGCTCCCGTAACATCTGCAGCACGATCTTCAAGTGTTCCTTGTGCTTCGTCACATCCTTGGAATAAATTAATATGTCATCAATAAACACGACTACAAACTTGTCTACGAATTGCCGGAATATACGGTTGATCAGATCCATGAAAGCTACTGGGGCGTTCGTCAAGCCGAACGATATTAAAAAAAATTATAGTGTCCATATCGGGTTCAGAATACTGACTTGGGGACGTCATCGAATTTGATCTTCAACTAATGGTGGCCCGACCTGAGATCAATTTTAGAGAATACTATCGCTCCATGTAGCTGATCAAACCGGTCGTCTATCCTCGGTAATGGGTACTTGTTCCACACGGTAGCATTATTCAGTTCTCGGTAGTCTATGCACCACTACATGGATCCGTCCTTCTTCTTTACGAACAACACCAGATCTCCCCACGGAGAATCACTTAGACGAATGTATCCATGGTCCAACAAATCTTGTTATTGCACCTTCAGTTCCTTTAGCTTTGTTGGGGCCATTCGGTAGGGTGCCTTCGATATCGACCGCGTATCCGAAAAGGTGTCAATGGAGAATTCGATCTCTCGATCAGGAGGTATTCCAGGAAGCTCATTCGGGAACAGGTCGGGGAAATCTGCTATGATCTCAGCTTGAGCTGCATCTGCACATTCTCGCCTAGTGTCTCAAGCAGAGGCTAAGTACCATTCACAGTGCGAATACAACATGTGCCTAGCCGTAACTGTTGATAGCACCATCGCCGCCTTCTGGGCAGCACTGCACGAATAATAGAACTCTGCTTCTTCGGGTAGACAAAATATGACTCGCTTCTCCGCGCACTCGATCGTTGCATGGCAAGCACCCAACCAGACCATCCCGAGAATAATATCATATTCCTAAATTTCTAAAACAATGACATCTAAGGAAAGCTTCCTGCCTCTGATACAAATGTAGTTGTCCCTAAAGATCGCATTGGCGGGCATGTCGACTCCCGAAGGGGTACTCATGCATAGATTCATATTCAATAGTACAGAAGCTAATTTATTCTCAATAATGAAATTAGCAGGTATGAAACTATGCGTAGCACCTGAATCGAATAAAACTCTAGCGGGAAAATCTTTGAAAAGTAAGGTACCTGTCACAACCATGTCGGAGGTAGATGCCACTCCCGAGTTAATGCATAGACTCGCCCTTGGGCACCCTAGCATTGTGGGTTCACTAGTATAGCGTCGGTGCCATGAGCTGGAGGTCCCCTATTTTGGTTCGATTGGTGTCTGACGATCGACCATCCGTCTCGACAGTCAAATAATTTATGGTCCAAGTGACCATATTTTAAATATCACACGACTCGTCACTCCAATGCCCGATGTCCACTATTGTTGCATCTATGTCAATATAGTCCCGTTGGTGGACCCCTGTACTCAAACGTGTGCCGACGCTTTGGCGCTCCAGACCCTCCTACCTCATGAGGCCGCTTGTTAAAATTGGTGCGGGTATGCTGTATATTTGTTTTTTGAAAATTGTATCCAAAGATTTGTTCGCTATTAAGGGTAACTTCATAAAATTCTTGGTAGGTCTGGCACTTCTGATTTATGGCATCCCTATGTAGGTCGTCATTCAGACCCTTCTGAAAATGTTAGCACCACTCATGTTGGTTAGGCAAGAAGTGTTCGACAAACTTGGCGAGTCGTGTGAACATTGAATCATAGTCATAAATATACATACTTCTTTCTACCAGATTGCTAAAGTCGTCTTCCTTTTATTGCCGCAATGCCCTTGGGATATATTATTCAATGAAGTCAAATTTAAACATCTTCCAAATGATTTTACAGTTGTGATTGACATCATAAATCCCTTCTTTTGTGTCTTCCCACCAATCATGCGTCGGTAGTTCTAGTTGCACCGATGCATAAGCCACTTATTTGGACCCTTTAATGCCAACAAGTTTGAAGGGTCCTTCAAGTTTCACGATCCAACCCCTCACCACGTCCGGTTCCGCTCGCCCGTTGAACGTTGGTGGGTGCATCTTGGTGAACTCAGCCACCTTACAGGAAGTCTTAGCGGAAGGATGTACTTCCTCTGATTCGTCTTCTACCGCCACGGCTGTCGGTGTAATAGGCATCGCCGTAGCTGCGCCGTTGTTGGGTACCAAAGATGAAATCAATTACATCATAGTATCCATATGCTTTTGTTGTGCAGTAAATTATGCCTGAATCTGTGCCAGTTGAGTGGCAACCTACTGTTGCTGCGTCTCTATTAACTGCATGAGCCTCTCCGTCATATCGTTTAAACCCGCTCCTCCGTATTCTCCAAAACTTGTCGGATCATTCTGGACAGGATGAGCACTGCCTGCAGCCACAATATTTTTCTTTGCCATTGCTACAAAAGAGAATAGCTTGTCAACACTCCAAAAAATAATAATTTTTATCGATGGTCTCATTGTATAGGACAATTTATCTCATGCAGTAGACACCGAATGCATTCAATCGCAAGGCGCATCAAACTTCTAGAATATCTTTTGAAAACCCAAAGAAGTGAAACTCTACAATGATACCAACATGTCATGCTCCAATCCCATAAGAGTCGATCGTCCTCGCTTGGATCCTTTGTAAAATCGACCATCCTCGCTTAGGCGAGATGTCGTGCGAGCCTGGAGTTGCGCTCGCGCAAGGAAAGAACGTGCAGTGTTAGTAATCCATTTGAAACACAAGTTAGAAAATACATTCACAGAAAATTAAACTCAAAGTATAGGAAGAAAATATCCTTTTCATTAATAATTCAGAGTAATTTACATAGTATTTATATTTGATACGCCTCTCAGCTACATTGATTGCATTACAAGAAAAACTCAAAATATAGGGTGCACTTTATCAGATAAGCTTTATCGTCCGTACATTACGCCATTGTATAGATTAAAAATCCATGCCTCCAAAATGAACTGGATTCAACTATACTTCAAAATAGAAGAGCTTCTAACTCCTCCTCATTTTTCCACCAGCATTGCACACCCTGAGTGCCCGAAATATTTGCCGACAAACGTAGGTCAGTACCCAGTTGTACTGGTGAGCAGGATGAATCCACTCGCCTAAATCAATACTTGCTTATTAGGGGCGAGCATGCATTAGTATGATCTTGCTATTAAGAACTAAGTGAATTCAGTTCATATCAGTTGCATAATATTAGAGAAAAAATAACATAGAAACCATATAGCACATCGGTTGCTTACTCAACCGATGCGCTCCTTCCCTGCACGAAAATACGAGTATACTTACCATCTGCACAAGACAATAAATTAGTATGTGTTCTTTCTACATGCGATCATTGGTGTAATCGACACCATGGGGGCTTATCCAAGGTATTCTGGCGTGCCCTATAAGCCTGGGTATCAAGCCCCACTGATGGTCCCATAATGTATCGTGCCATGTACGATCAAATATTTTCTTCCGGGTCGATACGGTTCCCGTGCTCCGGAATACCGTTTCAAAAAATGCCAAACCTTGTGCACAAGTTATTCCAGAATATGCTAATGCGTGAACAATTCAACTATCATATAATGCATGAGATAAAACAGAAGAAGTAAAGCAGAAATATATATATACTTATGCAACAGTTCATATTTTCTCAAAGTCATGTTCCAATTTTGTGTCTTGTATGTCCAAACTCTCTGAGGCACCAGGACACAACCAATAATCCAGATGTCGCATTCCATCAAACAGTTTCTTAGTTTCGAACCACAACTGCCCTCTTTATTTTGAAGCTCGTGCTATAGATCGTGTACATTCATATACAAGTTAATCTATAATTTCTATGTTTCTTTCTTAGTAGATGGCATGCGTTGTGGCTAAGGATTTTTAGGCATTCAGTCGGGCATCATAGATTGAACGTTTGAAATATTAGGGATATGGACGTGAAGAAGTAGGAAAGAAGGGTCTGAACCACCCACCGATTAAAGAAAGTGCTGAAAGAAGGAGTCTCGTCTAGCGAAGATCAAGCATCAGTTACGCAGACCTGCAATAACATGAGCATCGAGTTAGAATCCTTTTGCCTATCCTTCCTGCCAAAATCCTTAAGAACCAAAGCTCCTAGCGAGAAAGCCAACAGCAAAAACTAAGCAAACTGAAAGCAACACCAAATCAAAATCCCAAAGCAAAATCAAGAAAATAATCAAAAAAATACGAAAAATATTGGACTCATTTCAATAGAGGCATGTCCATTAGTTGGAAGATCATCGCATTTTGTCCGTGGCAAGTGGATGCCAAAGATTCTAAACACCAAGTTACGAATCAGACAGACTAGCCACAAACCTAATTATATAGTGCACATCCCGGTCGGATCCGGATTTGAGGCACTACAATGGTTGTGAATAGACATAGGGGGTTAATACTACAAGCCATCAGATAACCTAAGTCAAGCAATCCTAGTGTCTCAATCACAAACAGGAATCCATATATATACAAAGAAATATGATCATCTGAAGCCAAATAATAAAGCGTCCCAAACCATATATATATAGCTGATCATGAAGTTAGTAATACAAAATAAAGAACTAGCAAAAGTATAAATCATACATGATCAACTCTAGCTATAGTCTAGAATATGTTAATCATGCCATGCCCAGTAGGCAATGTATTAAGTCCAAAATACGAACTAACAGGTGCTCGGGGCTAAATGCCACAAAAGAATTATGTACAATTAGTGGGAGAACAAGATAGAAACCCACTCAATCGGTTTGGTGCTCCGCGTGGTCACCATCCTCAGAAATGTAAGAAAGATCCTCTGGCACCGCTACCGTATCTGGCCAAGAAAAATCATGTGGAGTCGGACCTAAAATAGCAAGTACCAAAAGGAGGCCAATCTATGAAGTAAAGCCAATAATACAACATAGAGCTGCAAGATCCTAAGCAACATGTAACTAGTAGAAAATTTTGAAGTGCATCAGGAAACAAGAAAATTAAAATAGGAAACCTGTAAATAAAACTGGATGGGTGACATGTACAGGATCAGGTAAACATATACGGGAACATGCAAGGTAAACATATACAAGATCATCCAAGGTGAACATATACATATAGGTAAACTGTTACATGTAGTATATACAGTGTACTGGGCAAGAAAAGTAAACGAAAAAAAATAGTACAGTATCGGGATTATGGCAAGAACAAGAAAAGTAAAATAAACTGGAAAAAATCTAATATAAGAGTATAGTAATAAATGGACTCCATCCAACAATCATGGCCAAGCAAAAAGTACGGCTTGCTATGTTAGCTAACTAGGGTTATCACAAGTGCTAATTACTAACAAGATATAATAACTGAGAATTTTTTGGTTGCATGCCCTACAGTCTATCTAAGCTATCAAGACTATAAAATAATCAAAGATGTACTGGTGCCCCTTGTCCGCCATTGCAAGTTTTGAACGTTGAAATAACAAACAAAGAAGTACACACAGATCCTAAACATAAAATCTAAGTACAATAATTTGATCTGGGTAGTGACGATGGAGCTTGAGCGCGGCAGCGTCTCTTTTACTTTGTTGTCAGTCTGATGAGGGAATAAAGATGCTATCTTCTCTTCTCTCTCTTGAGCTTGTGTGCACGTTCATAGCTAGCCGGAGGGTAGTGGGGTATGCTACCCTTGCTATTTATAGACATCCTGCTGACGAGCTATAGGTGTCGCATATGCCTCTGTTTGGTGGCCGTATAGGACTCATTCAACAGATTATGGTTATCACTACAGTCGTATGCCACAGAAGGATACCAAATGGTCTTGGTTACGATATATTGTTGAAGAGATCTCGGGATTATTGTGTGCGTGACTTGGTCAGCTGGACACGTAGTCAACACTGATTGTGCGAGAAATCATCTTCGGTTGCGACAGTAAAGATCCTGTAAGTCAAGAGCCGTATAACATATTGGTCGTATATCGTCATGGCCGCATGCGTGCTCTCATTTGGCCTTGTTCTAGTCGCATAATGATGAGGCCACATGGGTATATAGCCATTTTCAAGCTCTCATCTGGCCTTGGTCGGATGGACACTCTGGTCGCAAGATAACGAGACAGCTTGGGCATGTAGCCGCATATGAATGGGCACGTAGTATGGCACATCTTTCAAGGCCATTAATGATTTGATGTGACCTTTTGTCTATTCTTGAGCCGTTATCTTCACAAATCTCGAAGCATCTTAGTGTGACAAGTGATGTGTCAGAGTCTAACAGTCATCGAATGCTGTATCAGGGGGGTTTATGTGGCCTCTCTGTTCTGTGGTTGTTCAGGCCGCATAGAGTATAATATGCGGCTTCTAGATCTTTGGTTGACTAAGCTTCATGTGGCTTCTCTACGACTTGGTTGTTCAGGCCATATATGGCGTCTTTGCGGTTTGATTTCATGTTTGAGGGGACATGACCTCTATGCGGCCTGCATAATTTTTCATGCATCTAAAATACTCCCTTTAAAGTTTCCAAAACGACTAGTTTGGAATACTTTCAAAGAAGCATGGTCGAGCGCTATTGGCCGCATATATAGGGCATGTATCACTACCATATTTTCTAGGAAAGGATATTTTAGTAATTTCATAATAAATTAAATATTGTGCGTATTAAATAATTATTTATTGTATTATTTAATTGTTTTTAGATATTAGTTATTTATTTTGGACTTGTGTTAGTGGACCTAACTAGTTTAGTTTAGGACCAACATGTATTAATTGTTAGAATTTAGCCCAACTAGAAAGCCCATGGATTAGGAGGATGATTAATTTAATTAAACCATTAGACTAGAAGCTTCCCTCCTTAATTATTTCTTCATGAGAGGCCCCAAGGGGTATAATGGATATTACATGGTGACTTGAGGAAGGGGTAAGGGGGCCGGCCTATTAAAGATGGGGGAAATTGTTTCTCTCTCCACTTTTTATTTGAAAACTAGATCTAGAATTTTTCAACCAAATTCCTTCATTCCCATATTATTTTCCTACCAAATTTTATCCTAATTCCTTTCCAAATCACTATTAGAGACTAGTGGAGCAAGGATCTAGAAGTAGAAGCAAGGATCTACAAAGAGGAGCAAGGATGTACAAATTGGAGGCCAATTTTATCACATTTGGAGGTTTTATTGGGAATCCATCTTCCAATAGGTATAATTAAGTTTTCTCTTTAGTTTAGGTTCTAAATTTGAGATTTAACCATGAGAAATTGACCCATATGCATAGGTTACCCATAGGATTTGGTTTTGTGTTCATACGAGGCCTATTGTGAAAGTTATGATACTTTTTGTGTCAATTTTGAGAGAATTTCGAGATTGACATTTGTTGTGTATGTCAATTAATTCTATAGATCAATTTGGCATGTGCTTGTGTGTTTGGGGCTAGTGTAGTGTCCACAATTGGGTACGTATAGGTCGTATCCCAACAATTTGGTGATACGAGTTGATTTGGGGATTTTTTCCTCCGACACGGGACTTTGACCATGTCACATTTTGACACGGACACGTAGATATGTGTTTAACTCTTCATATTGTTCATAAATAATATACTAGACTTGTTCGTGTCCTTCAGGATACGTTTGGATGTGTGGTGGACTCGTCTCGCAAGCGTATCCTAAATCTAGTGGGATACGGGTGAGATATGCTCCATGTGTTTGTGCAATTATTTCTAGATCTATTTATCTTTTGTTCTTAGTTATTGTGATATATATATATATATATATATATATATATATATACTAATGTGTCATAGATCTATATATCTATGTGTATATATATATATATATATATATATATATATATATATATATATATATATATATATATATTATGTAGCTATTCTTCTACACATATAAGATCTAGTATATATTGTGTATATATATATATATTATAGTATATGTATATGTATATGTTATGTGTAGTTATATATATATATTTTGTTATATATATACTTATATGTTATATGAATATATATTGTGTATGATTATATATACCTATACGTATATGTGTTGTTGTATATGTGTTACTATATATATTTATGTTATTGTTATATGTATTTATTAGGTACATATATATGTATGTGGAGAAGTATGTGTGTATATATATTTATTAGTTGTGTATATATATTGTATTATATATATATATATATATATATATATATATATATATATATATATATATATATATATATATTATGTGGGAGAGGCGACAACAGCTTTAGTGATGGTTCCAGCGTCAGAATAGCTGCAGCATAAACAACAACAACAGCCACAACAGATTTAGCAACAACAGCCACACAACAGCAGCAGCAGGGAAATAGTAGCAGTAGTAGCGACGGCTGCAGCAGCAGCAGCAACAGCGACAGCAGCAGGAAACTGTCACGAAAATATCAGTGGTATCAGCAGCTTTCAGCGACTGTCGGCAGGGTTTTTAATGACAGATCTACGATTTTAAATAGATATTATGTATTTAAATATAATATATATATATATATATATATATATATATATATATATATATATATATATATTCATAATTGTTAATTGTGTTTAGAATACCATATTTATAATATTTAGTTGTTAGCATATATTATTTATGGGTAGTTAGTATAAACAAGGTATTGGTTATTACCTTGAAATACCAAGGTAAGTATCAAGGTATTTGGAGATACATAAGGTATTGGGTTTGGGTATCAAGATTATGGTTTAATGTTGTCATACCAAGTTGGTTCGAAACCAAGGTATCCATTTAATGTTTATAATTAGAATTTTATATATATTAATTTTTGTTTGATATGTATATGTGATGCTTTAGCTTTTTTTTTACGTATCCTGAAATACGGTATCCTTGTATCCTAATATATAGCTTTTATGACCTACTCTAGTGTTTGAACCCAATATTCTTGAGATAGACTCGTGCAATCTAGAAATAGGTAGTTTGGCATAATTGACCATAGTTTGACCATAATTGACCATAGTTTGACTTATAGTTGACCTTTTGACTTAGAATTGACTTGTTAACCTAGAAGTTGACTAGTTTAACTTATTTTCTTTCTGAAGCCTTGTATTGATGTTATATTCCATATCTAGGTCTTCGAGGCACCATATCAGACATCTGTGAGACTGTTCATTGGACTTCAGGCGAGTACATTCTCTGATTGTTTCTTATTTATGATATCCTCTATGTTCATTGTATCTAGTATAGATATCCATGTTTTTTGACACGATAGTTACATGGATTGGTATATCCGGATCTCGTCATAAGATATTGTTCGTTGTATATGGTGTATCTTGTGCAAGTCTTGTTTCATTGATTATCATGTGCACGTACAGACACTGATTCATGGGAAGATTTGCTACCTTCTTAGAGAATCCCGTGCCATAGCATACCATGGTTGGATCTATTATACCAGTCGGGATGGAGAGTATTTTAGTGTAGATATGTGATCAAACCCTCCTTGTATCAAGTCTTCTTCTTGAATAGTGTTAATCATACACCGCACATATGATTAGCCAGACCATAAATCTTTTATCATGTTCCCAAGCCGATCACATGTTAAAGCTAGTACTCACAAACTTAGTCATTAGTATTCTTGTTCATTGTCATGTTGCTCATTATTATATTTATTCCAGTATTGCCTTATTGTATATATCTCTTGTATCTATTGTGCATCTTGTATATTCACATCTATTTACTGTTACAAAGTTTTTATTATTGATTAGAACTGCTGTTAGAGATGTACTCTGCTCCTTTCCTGACTGGATATATTTTTTCCAGATGACACTGAGGACTGGTACCCTACTCATTATGGACCTCAGGATGTTGTGGGTTTAGAGTCAAAGACCCGGTCTCAGGAGGGACTTATCCCAACTGAGACAGATGACCCGAATTTAGTAGCTTCTTAGTATTCTTGTACTAGATTTGTCTCCAGCTTATTTTTGTAGTATTATTTTAGACTCATTGATGTTATTATTTTAGACTCATGAGTTGTATGTGACTATTTTATTCTGTATCATATTCGTGCTCGTTTCCATCTTAGATCTGTGATTGAGTATATTATTATTTTTGGTGGCTCATTATATTGCTAGATAGATTACCCAGACAACGTTCTACCGCTGATTCTGCGGCATAGGCTGGGCGTTGTTCCTGACTTGCATCCCTACATCGGGTGCGGGTTGTGACACATTTTTAGTGGTGGCCCATACAGGTCAGGCTTCGAAAGTTGTA
Source organism: Iris macrosiphon (assembly GCA_036927795.1). Lineage (NCBI taxonomy): Eukaryota > Viridiplantae > Streptophyta > Magnoliopsida > Asparagales > Iridaceae > Iris > Iris macrosiphon. The sequence goes on from JAYESA010000001.1 coordinate 67,592,364, forward strand.
CGATGTTGTGGTAGTGTGACAACTTAGTTGTACTACTGCAAGCTTGTGTCAGGATATAGGATATAGGCTATAGGCTGAGAATACTCAATCACATATAGGAAAAATTCTTTTGATTTGTTCAACTATTCTCCTTTGTAATTAATATTTGATCTTTAAACTGTCCTTTCCTTGAGTGTCTTACATCATATGCCATATTGATTCTTTCTTTCGCTTTGTCTCAGGATGCTGCTAAGACTAGATTGCAACAAAGGAGAGCAACTTTTGAGAGGTCTGCGACATCCCGAGGGCCTGTACTAGTCACTTCTCCGGTGATTGGAGTGTCAGCTGCTTTCAGAGGTCCACCACCTACTCAGAGGACTGTGCCAGCTGTATCTGAGGGGCTTCCACCTCCACCTTCCGTGCTAGCAGAGACGACACAGATATTTACACTATTTCGTGAGATGCTCGAGGCACAGAGGGCACAGTCTGAGGCATATCAGAGGCAGACCGACATTTTATGGCAGGGCATCGAGAGTGCTCATCAGCTTGCTCATGCCGTAGTAGAGGTAGGAGTTCCGGTCCAGCAGCAGGTTGCTTCTAAGGTTGCTCAGCTTCGCCAGGCAACATTCAAGACTTCAAGAAGCTGGAGCCTAGGGTCTTCAAGGGGACGGAGGACATCATCTATGCTGATGATTGGCTTGAGGACATTAAGCGTCTTATGAGGGTGTCCCGTCTTTTTGAGGATCTGAAGGTTGCGCAGTAATACTTCAACTGTTCGACGTCGCCCGTACTTGGTTCAGGAATGAGCCGGTTCTTGTTGACGCGGGACAGTCATGGAAGGTATTCAAGGACCTCTTCAAGAAGAAGTTCTTTGCTTGGGCAGACATGCTAGACTTAGGGAGGCAGTTTGAGAGCCTCATTCTGGGAAGCATGTTTGTGGAGGAATACGCTGCAGAGTTCGGCAGGTTAAGCCGATTTGCAGAGTATTTGGTGAGAGAGCCGGAGGTTTGGGCTATTCATTTCCGTGAGGGTCTAAACTTGGAAATGAAGATCCTTATTCCATATTTTTATGAGACATACTCGGAGATACTTGCGGAGGCATGCAAGGTTGAGCGGGAGTTAGGTTTGAAGCCCAAGAGAGACCGTGATTCTTTTTTGGGGGCCAACAGCAGTGCAGTATCTGCCAAACATCCTCTTTTCCAGTCCAGGCCTTCCAGCAGCCACAGCAGCACCAGACTCCAGCTCGGGCACCATTTTACCAAGCACCACAACAACAGAGGCAGTTACAGCAAACTTTCTGCCACTATTGCAAGAAGTCCGGTCATATCTAGAAAGTTTACATGAGGAGGTTGGAAGTTTGTTTATATTGTGCTACTGAAGGGCATTAGCTGAGGGAGTGTCCTTCCAATCCTCGTCGTGCAGTTCAGGGAGCAGCTTCAGCTCCGAGGGCACAGACGAGACCACCTGCAGTACAGCCGAGGGGACTGCTTTCGACACAGTAGTAGCGTTATGTCCAGTATCAGCAGCAGGGAGGTGCATGTCAGGGATGAGCATTTGCTATGACCATCGAGGAGGACGAACCCACCGGAGATGTCATCGCAGGTTCTATTCTTCTTGATTCCATTCCAGCTTTAGCTTTGTTTGATAGTGGTGCTTTCCATAGTTTTGTATCTGTTTCTTTTGCTCTAAAGCATGGTTTGATAGCTGAGTCTTTGCTTACGACTTCCAAGATCATGACCGGGGGAGGCATTATCCTGGTTAATGATATTTGTAAGAATCGGAGAGTTACTCTAGGAGGCCGGGAGTTGAGTGCATGTCTACTTGTAATGCCACTTTCGAGCTACGATATTATACTCGGGATGGATTGGTTGAGTAGGCACCGTGCTAGTATAGATTATAGAGGAGGTAGAGTTTTGTTGGGTCCGTCAGGAGAGCCAGAGTTTGAGTTTGCTAGAGGAACTGCGGAGCAGGAAGAAAATATTATTTGTGGAGCTATAGTGGAAGACAATGAGTTGCCGTATCCCTTGATAGCAGAGTTCTTGGATGTGTTTCCTGAGGAATTGTCTGGGTTGCCGCCAGATCGAGATATTGAATTCTCCATAGACTTGGTGCCAGATGCAAAACCAATTTCGTAATATGTCTATAGAGTAAACAACAACGAGATGGTCGAGCTGAAGAAGCAGGTGGACAAATTATAGGATAAGGGGTTTATCAGATCGAGTTCTTCACTGTGGGGAGCCCCGGTATTGTTTGTACCATAGAAGGATGGATCAGTGCATATGTACATTGATTACAGGGTATTGAATAATCTCACTATCAAGAATAAGTATCCTTTGCCATGGATTGATGATCTGTTCGATCAGTTGAGTGGTCCCAAGGTATTTTCTAAGATAGATTTGAGATCAGGCTACCACCAGGTGAAGGTGAAGCCAGAGGACATACCGAGGACTGCTTTTAGGACACGGAATGGTCAATACGTGTTTATGGTGATACTGTTTGGGTTGACTAATGCACCGGCAGTATTTATAAACTTGATGAACAAGGTGTTCCATCAGTACCTTCAGAAGTTCGTGGTAGTGTTCATCGACGACATACTCATATACTCGAAGACACCAGAGTAGCATGAAGAGCATTTGTGAATTGTGTTGCAGGTGTTGAGGAAGGAGAAGCTGTATGGAAAGTTGTCCAAGTGTGAGTTCTTCCTAGACGAGATGGAGTTCTTGGGGCATGTTGTGACTGGTGATGGTATTTCAGTGGATCCGAAGAAGATCGCAGCAGTGGAATATTGGAAGACCCCGAGTTTGGTAGCAGAGATCAGGAGTTTCTTGGGATTGGCCGGTTACTACAGAAAGTTTGTGCAAGATTTTTCGACGATTGCCGAGCCGATGACTAGACTCACCAGGAAGGATATAGAGTTTATTTGGACGGAGGATTTCCAGATTGCTTTTAAGGAATTAAAGAAGAGGTTGACGTCTGCTCCTATTTTGACGTTGCCATCAGGGTCTGGAGGTTTCACTATTTATAGTGATGCATCGGAGAAATTTTTGGGTTGTGTTCTTCAGCAGAATGGAAAAGTGATTACATATGCATCCAGGCAATTGCATCCTCATAAGAAGAACTATCATACCCATGATTTGGAGTTGGCAGCAGTCATCTTTGCCCTAAAGTTGTAGAAATACTATTTGTACGAAGAGCGTGTGGAGATCTTCACAGACCACAAAAGCTTGAAGTATATTTTCACGCAGAAGAAGTTGAATATGAGGCAGCGTCGATGGTTGGAACTGATAAAAGATTTTGATATATCTTTGTAGTATCATCCTGGAAAAGCTAATATAGTTGTCGATGCTTTGAGTAGGTATCCGGTAGCTATGTTCTTGACGCATGATTGATATTTGTTGGAGGACTTGGAGAGCTTAAGAATTAAGGTGATAGTTCCTGGTTGTGCTATGCAGATGTGGGGATTGGAGATACATTCAGATTTGATGGACAGGATCAAGATAGCCCAGTATGAGGATATATCTCTGAGGAGCATCAGAGCTCAGGTAAGAGCAGGATTGGAGGATGAGTTCACCATTACGGAGGATGAACCTTTACGGCATGGAGTTAGATTATGTGTGCCTAGTGGGGAGCTGCGTGAGGAGGTATTGCTGGAAGCGCATCGATCTCAATATTCCATGCATCCAGGTGCCAATAAGATGTATCAGGATATGCGAGAGAGTGTGTGGTTGTATAGCATGAAGAGAGAAGTGGCATAGTTTGTATCCAGATGCTTAGTGTGCCAGCAGGTGAAAGCCGAGAGGCAGAGGCTAGGAGGTTTACTTCAGCCATTATCCATTCTAGAGGGGAAGTGGGAGCACATTAATATGGATTTTATGTCCGGACTTCCACGATAGAGATGTCACCACTTGTGTACTAGATTTCTGGTATTCTTGGGAGGACCATCTCTATTTGGTAGAGTTTGCTTATAACAACAGCTACCAGGCTAGTATAGAGATGTCACCATTTGAAGCTCTGTACGGTCGGAGGTGTCGTACTCCCTTATCATGGGACGGTGTTGGAGAGAGAGTTTTGCTTAGGACAGAGATGATTATGGATATAGCGGAGAAGGTTTAGCTGATCAGAGACAGACTTCGTGTGGCGCAGGACAAACAGCGGCATTCGACCGATAGCCACCGGGGACCTTTGGAGTTCAAGGTATACTTTAGATTTTATTTTGTGCTTATTATTGGTTGTTTGTTATAGATTAAGCTCTTAAGGTTGTGTTTTGTTCTAGGTGGGTGGTTTGGTGTTTCTAAGGATTTCTCTGTCACGAGGCACGATTCGCTTCGGTGGAGGCGGGAAGCATAGTCCGTAATTCATCGGACCTTTCACTATTCTAGATAGGGTCGATATAGTTGCTTATAGACTAGACTTGCCACCTGCATTGGAGAAAGTGCATAACGTATTTCACGTGTTGCAGTTGAGACAGTACGGGGCAGATTCTAGTCATGTGTTGGATCACTGGGAGATAGGGGTGGGCCCTACTCTTAGATATCTAGACCAGCCAGTTGAGATTCTGGATCGGAGAGGGAAGGTGCTGAGGAACCAGACTATTCCTTTGGTATGCGTCGCATGGAGGCATCGCTCTCCAGGGGAGTCTACCTGGGAGAGAGAGGATGAAATGCGAGAGCGTTATCCATATTTATTTGTGCCTTGAGGTATGTTCTTTCATAATTAGTTCTATTCATTAGTTCTGTTCTTTTGTTATATTCTGTTATTTTTCTGGGGTAGTTTTCGTCTTTGAATTTTGAGGACGAAATTATTTTAAGGAGGGTAGACTTGTCACTACCATATTTTCTAGGAAAGGGAATTTTAGTAATTTCAAAATTAATTAAATATTATGCATGTTAAATAATTATTTATTGTATTATTTAATTGTTGGTAGATGTTATTTAGTTATTTTAGACTGTGTTAGTGGACCTAACTAGTTTAGTTTAGACTCATGGACCAACATGTATCAATTGTTAGAATTTAGCCCAACTAGAAAGCCCATGGATTAAGAGGAAGATTAATTTAATTAAACCATTAGATTAGAAGCTTCCTTCCTTAATTATTTCTTTATGAGAGGCCCAAGGGGTATAATGGACATTACATAGTGACTTGAGGAAGGGGTAAGGGGGCCGGCCTATTAAAGAGGGGAAAATTGTCTCTCTCCTCTTTTTATTTGAAAACTAGATCTAGAATTTCCCTCAACGAAATTCCTTCATTTCCATATCATTTTCCTACCAAATTCTATCCTAATTCCTTCCCAAATCACCATTGGAGACTAGTGAAGTAAGGATCTAGAAGGAGGAAGCATAGATCTACAAAGAGGAGCAAGGATCTACAGATTAGAGGCCAATTTTATCACATTTGGAGGTTTCATTGGGAATCCATCTCCCAATAGGTACAATTCAGTTTTTCTCCTTAATTTAGGTTCTAAATCTGAGATTTAACCATAAAAAATTAACCCATATGCATAGGCTACCCATAGGATTTGGTTTTGTGTTCATATGAGGCCTATTGTGAAAGTTATGATACTTTTTGTGTCTATTTTGGGGGAATTCTGAGATTGACATTTGTTGTGTGTGTCAATTGGTCCTATAGATCAATTTGGCATGTGATTGTGTGTTTGGAGCTAGTATAGTGTCCACAATTGGGTACGTGTAGGTCGTATCCCAATGATTTGGTGATACGTGTTGATTTGGGGATTTTTCCCTCCGACACAGGACTTTGAGCATGTCCCATTTTGACACGGACACGTAGATTTGTGTTTGACTCTTCGTATTGTTCATAAATAATATATTAGACTTCTTCGTGTCCTTTGGGACACGTTTGGATATGTGGTGGACTCGTGTCGCAAGCATATCCTAGATCTAGTGGGAGCCAGAGTTCGAGTTTGCTAGAGGAGGTATAGAGCAGGGAGAAGGCATTATTTGTGGAGTTATGGTGGAAGACAAGGAGTTGCCACATCCGTTAGTAGCAGAGTTCTTGGATGTGTTTCCCGAGGAATTGCCAAGGTTGCCGCCAGATCGAGATATTGAATTCACTATAGACTTGGTGCCAGGTATAGAACCAATTTCACAATATGTCTATAGAGTAAACGACAGTGAGCTGGTCGAGATAAAGAAGCAGGTGGACGAATTACAGGATAAGGGGTTTATCAGATCGAGTTCTTCACCGTGGGGAGCCCCAGTATTGTTTGTACTGAAGAAGGATGGATTGGTGCACATGTGCATTGATTACAGGGCATTGAATAATCTCACTATCAAGAATAAGTATCCTTTGCCATGAATTGATGATCTGTTCGATCATTTGAGTGGTGCCAAGGTATTTTTGAAGATAGATTTGAGATCAGGCTACCACCAGGTGAAGGTGAAGTCGGAAGACATACCAAAGACTGCTTTTAGAACTCGGTATGGTCAGTACGAGTTTATGGTGATGCCGTTTGGGTTGACTAATGCACCAGCATTATTTATGAACTTGATAAACAAGGTATTCCATCAGTACCTTGACATATTCCTGGTGGTGTTCATCGACGACATACTCATATACTCGAAGACACCGGAGGAGCACGAAGAGCATTTGCGGATTGTGTTGGAGGTATTGAGAAAGGAGAAGCTATATGGAAAGTTGTCCAAGTGTGAGTTCTTCTGGGACGAGGTGGAGTTCTTGGGACATGTTATGACTGGTGATGGTATTTTAGTGGATCCGAAGAAGATCACAGCAATAAAATCTTAGAAGACCCCTGTTTGATAATAAACGAAAGAAATAAGACAAGGTTTATACGAAACCCGCTCTTTGGTTTACAAACAAGAAGTACAATTAATCCTATACGAGGATATCAAGTACAATTTTTAATCTGGATAAATATTGCTATAGGAGTCTGATCTGCAGTCGATCACTTTGTCCCTTGGACCACACGATGATGAAGAAGTGCCGTAGAAGACAGAAAGCAGCTTCGAAGGTTGCAAAAGAGAGTGGATGCTCGATGCCAAAGTCGTTGATCACTACTCTTTGCCTGAGCTCTGGATTCTTCTCTCTCAAAGACTCTTCGACTCTTAGTTCCTTGACCATCTCTTTTTGATCTTGGAATCTTTGACCTTTCGACCTTTTTTTGACCCTGGACCTCTGTTGATAGAGGTCTCTATTTATAGGATTTTAGTGACAGTAACCATCCAGTCGGCGTAGAAGCCGGGTAGTGGAAAGTATAGCACCTTTTATGCTATGGTTACAATAACCCCTGCCCACGTATAAATAACCTTTTGAATGAGCGTGTGACGCGCATCCCATTAAGAGACAATGCGTATAACTGCTGCGAAGATCACGGCATAAAAGCCACGTAGGTAGTTATCCCCCGTGTAGAAGAGGTTGGCATAGAAGCCAATAACTGTCACCCTGGCGTAGAAGCCAAATAGTCATCAAACTGGCGTAGAAGCCAAGTAGGCGTAGAAGCCGAGTAGGCATCAAACTGGCGTAGAAGCCGTGTAGGCATAGAAGCCGAGTAGGCGTAGGAGCCTGATGCTGCATAGATAGGTAGCTAGCGTAGAAGATAGCTGATCCTCCTTTCTTGACTGAGGCCTTGAGCGAATCCTGTACCAAATAGCCTTAATACGCACTAATGCAAATGTAGCCTGAGCTGGCGTATTGTGCAAAAGCGATGATGGGGACGTTTTAGCCGAAATTATGGCTTTTGGAGATATAATCAAATCTCTTGCATTAAATGCAGAGATCTGCCCCCATCCTGCACATTAAATGCAGAGGCATGTCCCGAAGATCTGCCATCATCTCGCGCATTAAATACAGAGGCGTGTCTCGAAGATTTGCCATCATTCTGCGCATTAAATGCAAAGACGTGCCTCGAGCCCTGTACGAAGAGCAACTTTTGATGTGGCAGCCTGTTTGTCTTCTGTGGAGCGTAAACAGCTCACATCTGCCTGTGTAAAACTAGGCAGCGTATTTCCTTGTATGAGTAAAAGCGGTTTACGCCAAGGAAATATCACTAAATGACAGTCTGGGTCGCTGTGCCGCGCCATCATCATAGCCGTCGTCTGGGTAGTCGTGCAGTACTCTTTGTCAGGAGTCAGACGTCAGGTTCACTGTACGATTTGATAGGTTTATTTCGGAGAATACGAAGCGTTCCTCGTACACTTCAATGCTGCATTTAAAAGCGGATGAGTTTTACGCCATAAAGGCGATATAGCACCCCTTTTTACGCTGAAGCAGCCTAGACATACTGCATTATGCAGATAGTCCTTGAGCTTATATTTTATGCTGTACTTAGCGAAAAATCTCTGTTGTACGCTTATGGCTCCGAAGTCATATTTTACTCTGCCCAGCACCAAAATGTTGTGTATAACTCTTCAGCGTATTTTTTATGCTTCTACAAGACCCCCTTCAAAGCTTTTAAATTCCTCGTAATTCGAAACGCTTTGAATGAAGCATGAAACGGTCAAGTCTGACTCGTTCTTCAAGGCTGACTTCTTGGCAGATTTATTGGGGATTTGTTGGGATTCGGTGTAATCTCTTTTTCCTATATAAAGGGTGAGGAGTTTAACCTGTTCTTCCCATATTTCCTTCACTACACAGAGATGATCGCCGGAGTTCGTCGGGTCGACTGGAGGAAGAAGAAGACCATGTTCTTCTAGCATATAAGGAGCCAAAAAAGAAGGCGTCTTCAAGCAAATGTCCTCTGCAACGATGGATCATGGAAGGATATCATAGCTTCCTTTGCTCTGGATAATCAACAACTTCATATGGCGGTTCGTCCAGGAGAGAGGAAGGGTCACATTCGACCACACAACTTGCAAGCTATATTTTTTCCTATCGTTCGTGGACAAGAGCAGACAAACTAGCTGTCCTCGAGTGTTGAGTTGGGTCTAAAACCTTAACTCAATCTGTCATGGCGTATGGAGGATGGGTTCTGCATAATTTAGGCAGGCCCAGTTCTGTATCCTCCCGCCATTAATTATTTTCTTGTTAATCGGTCGTGGAAACCGACTAACTGCTGAAGAAGACAGAAGAAGATCTCCACCAATGCGAGAACCTGGCAGAACAGATTTTGGGGGTGGTCTTCCGATGAAGATGAGGAAATCCTTTGTAGACGAGATTTCCCTCATATGTAATCATAATTTAATAAAATCGTCTTCTTCTGTGCATATGATTATCTTGCTATATATTTTGCTGTGATGAAGTCTGAATATGTGTAGCTTCGACACGTCTGGTAACTTTATGCTGACTCTGATAGAAAGAGTATTAGATTTCGTCCTGTCTTTTACGCATACTTAAAGATGCGCAGAAAGCCGCTTAGTATTTAAGTCGAGTATTCAAACTGTCCTGCTGTTAGGAATGAGGAGCTGCGTAGGATTCTGAATCGTCGCTTCTGATAAATAGAATTTTTGTTCAGATCATCATCTTCAAGAATGATTTCTCAAAAATCCCTTGGAATAGGGCGAGAAATGACTGTCAAAAACTGAGTCGCCATCTTGAACTGTAGATAAAATATTCAGACTGGATTCTGGATGAACCTCCAATCGACCCAAGAAGAAGAGTCACTTTTAATGTTGAACTCTGTATGCTTTCGGTACTTGGGATATTTTGAGGCCAAGAAGAAGTATCCTCTGCGTGAACCCTTACAATTGACCGCCTTGAGAATTGTTCAGATATACGCATGTTCTGGCCTGTGTATTCTCAGATATGCGAAAAGTCATAGATCTGTAATATAGATAAGCATAAAATTATAAGTTCGTAGCCTCTCGAGCGTAAAAGATGCTGAGCATGAGAGCATCCGGGAGTAGAAACTATAGATTTGTAGCCTCTGAAAAGAAAATCTTCCGAGCGTGAAGTTGTGGATTTGTTGCCTCTGAGCGTAAAAGCCACCGAGTGTGAAATCATAGATTTGTAGCTTCTGAGCGTGAAGTCGTAGGTTTGTAGCCTCTCGAGCATAAAAGCTACCGAGCATAAAAGCATTCGGGCATAAAACCATAGACTTATAGCCTGTGAGCGTAAAACCGTAGATCTGTAGCTGCCAAGCGTAGAAAGCTCCTTGGCGTAAAACCACGAATCTGCTTTGCACGAAAACTTTTTGAATTCGCTGACTGTCCACCTTCCCTGAGTAATAGGCTGATGTAGTCCCCAATCATAATCGAATATTAAATATCATATTTGGTTAGGGATTCGAGGAGTCCATCCGAACTATATATATACACCAAGGCCTTCAGAGAAAAACTTTTCATCTGTCTTTTTGCAAAAGAAAGCTTTCGACTCTTCGAGTTCTTTCCTTTGTTTCCTCCGAGCAACCTGAGTTTTTAGCAATGGCCCCGAAACCAATCTCTTCCTCTAAGGGAAATAAGACTGACTCTTCTTCTCGCTCCTCTGCCCAAGCAAGAGCGACTTTCGTCGGGCAAGGCGAGCCCCGCTCTGAGCGAAGTGTCCCACTGACGAGCTGTGCACCAGGCGTTAAAGGTAAAGCTTTTGGGACGACGAGAACGACAAAAATCCTTCGCACACGTTGTACGTGAACGCGCTAGGTCATCTTCTGTGCTGATAGCCTCTTGGAGGAAGATGATGCACAGAGATGTTTCATTTTTTATGCCCACATTTCTAATGTGTCAGCGTAAGAACTCCATATTTTCGTAGTCGGGCGTAAAAGCTTTGACTATCGAAACTTGGCGTATACTATAAAATTTGAGTTTTACGCTTTTGGATGAAAATTCTGGCGTAATAACTCAAACTTTGGCAGTCTGGCGTAAAACACAAACTGTCAGAGTTTTTTGTGTATACTGCCAGTTCTTGAATTTTAAGCCTTGGAATAAGATTCCAGCGTAAAAGATCAAGTTTTTACAGTCTTGGCGTAAAGCACAGACTGTTGACTTTTGGCATATGCTGCAAAATTGTAATGTCTAGTATAGAAACTGACGTATTTTTCTTGCACTTTGTAGTTAACTTGCATATGTCTCCGCTGGCCGAGGTGATGGGTTCCGCTGCCGGGATGCTGCATTCCAACTACCTGGAGGATTTGTCCCACGTGACATTTCCTATCTCCGGACCCCAGTATCCTGAAGGAAGGAGAATCCTGATATCGTCCCAGGGCGAACGAATGCTGTTTAACATGATCAACGGAGAGCCCCTAACATCCATAGACGGGGCACAATATATAAAGCCGGCATTTCTTTTCGGGGACATGATTGACAAACAGTCCCAGACAAAGTCCAAAAAAGAACTCTGGGTTTTCCCTGCCAGGGACTTGGTCATGTATATGCCCAAGATGCTGAGGGACTACCCCATCTCGGCATTCTTCCATGCCACACATCCGAGGAGGATGTCGTGGACACTGACTCCCAATCTTCATGGCCAGCCGGGGAAGATATTTTATCAAAAAGGATCTGACCAGGGGTCATTTGTCAGCCGTCCTTCCGGCTCTGTCATGCCGTTCAGGGTATTGTATCCGGGCATTATCCCGAGTGAGAAAACTGCACCATTCCAGCCAGTCCAAATACCGACTTTCTGCAACGACTTCATGGGGCATGGAGGAGTATACCCCAAGGTCAATCCTCGGACAAGTGGGTGGATCACCCCTACAAATCTTCGATGGGCTCGTTTAGCTGACTGGGCCATGAAGCATTTTCAGACCGAGCTGGAGAGCATTGGTCTGTACGTAGCTGTGAGTGCCACCAGTGTTGGGTTACCTTTCAACCCCAGCCTGTTTCTGGCTTTGATGGAGCGATATATCTCGCTCACCGGGACTTTCGCCACTCCACTTGGGCAGTTGGGATTGTCCCTTCACGAGATGGCTGAGATCTTGAGACTGCCGATGGGGGATACTCTTTATGAAGAGTATGTTCCCACAAACTGGGAGCTGGAGGATTCAGACCCTCGGGTAGTGGCAGTATACCAGGAGCTGATGTGCCACTACCTAGCTTGCACCGCCTTTTATAATGAGCCTTCAGATTTGGCTCATACCAATAAATGGGCGTCCTACCTCTTCTTTCACCGGGCCAGGGCTGCTAAGCCAGAGAAAGTCTTGGATACTAAGGATCATCCTCTGAGCTTTCTGAGCGTGCTTAGTGCTCTGATAGTCGACGATATCATGGAAGACGCTATGGATCCAGACCAGATTCTCGACGAAGGGATAGGGAAATATCCTGCAGGCACTAAGGCCTACAGTTATTTGAGGCATTACCGCAGGCCTCTGTCCAAGGAAGCTCAATTGGCTGGCTTCCTCTCTATATGGCTGCGTCGACTGGTGGTACCCAGCATTGCATCTGCGGACCTCATTCACCGCAACACTTTATGGCCTGTAGTACGTCTGGTATTCGGGGCAAGACTGGGTTTGCTCCCTGCCATGGTGTGCCGCATACAAGCTGGCCTGAGGGCCATTACTGATGGGCTGCTTGCCGATGAAACTCGGCGTGATAGCTTTCCTAGGGTAGAATTACCATACTTGTATTTGATGGGATGGTTAATTCTCTATAACCCCAGGGTGATGTCTCCCGGCTCTGGCAGCAATTCGGGGGGTAGTTTCTTGCTGAATTACAAGAATTCCTCCTGGAACGTGACCACAGTTTTAGACTGTCGACGGGCATTGAATTTCAGTCACAGTTGGAAGCTCTTCTGCACTGTCCCCTCTGTACATCTCAATCAACAGGGGAGCAGACTTCAGGACTTAGGTGTCGGGAAGACCGTTCTTTCTCTTGAAGCTTTAAATTGGTTGGTCTGCATTAGACCTTCCCATCTACTGTACAGAAGTGAAGACCAATGCTTCTTGGAACCCTACCTACCTAGTCGGTTCGCTAGGCAGTTTGGGTATAACCAGTTGCATGTGGGCAATGCCGTCACCAGCTTCAAGTCCAGGGGTGGACTTATCGATGGAACGAGAGGGTGGCGATACTTCATCATGGGTTGCACTGAATCAACTTTTACTGTGCCCGCGACTTCACTCTCCATGGAGCTGCGCATCCTCCACTCGTATGCCCAGTTTTATGTGGCAACCAACACCTTCCATCGCGATTTTTATATGCGTGGAAGTTTTAGGATGCCCTCCTCCAAGTCCGCAGGGAGATACGAAATTCCCTCAGTTTCCTCTGACGAGGGTGAAGATTCCGTCAATCCAGATGAGCTTTTGTTGGCAGTACCGAGGGGTAAAATACCTCCGCCTGCGGGGCCTCTGGTCATCTCTGGTAAACGAAGGGCTCCTGCTCCGAAGGAGACTTCCCCTCGCAAGAAGAAGAAAAAGACGGTTAGTCGTCCTCTCAGGATTCCCGACCATGAGGCTCCTAGAAGTGAACCTGTTGTTTCCCCTGTCGGGGACGATTCTTTGATTGGAGGTTCCTCGCCTTTTAGAGAGGGAACCTCTACAGTTCCGGCTGGCGGTGCCGGAGAATCTCTGCTTGAGGCTGCTGTCGCTTCTACCGCTTCAGGTAGTGGTACGAGATCGCCTTCGGGGCCGAGCCAAATAAGGATATCTTTATCCAGATCAGCATCAGGAGAAACCCTTGCCGTGTTTGTAAGTGCACCCAGCGAGATTGCACCTGATGAACCTCGATTGGATTTGGGTGAAGACTCGAGAGAATACCTGCCGATGTCAGTTAGCACACCCCCTTCTCCAGCTATGACAGCTTGCTTAGCATCATTAAGAAATGATTTAGCTGTACTGGCTGTAGACGCGACATATATACCATCAGCCATGGGTAAATGTCGTCTTTACGCCTCTATTTAGAAAAATTAACATCATGTTGATATTAACTTTCTTTTGTCTTCTTTTCAGGGGAAGACATCTACGGGGAGGGTAGTATTGATGCGCCTTTTGGCACTGTTTCAGCTCCTAGCGATGACATGGAGGTGCCCGACTTCGAGGAGGAAATATTTTCGGGTGCCGGCTCGCCCGAAACGATTCCAACATCTCAAGAGGAGGATGAGCCTGACACTACGATAATGCCTCCTCTGAGTATGCCGGTCACTTCGTCCGTTGTTGGCGCATCTTCTTTCGTCGCACCGTCTGTCGAGGCGACGACTGTGGCCACATCGTTCGCGGTCATTCCTGGAGGGGGATTCGCCAATATTGTCGTGTCACGACCCGCACCCGGTTTAGGGGCACGAGTGAGTGGGTACGTCCAGCCTACGCCGCAGCATCGGCGGTAGAACGCTGTCAAGGTCTTGATACTATCTAACCAATCTCACACAAGCATCCAATCTCCATAAGGAGGCACGGATGACACAAATAAGATGAACACATACTCAATCACAGGATTACAGCACGATGAGATATCGAACAGATAAACTAAATACAACACAAGTCAAAAGTATAATCTAACTCAACAATATCCAAGTCTTATCAAAAATGCCGGAGACAAATCCGGTACCAAAATAGTCTACTAAAAGAACTAACAAAATATGTAATTTCCGGCTAGACCTCCCGGAATCACAACTAATCTACCAAGTCTGCAGCTACTCACCATATGGTCCATAAAGTGTCGGACAGCGGTCCTCTAAGGCATAGTCTGGAAAAATGTTTCCAGTCAGGAAGGAGCAAAGCACAATCTCAAATAACAGTTCCATTAAATTGATAAGGACTATAAAGTAATAAACATGTGATGCTAGCTACTGAGAAGACCATAAAATAATTGCAATGGCAATAAAGAGAGACAGGCAATATAAAGAGACAGGCAATAGGCAATATGATATAGTCAGTGCATATATGAAAATGAAAAGAACAAGGAACAATATCATATACGGGTGATGTAGTATATGATTTAAATAGGGAACTGTAATCTATTCTAAGTGTTTGAAATAGTAGTTTCAAAATATGATCGGCTTGGGAACATGTACGATAGCTACAGGGCCTGGCTAATCATGGGTGAAGAGCATGATTAACACTTACATTATTCTATACTACAATAAGAGGTTATGATCACATTTTTTACTAACTACTTCCCCGCCCCCAACTAGTACTGTGGATCCAACCATGACACATCACGATACACGAGCAAGTCCAGTTTATCATGTACGATGTCTAATATATATGTCGTGTACAATGTCAATACGATAATCAATGTAACATCTCATGACTGCAGATCCAAGCTATACTAGTTCGTGTAGCACAGTGTCAAGGATTCAGTTGTAACATTTCAAGATTATTGAATTTATAGAAATTATCAAGAAATTAGAAATTATCGGAGAATGTACTTGCCTTGGGTCCTTAGCTGGTAATTATTGGTGTCCTGTTCCAGAGTATCCCCTGGGTGAAACAACAGTCCTATAAACAAATCACAATTATAACACTTGTATCAGGTGCTATCCTAACACACAGTCTATAAACACTGGCCTCAGGGTCATGCCAGGCAGGGCACTAGTCAGTTAGGGTCAACTAGTAGGGATACATATTTAAATAACATCTTATTAACTGATTACATATAATTTCCATCAATTTTAATAATAGATATATGTATAAATATATACTTAAAAATAAATAATACTTGCATATAAACATAATAAAATAATACTTGTATGTATATATATATAAACATAATTCATAAAATATATCTAAAATATATACCAATATAAATTACTTGCTATAGTTGCACATTTTCCAAAATACGTACATTTATATACTAACATATATTAAATACGTATTTACATATTTATACATTTATACCAAAATAATACATATTTAATACACATAGTCTATATGAAAAATACAATACAATATTCAAAATATATATAGCATTTACTAATTTATCAATACATACAATATTCTAAACATACACTATACTATACACATTAATTAAATATATATATACAGTTACATATACATTAGTTATATATACATTAACATATACCTTAGTTATATATACATATGTATATACATATATATATATATGTGAAGAAGGAAGAGGGGAGAAGGAAACTTACAGTGATGGAGTCGGCTGGAGTCTTCGCCGGAAAATGGCCGGAGGGACTACGACAGGGAGGAGCAGTAGTCGGAGGGGCACAGCTCGGTAGGGTGGTGGTGGTGCTGCCTTAGGTTGGCCGGAGTTGACGATACGGTGGTGGTGTTAGATATTAATGGAGGTGGTGGTGGTTGTGGAGATGGAAGGAGGAGATGGAGGAGTTGAGGGGGTTGGCCGGCTGATGGCCGGGGTCGATCTCGACTCGTGGAGCCGCGGCCGGAGTTGGCAGCCAGCGGAGGTAGGAATGGGAGGTTACAGCCGGAGTTCAGAGGGGTTGTCGGAGTCTTGGCTGACCGGAGTTCAGTGCAGCGCCGGAGGGAGAACGCAGAGGGGGGAGCTCGGCTGATGGTGGGAGGCCGGACTGCGAGCAGGCCAGCGGGAGATCGTGAGGGAGGAGCGGCCGGAGTGTTCAGGAAGTCGGGGGTCGGGCTCGGTCGCCTGAGCAGGTCGGAGAGGGGAGCAGGCCGAGCACACAGCGGGTCGGAGAGGGCAGTCCAGCGGGAAGAGCGGGGGCCGGAGCAGTCGCAGCAAGGCGGAGGGGGTGCTCGGGGTTCGGCCACCGGAGTACACAGAGGCCGCCGGAGTGTATGTGGGGGGTGAACAGTGTTCCCCCCCTTCTTCCTCTTTTGAATTTAAATTCAATGAAAGAAGAAGAACAATAAAGAAGAAGAAGGAAGGAAGAAGGAGAAGAAAAGAAAAGAAGAAGAAAATAGAAGAAGAAGGGAAAGAGCTTGGTTCCCTACGTTGGAGAGAGGGGAGGTGGAGGCTTGTTTTTGGGATTAGGGTTTTCTAGGGAAAAGTGTTGATGGGGCTTTAAATAGGAGAGGTGTGGAAATGAAAGGTGGGGATTGGCCCATTGAATGAGTGGTCCAGATTTTTCATGAGGGAAAATTAATTCATGTAGGAATGAGGGTGAGATGCTTATTTAAATATTAGGGATTCCTTCATTGTTTTAAACAAATGAGGTGTTGACACAAAAATACAAATTTGCAAATTAGCCCCCTTAAATTTGTGTATTTGCACAGACGCATGAAATGACGAAAATTTGGCGGGCGATTCGGTGTCCGGTATTTTGTAGGGTCAGGGGGCGCTGTAAGTTCGGGGTGGGCTCAATTAGCAGGGCACTGGAATTAAATTGGGATTTTAGAATTGGTTAAAATAGTATCCTCAATTTAATTAGAAATAAATGCAAGTTGTGTTCAGAAATTAATTAGGAATACATGGAGCCAAAATCAGGTCAGGTCATCAATACCAATAATGAAGACAACTCAGAACAGAATATTACCCTAATTTGGGCCGCACGAAAAATAGGTCAAGATTGCCTCCAATTTCAATTGGAACGCACAACGATACAAAATAGGGATTTATTAAATAACGTCCGCGACAATTTTTGTGCGGCCAGAAATAATGTACAGAGAGCATAATTATGAGTTGCAAAAATAGCAGAATGGAAGGCGGGCATGTCTAGGGCAAGATTGTAAATTTTGTTGGAAGACAAAAGTCAGGATACTGCTCCAATTATCGAAGCAAAGGCAATGCGCAAAAATATTAAATAAAATATGGTAATTAAATACAAACTCCAAGAATTTAAAATTCTAAATAAATAATTAAATACAAAATTCTATAATTCAGACAGGTGGTCATCTACTAGGCTTCTAGGTCAAGTCTACTAGCTTAAAAATAAAAAAACACTGCATATAATACTATATTTATTTACACATCACACATAATTATTTAAATCAAATATACTATCATGCAATTAATTAATTGTAACTACAATAATATTAATTATTATAAAAGTCAAAAATACCCCTGCTTTCGGAATGTGGTAGTGACAAGTCTACCCACCTTAAAAGAATTTCGTCCTCGAAATTCAAAATCCTCAAAGTAGCGTTTAATCATACTCATTATTATTTTCCTTAAATTTTAAATTCTTCCACCACGAAATCAGGTAATAATCCACAATGTCTTTTCACAATTTTCAAAAATTTCTGAAATTATTGCATTCCGAAAAAATCCTCGAAATAAAATCAAAGTCCATTTTTAAAAAATTTCCTTGAAAGTTTTTAGTTAATAATTCAATACTCGGAATTTAATATCCACTCCTCAAATTTGATTTTAATCAATGCTCGTATATAAAATGAAATCTCGTCCAAAAGTTTAAATTCAAACATTTAGTCCATCAATAATTTTATTTCTCGATTTCCTCTTCCTCAAAATACTCAACAATACGATACTTAAGGATTCTCCAAATGCAACATCCAAATATAAAATTCTAAAATTCATAACTTGCAATTTAATAAATATATTGATAAATCTCCCAAATTTCCAAATTTAATAACCAATTTAAGCATGTCATAATCTTCCTGGAATTAATAAATTATAAATTCTGCCATGTTAAATTCTTAACCCTCTATTTAAATCAATGTTTATCCTCGAATTTTAATCATCTTGTCTCTCTTGTCAAGTCATAACTCCTTCATGAATCTTCGTCAAGGTCAAACCCCCAATAATCATGGTCTAGGAAGAATCTTCCTACAATCATACAACATACAACCTAAGGGGATATGTGCGGTCATAGTATCTTTTGTCATGGTATTGCAGTCTTTGTCAGGGTGTACTACTAACTATCTCCTAACAAGAAAAATCATGAATACGAACTACAACACTAGGAAAATCAATCAATCAAGAGACGGAAACATTAGGAAGAAAAAGAAGAACCTGCTAACATATTACTTGCAGTATCCCCTATCTCTAACATACTCTTAACCCTGGCATATTTACTAACTAACTCATATTCCTGTACACTGATATCCATATCAACTAATCATTAGTCCACATGACATCCATGATTACATCCTCATTGCATACACCTGCTTATTAATACTTAAATCTAATACCAAGATTCTCTAATTTAACCATGGTTCAATAATGCATCCAAGTTTGATTCCTCTACCCCTTTAGTACCACACTCCCTGTTCTACTTTAGTACACCACTGCTAGTTCTCGTCCCTACTACAATTGTCCATGCTATTTGTTTTCATCACTCAAGTGCACACCAAGTGTAACACACCATACTAAGTGCTAAACCCTTTCTAATATAACTCTAGATGGACACCCAAGTCAGTCTGCGGTGCCACCTCAATCATGCTCAAGTCATCAGATCCTTACACATGTATATCATCTACTCATATATTAATATTCATCTCTTTCATCTATCATAAAATTAATCCTCAAAATAATCGTCAAGGTTTAACTTCTCGATCAACTTAAAAATGAATTGTATATCCCTCCTCAAAATCAGATACTCAACATCGAAATAAATTTAATCACTTCTAAAATCTTTGTAGCCTTAACCATGTTTATTGAGTTCATATTTGAATCCTCAAAATTTAATGACGTAATCTCAACTCCTCAATTATTCAAAAATAAAATTTTATTTCCACCTTTTAATTTATAACTCCACAAATGTACATATCAGTGCTCGCGGTCTCTGATACTCAAGGTGCACTCAATGCATCTAGTGTCTATAACTGTGTACTAAAATTGTACTGCTTGAATCACTTGCACCATTATCTCCATCGATCAAAGTTATCATCACCTGTATTTTCTTTCATGATTTCAATTTATGTCAACTGGTATATCCTCTAATTATCATCACACAGAGTGCCTACTGTTATTAATGTCATCCTCGACTAATCCTCGATATAGAATCATTAGCACTCTTGGTATTATATCACTAGCTTCATTAATGCATCATCTCTTCAAGCTCATTATAACTCATGATTACATGTATCTACTATAACACTCATGTTTCTTTACTCTCGTGGGTATGTGTATGGTTCCTCATCTCGATTGTTGTATATGTATTTTCCTGTAATCTTTTACAGCCTGTTAAACTGCTCTGTGATACGCCTCACCAACTTCATTACCAATTCCGATATTTCTCCACTCATGACAGCACATTAACTCTTTTATGCATATACAATTCCTTACCTTTAACACACCTGATATCAATCATCAAATTGAACACCATGCTCCATAAATCCTTAACACAATTCCTGAATACTTAATTGTTCTCGTAGATCATCCAATTGCATAATCATGATTATCCAGGACGGGTTTGTTAGCTCTGATACTAACTCTGAGAACTATCACTGATACTCGTACTCCTCTACTCTCAGTCTCAAATGACACTTATCCCAGAACCATTGGTACAAGGTACTATGCTAAGGGCTAACTCTAGATCAATGCCTAATGCTCCCATGTCCAACTAAGAAACACTTACAAACTCACAAGTCACACTCAGTCAAACTAATACAATACACAACCAAAATTGCAAGTCACTAATTATCATACTAACAAGGAATTCTCAAAGAAAATAAGCTCAAAAAGGAACTGGATCAAGGACGGAAGGTATCTTTACTGCTAGTAAAGAAAAGAAGCGATGGAACAAAGTCCTGGAATAACATAAATAGGTAAGTCTTGAGATGATACTTTAAGAACCAATTTAAGATACAACCTGATAATCATACACGTCTGTCAGAAATCATGACACACAGAATCCTCGCCACGCCAGTAAGCATAGATGCGATAAACGACAGGTTTCGTAACTAAGGTACGCACTCTATAATCATGTCATCTAAAATCTTCGTCACGCCAACCGGTATGGCTGCGAGAAACTCTAAATCTCATAACTAAAGTATGTACATCCAAGTTAGGTTCCTACGTTCTCGTCACGACAGCTAATATGGCTGCGATAAACTCTAGGTTCCATAACCAAAGTAGACGTTTTACCTTTCTCACTGTCCTCATCAATATATGTCATCAGATGATACCATAAATTCTAGTCCGTAAAATTCATCTCAATATGAAATCAACTCAACAACGATACCAGGAATTAAAGTTAATAACTGGTCAACAAGAATCAAACTCAATATCAAAGAGTAAGGACGGACGGAAACAAGGGCGAAGGAATTAAATTGGGAATTATAATAAGATTCTCATGGGGTCATCCCAGGAAATCTTTCAAATAAATTATGATTGAGTATCCTCTCTCATCCTAGTATCCTATGTCATATGTCCTATAGCAGGCACGCATTAGTACAACGAAGACGTCATACTACCACGATATCGCATAACTCGCGAAGTCTGACCTGCATGGGCCACCACTAAAAACGTGTCCCGACCCGCACCCGGTTTAGGAGCACGAGTGCGTGGGTACGTCCAGCCTACGCCGCAGCATCGGTGGTAGAACGCTGTCAAGGTCTTGATACTATCTAGCCAATCTCACACAAGCATCCAATCTCCATAAGGAGGCACGGATGACACAAATAAGATGAACACATACTCAATCACAGGATTACAGCACGATGAGATATCGAACAGATAAACTAAATACAACACAAGTCAAAAGTATAATCTAACTCAACAATATCCAAGTCTTATCAAAAATGCCGAAGACAAATCCGGTACCAAAATAGTCTACTAAAAGAACTAACAAAATATGTAATTTCCGGCTAGACCTCCCGGAATCACAACTAATCTACCAAGTCTGCAGCTAATCACCATATGGTCCATAAAGTGTCGGACAGCGGTCCTCTAAGGCATAGTCTGGAAAAATATTTCCAGTCAGGAAGGAGCAAAGCACAATCTCAAATAACAGTTCCATTAAATTGATAAGGACTATAAAGTAATAAACATGTGATGCTAGCTACTGAGAAGACCATAAAATAATTGCAATGGCAATAAAGAGAGACAGGCAATATAAAGAGACAGGCAATAGGCAATATGATATAGTCAGTGCATGTATGAAAATGAAAAGAACAAGGAACAATATCATATACGGGTGATGTAGTATATGATTTAAATAGGGAACTGTAATCTATTCTAAGTGTTTGATATAGTAGTTTTAAAATGTGATCGGCTTGGGAACATGTACGATAGCTACAGGGCCTGGCTAATCATGGGTGAAGAGCATGATTAACATTTACATTGTTCTATACTACAATAAGAGGTTATGATCACATTTCTTACTAACTACATCCCCGCCCCCAACTAGTACTGTGGATCCAACCATGACACGTCACGATACACGAGCAAGTCCAGTTTATCATGTACGATGTCTAATATACATGTCGTGTACAATGTCAATACAATAATCAATGTAACATCTCATGACTGCAGATCCAAGCTATACTAGTCCGTGTAGCACAGTGTCAAGGATTTAGTTGTAACATTTCATGATTATTGAATTTATAGAAATTATCAAGAAATTGGAAATTATCGGAGAATGTACTTGCCTTGGGTCCTTAGCTGGTAATTATTGGTGTCCTGTTCCAGAGTATCCCCTGGGTGAACCAACAGTCCTATAAACAAATCACAATTATAACACTTGTATCAGGTGCTATCCTAACACACAGTCTATAAACACTGGCCTCAGGGTCATGCCAGGCAGGGCACTAGTCAGCTAGGGTCAACTAGTAGGGATACATATTTAAATAACATCTTATTAACTGATTATATATAATTTCCATCAATTTTAATAATAGATATATGTATAAATATATACTTAAAAATAAATAATACTTGCATATAAACATAATAAAATAATACTTGTATGTATATATATATAAACATAATTCATGAAATATATCTAAAATATATACCAATATAAATTACTTGCTATAGTTGCACATTTTCCAAATTACGTACATTTATATACTAACATATATTAAATACGTATTTACATATTTATACATTTATACCAAAATAATACATATTTAATACACATAGTCTATATGAAAAATACAATACAATATTCAAAATATATATAGCATTTACCAATTTATCTATACATACAATATTCTAAACATACACTATACTATACACATTAATTAAATATATATATATACAATTACATATACATTAGTTATATATACATTAACATATACCTTAGTTATATATATATATGTATATATATATATATATATATATATATATATATATGTGAAGAAGGAAGAGGGGAGAAGGAAACTTACAGTGATGGAGTCGGCTAGAGTCTTCGCCGAAAAATGGCCGGAGGGACTACGACAGGGAGGAGCAGCAATCGGAGGGGCACAGCTCGGTAGGGTGGTGGTGGTGCTGCCTTAGGTTGGCCGGAGTTGACGATACGGTGGTGGTGTTAGATATTAATGGAGGTGGTGGTGGTTGTGGAGATGGAAGGAGGAGATGGAGGAGTTGAGGGGGTTGGCCGGCTGATGGCCGGGGTCGATCTCGACTCGTTGAGCCGCGGCCGGAGTTGGCAGCCAGCGGAGGGAGGAATGGGAGGTTGCAGCCGGAATTCAGAGGGGTTGTCGAAGTCTTGGCTGACCGGAGTTCAGTGCAGCGCCGGAGGGAGAACGCAGAGGGGGAAGCTCGGCTGATGGTGGGAGGCCGGACTGCGAGCAGGCCAGCGGGAGATCGTGAGGGAGGAGCGGCCGGAGTGTTCAGGAAGTCGGGGGTCGGGCTCGGTCGCCTGAGCAGGTCGGAGAGGGGAGCAGGCCGAGCACACAGCGGGTCGGAGAGGGCAGTCCAGCGGGAAGAGCGGGGGCCGGAGCAGTCGCAGCAAGACGGAGGGGGTGCTCGGGGTTCGGCCACCGGAGTACACAGAGGCCGCCGGAGTGTATGTGGGGGGTGAACAGTGTTCCCCCCTTCTTCCTCTTTTGAATTTAAATTCAATGAAAGAAGAAGAACAATAAAGAAGAAGAAGGAAGGAAGAAGGAGAAGAAAAGAAAAGAAGAAGAAAATAGAAGAAGAAGGGAAAGAGCTTGGTTCCCTACGTTGGAGAGAGGGGAGGTGGAGGCTTGTTTTTGGGATTAGGGTTTTCTAGGGAAAAGTGTTGATGGGGCTTTAAATAGGAGAGGTGTGGAAATGAAAGGTGGGGATTGGCCCATTGAATGAGTGGTCCAGATTTTTCATGAGTGAAAATTAATTCATGTAGGAATGAGGGTGAGATGCTTATTTAAATATTAGGGATTCCTTCATTGTTTTAAACAAATGAGGTATTGACACAAAAATGCAAATTTGCAAATTAGCTCCCTTAAATTTGGGTATTTGCACAGTCGCATGAAATGACGAAAATTTGGCGGGCGATTCGGTGTCCGGTATTTTGTAGGGTCAGGGGGCGCTGTAAGTTCGGGGTGGGCTCAATTAGCAGGGCACTGGAATTAAATTGGGATTTTAGAATTGGTTAAAATAGTATCCTCAATTTAATTAGAAATAAATGCAAGTTGTGTTCAAAAATTAATTAGGAGTACATGGAGCCAAAATCAGGTCAGGTCATCAATACCAATAATGAAGACAACTCAGAACAGAATATTACCCTAATTTGGGCCGCACGAAAAATAGGTCAAGATTGCCTCCAATTTTAATTGGAACGCACAATGATACAAAATAGGGATTTATTAAATAACGTCCGCGACGATTTTTGTGCGGCCAGAAATAATGTACAGAGAGCATAATTATGAGTTGCAAAAATAGCAGAATGGAAGGCGGGCATGTCTAGGGCAAGATTGTGAATTTTGTTGGAAGACAAAAGTCAGGATACTGCTCCAATTATCGAAGCAAAGGCAATGCGCAAAAATATTAATTAAAATATGGTAATTAAATACAAACTCCAAGAATTTAAAATTCTAAATAAATAATTAATACAAAATTCTATAATTCAGACAGGTGGTCATCTACTAGGCGTCTAGGTCAAGTCTACTAGCTTAAAAATAAATAAACACTGCATATAATACTATATTTATTTACACATCACACATAATTATTTAAATCAAATATACTATCATGCAATTAATTAATTATAACTACAATAATATTAATTATTATAAAAGTCAAAAATATCCCTGCTTTCGGAATATGGTAGTGACATGCCGCCACTCCCAGCGTCCATTCGGATCTAGCCATACTGACTGAGCAGTATACCAGTATCTTCTACACCACTATGAAAACATTGATATTAATGGTGTTGTAGACGAATCTAGGCTTCGAGGCGCTGAAGAGGTCCTCTCAGTTTGCGATAGTGCCAATGAGAGAATTCAACGACACTGGGATAGCTGACACGCTGGAGCAGATAGTTAATGGTTTGGAGCAACCCATTAACGAATACTTGTAGCTATCTCGAGGCAGCATTGACGGTCTCATTCAAGCTAGGTATGACTCCCTGACTGCAGAGCTTGCTGGGCAAATGGAAGCTCTGGACAAATTCGTCCAGGAACAACAGCAGGAGATGGATCATGAGCGTGCTGAACTGGAGTATGTCATTCCTCAGTTGACTCAGTGCGAAGTTGATTATGAGGAAGTGACAGCAAGGGTCCGCAGATTGAGAGGTGAACTGGCTCAAGCGGAGGAGGAGGCTGTCTCTTTGTCGGCAACTCGAGATGTGCTGAAGAATCAAATGGAGACTGCTCAGCAGAACCTGACGCATATGGGTGTCATCCACGCAGGTTTCGTACATACTCGGTCCGAGCTATCCGCTTTGAACAATGATACGGCAAGGTTGGAGCGGGCTCGCGCCGATGTCTTGAACTCCAGGGATGAGAGAATGGCTGCTCTAGCACGGCAGATTCGCGACCTAACCGCTCCCCCCAAATGATGTACTCTTTTTGCTTTTCAATGTACTTTTGCTCTTTCTGGGAATAATAAAGAGGCTTTCATTTGACTTTGTGGACCCATCATTTTGGAATATAAATGACAGGTTTGGGTGAAAGTGATATCAGAGGTAATATGGACGTGATATACTCTCGGTAAGCTTCAGCTGGACATATCTATTCAGAGGTTATATGGACATGATAGAATACGCTCCAACTAGTTTCATTTTGGAAGTAGTATTGTCAGAATGAGATCTTCACCATACTCCATTTGAGCAAAGGAGGTTAAGCGTAGTACCTTTTCAGGAATTTGCCATTGATAAGAGCCATCAACAAGTCTCCGTTAGGCTTAGCTAACCTATAAGCGCCATTTGAGAACGTCGTCTCGATCACATAAGGGCCTTCCCATTTGGGCTGGAATTTATCTTTACTCTTGTGAGTAAGAATCATTGGCCTTCTCACAGCTAAGACTAGCTCGTCAACTTTGAACACTCTTTCCTTTACTTTTTGATTAAAAGATCTGGAAATGCGTGACTGGTAGAACGCGATGCGCTGTTGGGCTTGAAGGCGTTTCTCATCTAATCCTTCTAACTCTTGAAGCCTTAACAGGTCATCTTCTTGAGTCAACTTATTAGCCACTGCTATCCTGAGTGACGAAATTTGGACTTCGATGGGGAGAACTGCTTCACTCCCGTAAACCAGTGAGAATGGGGTATAACCTGTCGGTGCCCGTACCGTTGTGCGGTATGCCCAAAGACATTCTCCTAGCTTCTCATTCCAATCCCTCTTGTTCGAAGAGATAAACTTTTTCAAGAGTTTGATAATGGTTTTGTTGAAGGCTTTCGCCAAACCATTAGCAGCAGGATTATATGCTGTAGAGGCCACATTTTGTATCCAATTTTTATCGCAAAATCGATAAAACGCTTGGCTGATGAACTGAGGCCCGTTGTCATGAATCATCCTTCGGGTATCCCAAAGCGATAAATGACATGATGCTTGATGAAGCTGATCACATTAGATATCTTCACCTCTGCAAGAGGGATCGCCTCTGCTCATTTGGAGAAATAATCCGTGATGGCCAGTATGAACCGGTGACCTCTGGAAGAAGATGGGTGAATAGGACCAATGATATACATACCCCATGCTTCGAAAGGCCAGGATGCAACCATAGGATGTAGATGTTCAGGCGATTGATGTATAAAGTCTGCATGGACCTGACAGGCTCTGCATTATCATGCATACTTTATTGTATCTGTGATCATAGTAGGCCAGTAATAGCCCATCCTCCTGATACGATCATGTAGCCTAGGACCGGGTTGATGCGCTCCGTATACGCCATCGTGAGCTTCACGGATAATCCGTTGTGCCTCGTGATCAGAGAGACATCTCAATAGCAGTCCGTCGTAGGTCCGGCGATATAGACATTGTGAAGACGCATCAAAATAGAAGCGTAATGATCGTCTTTTGACGGATATTGCTTCTTTAGGGTCCTCCGGCAAGATTCCGTATGCCACAAAATCTATAAAGGGACTTCTCCAGTCTCTCTTGGGAGGATCTGTGTTCACTGCGTAGCTGTTTTCTATGTGAAAGTTATTTTTCACACAGAATAAATCTCTGTTAAGAAGGATCACCGAATTCTGCCTTCTTATAGGAATAGCTAAATTTGTAGCTAGACTGGCTAGGGCATCAACTTCCAGATTCTGAGATCGGGGCACATGTTCCAGGAAGAATCCTTTGAATGTCATGGCTATCTCGACCGTTGCCTGGTGATAAGGGATGAGGTCTGGATTCCGGACTTCATATATTCCTCTGACTTGATTGACGATCAGCAGAGAATCACCGAAAGCTTCCAGAGATTCGACGCCCAATTCTTTAGCAACTTGGAGCCCGATTAGTAGAGCGTTATACTCCGCCACATTATTAGAACAGGCCTTGCTAAGAGAATATGCTCAGTAGATGACGAGTTTATCAGGAGTAACCAGGACAATTCCTACTCCTGAAACCATGTTTTCCTTGGGACCAGTCTTGGAAGCACCATCGAAGAATAGTTGCCATGCATCACTTTTCATTACAGAATTATATTCTGCAACTTCGTCGGGAATGTCCTGGTATAGCTTGGAGGTCTCCGGGATCGGATGAGCAGCTAGAAAATCAGCCAACGCTTGACCTTTGATGGACTTCTGAGGGACATACACCATGTCATACGATGTCAATATCATCGCCCAAGTTGCGAGTCGGGAATTAAGAACACTGGGCTTGTTCATCAATACCCGAAGAGGATTAATCCTGGAGATGATGTGGATGGTTTGGCCTGTGACATAGTGTCGCATTTTTTGGATAGCGAACATCAGAGCCAAGCATTCTTTTTCTACTGGATTGTACCGGTGTTCAGCTCTGACCATCATCCTGCTTAGGCAGTAGATAGCCTCTTCATGACCCATATCATTCTTCTATGCGAGAAGAGCTCCCAGAGAATGATCCATCGCTCGAACGTACAGCAAGAATGGTTTTCCTATGACGGGAGGCACCAGAACTGGCGGACTAGTGAGGTAACGTTTGATATCATTAAACGCTTGCTGACAGGCTTCATCCCATACGAAGGATACACCTTTCTTCATGAGACAAGAAAAAGGCTAACATCTCCCAGAGAGGTTGGATATGAATCTCCGGATATAAGCCAGATGACCTTGAAATCCCCTGAGTTCTTTCAGATTACGGGACGGTCACATTTCTAAGATGGCCTTGACTTTATCAGGGTCCACTTGAATGCCTTTGGCGGTAATGATAAATCACAGGAATTTGCCACTAGATACACCCAGAAAGGACTTTGTAGGATTTATTTTGAGCTGATGTTGGCGCATCAACTAAAATACTGTCTTCAAGTCTTGGATGTGATTATCTTTGAGACAGCTTTTGATAGCTATATCATCCACGTAACATTCCACTATTTTGTGTGAATGCTCGTGGAATATGTTACTCATAGCCCGTTGGTACGTAGCCCCGGCATTCTTCAATCCGAATGGCATGACCGTATAGCAATATACCCCCAATGGTGTCCGGAAGGCAGTATGCTTCTCGTCTTCAGGATGCATCTTGATTTGATTGTATCCTGAAAATCCGTCCATGAAAGACATACGTTCAAAAGCGCATGTATTGTAAATCATGACGTCTGTAATGGAAAGTGAAAACTCATCCTTAGGGCAGGCTGCATTCAGAACTCGGTAATCGATGCAGACACGTACTTTCCCATTTTTCTTCATGACCGGGATAATATTGGCGACCCAGTCGGGATGTTGTTCTTCTCGGATGAAACCACAGGCTATCAACTCCTTGATTTCAGCTTCAATGGCGTCCATCATATCCGGGCGGAACCGGTGTTGGTGCTGCTTTACAGGCTTCAAATTGGGCAATATATTGAGTTTATGAGTAGCCACCTTTGGATCAAGACCCGGCATATCCTCATAATTCTACGCAAAGACGTCTATATATTCTTTTATCAGCTGGATAATTTCTTTCCTTTCTTCTTCGGAAAGATTGTTACTGATAAATATCGGCTTTGGCGAAAGTTTATCCCCAACATCGATCAGGATAACTTCATCTTCTGTGGAAGGTTCTCTCTGTTCGAACCGGAGTTTCCATTGTGTATCCATTTGTTGAGCCCAAGAGTCATTCTCAAACGGTTCAGATTCTTGTTCGTTTGCATCGAAGGAATCTGTCACTACCGTATTTACTGATAATGTTCGTTTGAGAGCATCAAATGAGTCGGAGGACGGCGAGCCGTTCTGAAAAGAGAAAAAGATATCTTCGTTTGACTCAGAAGTTGCAAGGGAGGTGGTATACCCTAACTCGAAACGAGTTCGTTGACAGTGTGTATCACCGTGCAGTGGCATTCGTCTGTCTTTCCCGTAGTTGAGGCTCGGTTCCAGCTTCAAGTCATAACCCATACTTTGCATGATCTTCAAAGCTTGCAGGCTGTATATGTGAACCTGCATTTTACCAACATCGTCATCGGGAGAATCTCCTTGTACAGTCGGTCTATTGCGTATGCGGCCGAAGACTATCGAACGCTGACTACTGCAAGTAGGCAGGACAATGAAGATAGAATCCTCATGTGGTTCATATGTCATGATGACATTGGATGATGACTCTACTTCCCACACATACGGATGATAAAAATCTATAGCTTCCAAGAATTTTTGTGCTATAGGTTCTATATCGTCATGGGGAGAGGATTCCTGATTTGGGAGAGGATTCCTGATTCAGAATTTTTGTGCTATAGGTTCTATATCGTCATGGGGACCTTTATTATCATCTGAAACCGCATTCCTGGTTGTATTTACATCAATCGGCTGCCTGCTGCGCCGAAGGTTGATGACCAAGGGTAGAGATTTATGGTTCAAAGTGATCACTAGAGGATTACCTCCTCTTCCTGACCAGGTTTTTTTCAGGTGGATAGCCATAGGCTCCATGGCTTTTGGACGAGTAGTTCGTTCTTTCACCTTGATTGACAGAGGTTGCTTGGCAGAGGGTTCTTCTGGCTCCCGGTGGGATTCTTTCTCTGCTTCGCCTGACACCTCCTCCATGTAGTCTTGATTGTACAACATGGCATCAGAGTAGTAGGATTCTACTCCTTTAAACGGGTTCAGGTCAGCGAACTCCGTTTGTACTGTTCCTTGGGCATCTATATATTTAAAGCATTGATGTAGAGTCGAAGGAACGATGTTGTGGTCGTGGATCCAAGGTCTACCCAGCAGAATGTGGTAGGACACCTCTGAATTAATAACATAACATGTAGCCACTGATCTGAGGTCACCAATCTGGATCCTCAGACGAATTTTCCCCAATGGCTTACTTTTCCTGGCGTTAAAACCTACAATTGTAGTGGTGGTGTAAGCCAATTCGCTGGTAGGAATCCTCAGCGGTCTGAGCAGACTGTGAGGAATGATACTGATTGATGATCCCAGATCTATGTGAATCCGGTCGACCTCCATGGAACCGACATACCCGGTGTAATAGAGGGGTCTGTCATGCCTGTTATGCTTCAACAGCATGTCATCTTGAGTGAAAGTGACATTCGGGACCACCTCCATCACATTGTGGCATTGAGGACATACCATGGGTTCTTCGTTAGAGGACTTGAGCTGGGTCAAGTATGCATCCGCCTGCATTAATGCTTCACTCAGGGCTTGACGAGTATCTTGAGAGAGCCTGAGTAGTTCGAAGATGGACAGTCTGACTGGTGTATTGGCCAATTGGGCCAGGATGTCGAAGTTGTATGGCTTCTCTAAACCTTTGTTTTGAATATTTTTCAAAGGTTTATCGAAGCGCA
This sequence comes from Iris macrosiphon, assembly GCA_036927795.1. NCBI lineage: Eukaryota > Viridiplantae > Streptophyta > Magnoliopsida > Asparagales > Iridaceae > Iris > Iris macrosiphon. Next base: position 67,623,269 of record JAYESA010000001.1, read on the forward strand.
CTTCTTTTTGCTTTCCTTTGTCCGTCGAAGTTGGTCTCGAAGGACCGGCCTCTGGTATGGCGGGTTCCGATTTTGAAGGCTTGGCAGCTAAAGCGTCTGCCGATGCATCTTTCTGACTCGCTCCATAGTCCTTGAGGTAAGCTTTCCCTGAACGGGTTCCAATAGCCAAAACCTCGTCTTCTGATGCCGAGTGTGCCGTAACCATGTGACATGGTTTGCGCTTCGAGTCCTTCTTAGACTTAGCCTTAGCAGCTTGAGTCTCTTCTTCGATTTCTGACACCAAATCTGGGTGAACCCATATTATCTCGCCTCGCTGGGTAGTTAGGGGTACCAGGTCACGATTTTGACCTCTAGCTGGAGGGAGATTAACGATGTTCATCGTTGTTCGGGAAATAGGTGTAACACCGTCCGGGACTTCTTGGGGAGGCAGATTGCCAAATTGCATAGAGATCATGTTGGCTGTGACCATTTTCTCGCTGTTGCGCAGAGTGATGGCCTTAGCATCGATCAGCTCCTGGATCTTCCTCTTCAGTACATAACACACTTTTGTAGGGTGGTTTATGTATCTATGGAAGATGCAATACTTGGGGTTATTAGTACTGCCGACTTCATTAGGCCGCTTCTCCTTAGGAAGGGTAATCTTGTCGCTTTTGACGAGACACTCGAATATGCTCGAAATATCGTCGTCGTCGAAAGAGTATACTTCAATGGGCCTGGAAGTCCCAGATTTCGTCTGCGTGGTTACGGCAGTCTTTTTCCTGGACGTATTGATCGCCAGAGCTTCTTTTCCTTTGGCACCACGAGAATGGTCGCTGTTGGAGGATGACCTCTTACCTTTATCAGAAGCAGAGATCATGATGCCATTATCATGCGCCTTCCGACTGTTGTCCTCAGCGGCTACCGCTGAGATGATGAACGAGGGCCAATCATGGAACTGATATGGTCCTGTGAATACCGAGATCACGGGAAGAAGGTTCTTCCTCCAAATGTCCACCAATGTCGAGTCTGGAACTCCGGGAGGCATTTGTAAAGTGGCTTAACGAAAACGTTCGATGAAAGTACGAACGTCCTCTTTTTTCTTCTGCTTTACTTCGATGAGAGAGGACATAGACATGTCCATCCCTCCCTCATAGAATCATGCGAAGAATAAAGCCTTGAAGTCTTCAAAGGAAGTAATACAGTTATCCGCCAGACTATTGTACCCCTGATAAGCCACTCCCGAGAGACAGCCCTTGAACACCCGAGTGAGAAGGGCGTCATTTCCCTGTAATAACACCGTCATCATACTGAAGTAGTTCATGTACTGACTCGGTGATATTTTTCCCTCGAACAAAGCCATAGTCTGTGGTTTGTATTTAGGAGGAAAAGGGGCCTCTTCCCAGATAGCCAGGTAAGGCTGGTTGATTCCCAATTTCTTGAGCTGATCTTTGTGCTTCAAGGCATCAAATTGGGCTTTCAACTCCCGTACTGCCTGCATCAGATTTTCAGCTGATAGCGGGACCACGGAGTGGTGTGGAATCGGTTGCATCGCGACTCCAACGGGAGGTAATACATTCTTCGAGTGAGGAAGCGGAGGAACTGCTGACTACTGATCTAGAACAGGCTCTTGGATCGCGTTGGATGGTGGTAAGTCCACCCCCACACGTATCTGAGTTGGAGGGACCGATGCTCGAACCATAGCGGCTGTGTGTTGAGTCAGCATCATCTGGTGCATGTTTTCCATCATGGATTGCATCTCTCTCAGAGATGTCTCCAGTACAGCAATGCGTTGCTCAGTGTTCCCGGACGGGGAAGCTTCCTCGCGTTCATCTCCAATGGCATAAACTCCCATATCCCTGGGTGTCATTGAAGGATTAGTATAGGTTTTTGTAGAAGTTGACTCTATACTTTCAGCATCTGATTCGGGAGACTGGCAACCCCCAGCGTCAGAATCAGAAGAGTACGAAGCCGGTTGTCGTAACCTCGAACGGGTGTTTCGGAATACCCCAGCTTCAGTATTCCTAAGGAGCTCGTTGAATCTCCTTCGGCTCGGAGTTCTAGAGGGATGACGTCTTGAGTTCGATCTTCCTCTAGGTATGTGTGAAGCCATGTTCACTGATGCATGTGTGGGCTCTTCTTCCTGAAAAGACGGAGAGTAGCTCAACCGGTCGAAAACCGACCGTTTTGCTTCAAAACAGCAATAATTAACTACAATCCTATGACTATTACAATGTATTTAATACACATATTATTAATCATTAAGTATCATAATATATATATATTTGGGATATAAAATGTATATACAAACGTAATTGGTATATGTATAGATTGGTATGGTAATAATGTACATATTTAATAGATGTACATTATTCCATATGATGAGTATAAATATATATATATTGTAAGTATTAATGATTAATAATATGTGTATTAAATATGTATTATTTTGGTATAATGTATAAATATGTAAATACGTATTTGATATATGTTAATATATGAATGTACGTATTTTGGAAAAATGTGCAACTATAGCAAGTAATTTATATTGGTATATATTTTAGATATATTTCATGAATTATGTTTATATATATTCATACAAGTATTATTTTATTATGTTTATATGCAAGTATTATTTATTTTTAAAGTATATATTTATACATATATCTATTATTGTAATGGATGGAAATTATATGTAATTAATTAATAAGATGTTTATTTAAATATGTATCCCTACTAGATGACCCTAGCTGACTAGTACCCTGCCTGGCATGGCCTGAGGCTAGTGTTTTGACTGTGTGTTAGCGTAGCTTCTGATGCAAATGTTATATTGTGTTATGTTTATAGGACTGTTGGTTTTACCCAGGGGATACTCTGGAACAGGACATCCATAAATACCAGCTAAGGACCAAGGCAAGTACATTCTCCGATAATTTCCAATTCTTGATAATTTTTATAAGTTCAACAATCATGAAATGTTACATCTGAATCCTTGACACTGTGCTACACGGACTAGTATAGCTTGGATCTGCAGTCATGAGATGTTACCTTGATTTTCGTATTGACATTATACACGATATTGACATTGACATTGACATTGACATTAGACATTGATAATTAGACATTGTACATAATATATTAGACAATGTTCGTGTATTCGTGACGTGTCATGATTTGATCCACAATACTAGTTGGGGGCGGGGAAATTGCTAGTGAGAGATGTGATCAAATACCCATGGTATAATTAAATATTATTAGTGTTAATCATACCCCCACGTATGATTAGCCAGACTGTAGCAATCGTACATGTTCCCAAGCCGATCACATTTCGAAACTACTATTTCAAAACACGTAGAATAGATTACAGTTCCCTATTTTAAATCATATACTACATCACCCGTATATGATACTGCTCCTTGTTTCTCTTCATTTTCATACATGCACTGACTGTATCACACTGCCTATTGCCTGTCTCTTTACATTGCCTGTTTCTCTTAAATTATTATTGCATTTATTTCACTGTCTTCTCAGTAGCTAGCATGACATGTTTTATTGTATTATAGACATTATCAATTAATGGAACTGTTATTTGAGAGTGTTGCTTTGCTCCTTCCTGACTGGAAACATTTTTCCAGACTCTGCCTTAGAGGACCGCAGTCCGACACTTTATGGACCATATGGTGAGTAGCTGCAGACTTGGTAGTTTAGTTATGATTCTGGAAGGTCTAGCCGGAATTATTATTTATTGTTAGTTCTTTAAGTAGACTATTTGGTACCGGATTTGTCTCCGGCATTTTGATGAGACTTGGCTATTGTTGAGTTAGAATATTACTTGTTGACTTGTGTTGTGTTAAATTTTAATTTCTGTTTCGAAATCTTATCGTGCTGTAATCCTGTGATTGAGTATGTGTTTATCTTATTTGTGTCATCCGTGCCTCCTAATGGAGATTTGATGCTTGCGTGACATTAGTTAGATAGTATCAAGACCTTGACAGCGTTCTACCGCCGACACTGCAGCGTAGGCTAGACGTACCCACGCACTCGTGCCCCTAAACCGGGTGCGGGTCGTGACACTTTCAACTCCCGTACTGCCTGCATCAGATTTTTAGCTGATAGTGGGACCACGGAGTGGTGTGGAATCGGTTGCATCGCGACTCCAACGGGAGGTAATACATTCTTCGAGTGAGGAAGCGGAGGAACTGCTGACTACTGATCTAGAGCAGGCTCTTGGATCGCGTTGGATGGTGGTAAGTCCACCCCCACACGTATCTGAGTTGGAGGGACCGATGCTCGAGCCATAGCGGCTGTGTGTTGAGTCAGCATCATCTGGTGCATGTTTTCCATCATGGATTGCATCTCTCTCAGAGATGTCTCCAGTACAGCAATGCGTTGCTCAGTGTTCCCGGACGGGGAAGCTTCCTCGCGTTCATCTCCAATGGCATAAACTCCCATATCCCTGGGTGTCATTGAAGGATTAGTATAGGTTTTTGTAGAAGTTGACTCTATACTTTCAGCATCTGATTCGGGAGACTGGCGACCCCCAGCGTCAGAATCAGAAGAGTACGAAGCCGGTTGTCGTGACCTCGAACGGGTGTTTCGGAATACCCCAGCTTCAGTATTCCTAAGGAGCTCGTTGAATCTCCTTCGGCTCGGAGTTCTAGAGGGATGACGTCTTGAGTTCGATCTTTCTCTAGGTATGTGTGAAGCCATGTTCACTGATGCATGTGTGGGCTCTTCTTCCTGAAAAGACAGAGAGTAGCTCAACCGGTCGAAAACCGACCGTTTTGCTTCAAAATAGCAATAGTTAACTACAATCCTATGACTATTATAATAGTGCTCCCTAGGAGGCGTAATAGACATGCTGGAAGATCCCTTGTCCTTGCATTTCTGGATCAGATACTCACGCAGGTCAGGAGGGTTTACAGAAGAAGAAGAAGAAGATGGCTTGTTCCTTCTGTTCACATCAGTGGGCATGTAGATGTTGCGAACCATAGTCCTCCATGTGCCACCCGTATACAACAGGTTGGCCATCTGGGTAGCGAATGATCCCCGAGGAGTGTGTCTTTCCGTAAACTGAGCCTGCATTACGCTGAGGGGCCTCACCTGGAGTAAATTGGAGCTCTGCTCAGGCTGGCATAAAGGTGAGGAGGTCCTCAGTCGGCCATCAGCTCCTCGCGTAATCCGGAGGGCGGGCAGATTCTTCCCTTGCTGGCGTAAAGGCCGAGAAGTTGAGCAGTCCACCACTTGCTTTCCCTTGCGTAGATTGTAGGGATCATCTGCTTTTCCACGGAGGGTAGACGTATTTTTATGCGCGGACCGCGTTTGGAATTTCTGATTTGGCGCTAAGGCATTGTCAGAATTATGTCTGCCATGTCATCGACGGGAGACTGGATTTTTCGCACAGAGCACGGAGTAGACTTCTGGACTAGTGCTGAGGCATTATCCGAAGTTTTGTATACCACGTCACAGACGGGAGACAGAGTTTTAGCGCGGAGCGCGAAGGTTGTACAGCTACAACCTGGCTGGTCGGAGAGATCGAAGAGTCGACAGGAATGGTAGGGGATGTCCTCGGCATCCAGACCTTACGCAGCTTTCTGTTGTCTTGGACAGAGAGAGAGTGAGAGCTACCCCCTGCTAGAAGCATATATTCGTAGGAAGACTGGTCGAACTGGACGACCAGGGTCTTTTTTGCAGATCCCACGGATACCGCATCGTGTTGAGTAATTGCTTTCTCATCAGAAGAGAAAGATGTCCCCAGCAGAGTCGCCATCTTGTGTTTAATAATAAACAAAAGAAATAAGACGAGGTTTATACGAAACCCGCTCTTTGGTTTACAAACAAGAAGTACAATTAATCCTATACGAGGATGTCAAGTACAATTTTTAATCTGGGTAAATATTGTTATAGGAGTCTGATCTGCAGTCGATCAGTTTGTCCCTTGGACCACACGATGATGAAGAAGTGCCATAGAAGACAGAAAGCAGCTTCGAAGGTTGCAAAAGAGAGTGGATGCTCGATGCCAAAGTCGTCGATCACTTCTCTCTCAAAGACTCTTCGACTCTTAGTTCCTTGACCTTCTCTTTTTGATCTTGTAATCTTTGATCTTTTGACCTTTTTTTTGACCCTGGACCTCTGTTGATAGAGGTCTCTATTTATAGGGTTTTAGTGACAGTAACCATCCAGTCGGCGTAGAAGCCGGGTAGTGGAAAATATAGCACCTTTTACGCGATGGTTACAATAACCGCTACCCACATATAAATGACCTTTTGAATGAGCGTGTGACGTGCTTCCCATTAAGAGACAATGCGTATAACTGCTGCGAAGATCACGGCATAAAAGCCACGTAGGTAGTTATCCCCCGCGTAGAAGAGGTTGGCTTAGAAGCCAATAACTGTCACCCTGGCGTAGAAGCCAAATAGTCATCAAACTGGCGTAGAAGCCAAGTAGGCGTAGAAGCCAAGTAGGCATCAAACTGGCGTAGAAGCCAAGTATGCGTAGAAGCCGAGTAGGCATAGAAGCTGAGTAGGCATAGGAGCCTGATGCTGCGTAGATAGGTAGCTAGCGTAGAAGATAACTGATCCTCCTTACTTGACTGAGGCCTTGAGCGAATCTTGTACCAAATAGCCTTAATATGCACCAATGCAAATGTAGCCTGAGCTGGCGTATTGTGCAAAAGCGATGATGGGGACGTTTTAGCCGAAATTACGGCTTTTGGAGATATAATCAAATCTCTTGCATTAAATGCAGAGATTTGCCCCCATCTTGCGCATTAAATGCAGAGGCGTATCCCGAAGATCTGCCATCATTCTACGCATTAAATTCAGAGGCGTGTCTCAAAGATTTGCCATCATTCTGCGCATCAAATGCAGAGACGTGCCTCGAGCCCTGTACGAAGAGCAACTTTTGACGTGGCAGCCTGTTTGTCTTTTGTAGAGCGTAAACAGCTCACATCTACCACTGTAAAACTAGGCAGCGTATTCCCTTGTATGCGTAAAGCGGTTTACGCCTAGGAAATGTCACTAAACGACAGTCTGGGTTGCTGTGCCGTGCCATCATCATAGCCGTCGTCTGGGTAGTCGTGCAGTACTCTTTGTCAGGAGTCAGACGTCAGGTTCACTGCACGATTTGACAGGTTCATTTCGGGGAATACGAAGCGTTCCTCGTACACTTCAATGCTGCATTTAAAAGCGGATGAGTTTTATGCCATAAAGGCAATATAGCACCCCTTTTTATGCTGAAGCAGCCTGGACATACTGCATTACGCGGATAGTCCTTGAGCTTAAATTTTATGCTGTACTTAGCAAAAAAGCTCTGTTGTACGCTGATGGCTCCGAAGTCATATTTTATACTGCCCAGCACCAAAATGCTGTGTATAACTCTTCAGCGTATTTTTCATGCAACCCCGAGTTCGGTAGAAGAGATCAGGAGTTTCTTAGGATTGGTAGGCTACTACAGGAAGTTTTTGCAAGATTTTTTGAGGATTGTGGAGTCGATGACCAGACTCACTAGGAAGGATGTAGAGTTTGTTTGGACGGAGGATTGCCAGGTTGCTTTTGAGGAATTGAAGAAGAGGTTGACGTCTGCTCCTATTTTGATATTGCCATCAGGGTCACAACCCGCACCCGGAATTGGGGCACGAGTACGCGAGTACGTCCAGCCTACGCCGCAGCATCGGCGGTAGAACGCTGTCAAGGTCTTGATACTATCTAGCCAATCTCACACAAGCATCCAATCTCCATAAGGAGGCACGGATGACACAATTAAAATGAACACATACTCAATCACAGGATTACAGCACGATAAGATATCGAACAAAATTAAATACAACACAAGTCTAAAGTAATTATCCAACTCAACAATATCCAAGTCTCAATAAAAATGCCGGAGACAAATCCGGTACCAAATAGTCTACTGAAAGAACTAACTAGAAGCTTGGTGATTCCGGCTAGACCTCCCGGAATCACAACTAACTATCAAGCCCAAGTGCAGCTACTCACCATATGGTCCATAAAGTGTGGGCTACCGATCCTCTAAGGCATAGTCTGGAAAAATATTTCCAGTCAGGAAGGAGCAAAGTACAATCTCAAATAACAGTTCCATTTAATTGATAAGGACTATAAAGCAATAAACATGTGATGCTAGCTACTGAAAAGACAGTGAAATAAATGCAATGGCAATTAAAGAGAGACAGGAAATATAAAGAGACAGGCAATAGGCAATATGATATAGTCAGTGCATGTATGAAAATGAAAAGAACAAGGAACAGCATCATATACGGGTGATATAGTATATGATTTAAAATAGGGAACTGTAATCTATTCTAAGTTTTTGAAATAGTAGTTTCAAAATGTGATCGGCTTGGGAACATATAAGATAGCTACAAGGCCTGGCTAATCATGGGTGAAGAGCATGATTAACACTTACATTGTTCTACACTACAATTAGAGGTTATGATCACATTTCTTACTAACTACTTTCCCGCCCCCAACTAGTACTGTGGATCCAACCATGACACGTCACGAGACACGAGCAAGTCCAATCTATCATGTACGATGTCTAATATACATGTCGTGTACAATGTCAATAATAATCAATGTAACATCTCATGACTGCAGATCCAAGCTATACTAGTCCGTGTATCACAGTGTCAAGGATTCAGATGTAACATTTCATGATTATTTAATTTATAGAAATTATCAAGGAATTGGAAATTATCAGAGAATGTACTTGCCTTGGGTCCTTAGCTGGTATTTATGGATGTCCTGATCCAGAGTATCCCCTGGGTAAAGCAACAGTCCTAAAACACATCACAATAACACTGGTATCAGGTGCTACCCTAACACACAGTCTATAAACACTGGCCTCAGGGCCATGCCAGACAGGGCACTAGTCAACTAGGGTCATCTGGTAGGGATATCCATAAATATACACATCTTAATTAACATATGTACTTACAATATATATATATCAAATTAAATACATATACAAAATATATATGTATATATTATTAAAAATATGCTAAGGGTTTATACAAAAATATATATACACATACGAGTTAATGAATACATACATAGACTAATTATATATATATACTCACATGTACCAATTAAAAATACAATAATATATACTTTTTATTAAATAGATATTATAGAAATAACCAAATGTATATATATATACATATATATATATATACCAATTAAATATATTGAAAATATGCTAAGTATATATATACATAAAATACATGTATACACATATACCAATAATACCTATAGTAGAACACGTATTTATATACCAATCATATATATATATATTGAAAATATATTGAATGTATGTACAAAAAATATATATATACATTTATACTAATTATACATATTTGAAAATATATTGAGTATATATATATACAAAATATATATATACATATACCAAACAATGATTACTAAATATATATATATATATATACATGTATACTCATTTTATATATTAAAAACATTTTAAGTATATACGAAATATATATATATTTATATATACGTATACCAATATTATATATACTAGAATCATATTAAATATATATATACACATACATATACTGTTAAACATTAATTTAAATACATGGTTACATATACATGTTAATATATACATATGCGTATATATTAAATACTTACATACATTCATACATACATTATACATTATATATATATATATATACATATATATGTATATAAAGAAGGAGGGAAGGAAGAATACTTACAGCGGGGAGGGGCTGGCTAGCCGTCGGAGTACGGCAGGAGGGGGAGCTCGGTCGCCGGAGGGTGGCTGATGGTAGTAGTGGTGGTGATAGGTGGTGGTGGAGATGGACTGATGGCCGCCGGAGGGAAGAAGCGCAGAGGGAGGAGATGGGAGAAGAGCAGCCGGAGTAGAGGGAGATATTGCCGGAGTTGAACGGCAGAGGGAGGGGAAGAACTGCGGGTGGCGGGGAGGAGCAGCCAGCGGGGGTCGGTGCTCGGGGACAGGCCGGGGTGGCTGACAGGGGTCGCCGGGCGCGGGCTCAGTCGGCCGGGTGCAGTAGGGGCTGCGGGGGACTCGGCCGCCGGAGGGAGACCACCGGGAACAGTAGGTGCGGGGGGGGTGAACAGTGTTCCCCCCTTCTTCCCTTTTGAATTAAAAAAACGAGTAAAAGAAGAAGGAGAAGAAGAAGAAGAAGAAAGGAAAGAGAAGAAGAAAGGAAGAAGGAGAAGAAGAAAGGAAGAAAATTAGAATGAGGGCTACGGTTGGGGGCTTGGGGAGGTGTGCTACCTAGGTTTTCTAGGGATTAGGGTTGATGTGACATAACATTAAATAGGGAGAGAGAGTGTTGATGGAGGGTGGTGATTGACCCCCCTTAAATGAGTGGTCCAGATTGGACATGAAGGAATTTTCATGTGGGAATGAGGGTGATGATTAAAAATATTAAGGATTCCTTATTGGTCTTTAACAAATGGATGTTGACACCAAAAATGCCAATTTGCAAATTAGCCCCCTTAAATTTGGATATTTGCACAGACACATAAAATAACGAAAATTGGCGGGCGATTCGGTGTCCGGTATTTTGTAGGGTCAGGGGACGCTGTAGGTTTGGTGTGGGCTCAAATAGCAGGGCGCTGGAATTAAATTGGGATTTCAGAATCGGTTAAAATAGTATCCTTAATTTAATTAGAAATAAATGTAAGTTGTGTTCTAAAATTAATTAGGAGTACATGGAGCCAAAATCAGGTCAGGTCATCAATACCAATAATGAAGACGACTCAGAACAGAATATTACCCTAATTTGGGCCGCACGAAAAATAGGTCAAGATTGCCTCCAATTTCAATTGGAACGCACAACGATACAAAATAGAGATTTATTAAATAACGTCCGCGACGATTTTTGTGCGGCTAGAAATAATGCACAGAGAGCATAATTATGAGTTGCAAAAATAGCAGAATGGAAGGCGGGCATGTCTAGGGCAAGATTGTGAAATTTGTTGGAAGACAAAAGTCAGGGTAGCGCTCCAAATATCGAAGCAAAGGCAATGCGCAAATAATTAATTAAAATACGGTAGTTAATTACTACCTCCAAGAATTAAATTCTAAATAAATAATTAAATACAAAAATTCTATAATTCCGACAGGTGTTCGTCTACTGGCTTCTAGGTCAAGTCTACCAGCTCAAACAGTAAATGAACACTGCATATAATATTATATTTAAATTACACATCACACATTTATTTAAAATCAAATATACTATCATGCATATTAATTAATTGTAACTACCATAATATTAAATATTATAAAAAGTCAAAAAATACCCCTGTTCCCGGAACGTGGTAGTGACAAGTCTACCCTCCTTAAAAGAATTTCGTCCTCGAAATTCAAAATCCTCAAAGTAGCGTTTATTCATACACATTACTATTTTCCTCAAATTTTAAATTCTTCCACCACGAAATCAGGTAATAATCCACAATGTCTTATCACAATTTTCAAAAAAATTTGAAATTATTTGTATTCCTGAAAATCCTCGAAATAAAATCAAAGTCCCTTTTTATTAAAAATTTCCTTGAAAGTTTTAGTTAATAATCCGATACTCAGAATTTAATATCCACTCCTCAAATTTGATTTTAAATCAATGCACATATATAAAATGTAATCTCGTCCAACAAGTTTGAATTTAAACATTTATCCAACAAAATTTTATTTCTCGATTTCCTCTCCTCAAAATACTCAAAAATGCAATACGATGCTTAGGGATTTTCCAATTGCAACATCCCATATAAAATTCTAAAATTCATAACTTGCAATCAACTAAATATATTGATAATCTCCCGAAATTTCCAAATTTTTTATAACCAATTTAATCATGTCATAATCTTCCTGGAATTAATAAATCATAAATTATGCCATGTTAATTTCTTAACCCTCTATTTAAATCAATAATTATCCTCGAATTTAATCATCTTGTCTCTCTTGTCAAGTCATAATTCCTTCATGAATCTTCGTCATGGTCAAACCCCAAAAATCTTTCCTATAATCATACAACATGCAACCTAAGGGAATATGTACGGTCATGGTGTCTTTTGTCATGGTATTGCAGTCTCTGTATCAGGGGTACTACTAACTACATTCGAACAAGAAATCATGCATACAACTTGTACTAAGGAATCAATCAATCAATCAAATAGAGAGGGACAAAAGGAAGGAAAGAACAGAACCTGCTAACACATTACCTGTAGTATCGGTCTCCTTGACCGTCATCGCAAATGCCCCGCCCTGCTGGGGTGGTTCCCTTCGCGGGTGCTGAGCAATATACGGTTCCACAGGTAGCCTAACTGGATCTCTATAATCTGAAGCTGCGCGCTGGCCGGGAAGATAAGGGGCTAGAATACAATCCTTTACTCGATGTCCCACAGCGCCACAGTGCAAACAAAGTCCTAGCCTCGTTCTACAGCTCTCCCAAAGGTGACCTGGCTTCTTACAGAAATGACAAGTCTGCTGTGTCTCTCTTGGAGGCTGTTGCTGATTCTGCTGAACACGGACTGGTGCCTGGTACTGTTGTTGATACTGATACGCCCATGGATGTTGTTGGATAGGAACTGGTGCTAGGTACTGCGATGGATGCTGAAATGTCCATGGTTGTTGCTGAATATGAAATGGTACTTGGTACTGCTGTTGGTGCTGAATACGGGGATGCTTGGCTGGTCCTGTGCTACCATTCGTATCTCCAAAAGTATTGTGACTCCTCTTAGGCCTGAGGTCCAGATCCTCTTCTACAATCTGAGCATCCATCAAGATAGCCTCAAAGGTAGCGGTACGACGACCGGAAGTGCGCGACCTAATCTCTCTCGTCAGCCCTTTTCTAAATTTTCGGGCTCGATCTCCTGGGTCCCGAATCATAGACGATGCAAAACGGCTCAATCTACAGAATTCTGCAGCGTACTCGTCGACCGACATGTTTCCTTGAACCAAGTCATGAAACTGACTTTCCAAGGTTCCTAATGCCACGTCGGGAAAGAACTTCTCCTTGAATAGTTCCTTGAAGGTCTCCCAAGTAAGTCCTTGTGCAGTAATTCTCGGCTCTGTGCGATACCACGTGAGTGCGATATCGAACATCTGACTGCCAGCGGCTTCTATCTGCAAGTTCTCCGGAATCTGGGTCAATCGCAGGCTCCTCTCTATATCCTCTAGCCAGTCATCAGCGTAGAGTATCCCTTCGGTGCCTTTAAACTCTCGAGGCATCATCCTTTTGAAATCCACTATAGTGCCTGATCTCTGCTGCTGGCCAGGAAACTGCTGGTACTGTGCTACTTTCTCAAAAGCTTGGAGAGTCACCTGATGAGCATTCTCCATGTTTTCTCTCATCAGCTCGGTTTGTGCCTGGTGCGCTTCTGCTTGCACCCTCTGAGCCTCAGCTTGAACTCGCTGAGCATCTGCCGTCACTCTTTGGGCATCTACCATGCCCTGGATCAAGGTAAATATCTGCGTCCCGTCAATGGGCAAACCTCCAGGAATCGGAGTCGGTGGAGGAGGAAGGTTGTCCGTCACAGCTGCGGCAATCCTCTGAGCAGGTGGGGGAGGAGGATCCCCGAAAAGTGCAGACACTCCTACGTGCATCGGAGATGTAGGAGGAACTACGGCTGTCTGTCCCTCAGGTGGAGAGGTGGCAGACCCCTCTAAAGCTGATGTTCCCGCTCTCATAGACCGTGTCTGCGGCGACATCCTGAAGATAGATCCCAAAGAATCAATTAAGGCAAAAATGCGATATCATCAAGGAAGGACAGTACAGTTCTAAAGAGCAACATTCAAGATAAAGATTGGAAATAAACCCTAGTTGTGATTGCACATGTCAAAGATACATCCAAGGTCTGATACCTCTATCCCCTAGGTACCACAGTTCTACCACAAGCACACTCACTGCTAGCTTCTTACCTACTGCAATCGCTGATACTAGTTATCCTTCTCATTCAAGTGCATATCAAATGCAACACACCATACTAAGTACTGCTCTCTCTCCAATACAATCCTAGATGAACAACTAAGCCAGTTGGCAGTGAGATCTCAATCATGCTCAAGTCAACAGATCCTTACACATGCATCCCATCTACTTATATACTAATAATCTCTCTCACTATAAAATCTTATCCTTAAATAAAATTCCTCAAAATAATCCCTCGAATAAATTTTTTATAGTAAAATGCATATACCTTCCTCAAGGTTAATTATCTAAATACTGAAGTAAAAAACTTAATCACAAAAAAATTCTTACAGACTTGTCTAGGTTTATTGAATCGAATCTGAATCCTCAAAAATAAAATTTTAATAACATAATATCTCAACTTCTCAAAATTCAAAAATGTAATTTATTTTCAATTTTAAATTATAATTTAAATCCATATCTAGTAGTCCAAGAGCCCTAGTGTTAATCTTTCTCACTGTCCCCATCGACATGCGTCATCAGATAATACCATAAATCAGTTTGCAAATTCATCTTGATATGAAATCAAACCCTACAATGGAACCAAAATCCTAATTTAATACCTAATTAACAACAATCAAATTCAACATCAATAAGTGAGAATGGACGGAACAAGGGAATGATTTTAAATTGGAATTTATAACAAGATTCTCAGGGGTCATCCCAGGAATCTCTCAAGGAATTGTGATTGAGTATTCGCTCTCGTCCTAGTATCCTATGTCCTAGATCCTATCGCAGGCACGCAATAGTGTAACAAAGATGCCACACTACCACGACATCGTACAACTTGCGAAGTCTGGCCTGCATGGGCCACCACTAAAAACGTGTCACGACCCGCACCCGGAATTGGGGCACGAGTACGCGAGTACATCCAGCCTACGCCGCAGCATCGGCGGTAGAACGCTGTCAAGGTCTTGATACTATCTAGCCAATCTCACACAAGCATCCAATCTCCATAAGGAGGCACGGATGACACAATTAAAATGAACACATACTCAATCACAGGATTATAGTACGATAAGATATCAAACAAAATTAAATACAACACAAGTCTAAAGTAATTATCCAACTCAACAATATCCAAGTCTCAATAAAAATGCCGGAGACAAATCCGGTACCAAATAGTCTACTGAAAGAACTAACTAGAAGCTTGGTGATTCCGGCTAGACCTCCCGGAATCACAACTAACTATCAAGCCCAAGTGCAGCTACTCACCATATGGTCCATAAAGTGTTGGCTACCGATCCTCTAAGGTATAGTCTGAAAAAATATTTCCAGTCAGGAAGGAGCAAAGTACAATCTCAAATAACAGTTCCATTTAATTGATAAGGACTATAAAGCAATAAACATGTGATGCTAGCTACTGAAAAGACAGTGAAATAAATGCAATAGCAATTAAAGAGAGACAGGCAATATAAAGAGACAGGCAATAGGCAATATGATATAGTCAGTGCATGTATGAAAATAAAAAGAACAAGGAACAGCATCATATACGGGTGATGTAGTATATGATTTAAAATAGGAAACTGTAATCTATTCTAAGTGTTTGAAATAGTAGTTTCAAAATGTGATCGGCTTGGGAACATGTACGATAGCTACAGGGCCTGGCTAATCATGGGTGAAGAGCATGATTAACACTTACATTGTTCTACACTACAATAAGAGGTTATGATCACATTTCTTACTAACTACTTCCCCGCCCCCAACTAGTACTGTGGATCCAACCATGACACGTCACGATACACGAGCAAGTCCAATCTATCATGTACGATGTCTAATATACATGTCGTATACAATGTCAATACGATAATCAATGTAACATCTCATGACTGTAGATCCAAGCTATACTAGTCCGTGTATCACAGTGTCAAGGATTCAGATGTAACATTTCATGATTATTTAATTTATAGAAATTATCAAGGAATTGGAAATTATCAGAGAATGTACTTGCCTTGGGTCCTTAGCTGGTATTTATGGATGTCCTGTTCCAGAGTATCCCCTGGGTAAAGCAACAGTCCTAAAACACATCACAATAACACTGGTATCAGGTGCTACCCTAACACACAGTCTATAAACACTGGCCTCACGGCCATGCCAGGCAGGGCACTAGTCAACTAGGGTCATCTGGTAGGGATATCCATAAATATACACATCTTAATTAACATATGTACTTACAATATATATATCTCAAATTAAATACATATACAAAATATATATGTATATATTATTAAAAATATGCTAAGGGTTTATACAAAAATATATATAAACATACGAGTTAACGAATACATACATAGACTAATTATATATATATACTCACATGTACCAATTAAAAATACAATAATATATACTTTTTATTAAATAGATATTATAGAAATAACCCAATGTATATATATATATACATATATATATATATATATACGAATTAAATATATTGAAAATATGCTAAGTATATATATACATAAAATACATGTATACACATATACCAATAATACCTATAGTAGAACACGTATTTATATACCAATCATATATATATATATATATTGAAAATATATTGAATGTATGTACAAAATATATATATATACATTTATACTAATTATACAAATTTGAAAATATATTGAGTATATATATATACAAAATATATATATACATATACCAAACAATGATTACTAAATATATATATATATATATATATATATATATATATATATATATATATATATATATATATACATGTATACTCATTTTATATATTAAAAATATTTTAAGTATATACGAAATATATATATATTTATATATACGTATACCAATATTATATATACTAGAATCATATTAAATATATATATATACACATACATATACTGTTAAACATTAATTTAAATACATGGTTACATATACATGTTAATATATACATATGCGTATACATTAAATACTTACATACATTCAAACATACATTATATATATATATATATATATACATATATATATATATATATATATATATATATATATATGTATATATATATATATATATATATATATATATACATACATACATATATATATATATATATATATATATATATATATATATATACATATATATGTATATAAAGAAGGAGGGAAGGAAGAATACTTACAGCGGGGAGGGGCTGGCTGGCCGCCGGAGTACGGCAGGAGGGGGAGCTCGGTCGCTGGAGGGTGGCTGATGGTAGTAGTGGTGGTGATAGGTGGTGGTGGAGATGGACTGATGGCCGCCGGAGGGAAGAAGCGCAGAGGGAGGAGATGGGAGAAGAGCAGCCGGAGTAGAGGGAGATATCGCCGGAGTTGAACGGCAGAGGGAGGGGAAGAACTGCGGGTGGCGGGGAGGAGCAGCCAGCGGGGGTCGGTGCTCGGGGACAGGCCGGGGTGGCTGACAGCGGTCGCCGGGCGCGGGCTCAGTTGGCCGGGTGCAGTAGGGGCTGCGGGGGACTCGGCCGCCGGAGGGAGGCCACCGGGAACAGTAGGTGCGGGAGGGGGTGAACAGTGTTCCCCCCTTCTTCCCTTTTGAATTTAAAAAAACAAGTAAAAGAAGAAGGAGAAGAAGAAGAAGAAGAAGAAGAAGAAGAAGAAGAAGAAAGGAAAGAGAAGAAGAAAGGAAGAAAATTAGAATGAGGGCTACGGTTGGGGGCTTGGGGAGGTGTGCTACCTAGGTTTTTTAGGGATTAGGGTTGATGTGACATAACATTAAATAGGGAGAGAGAGTGTTGATGGAGGGTGGTGATTGACCCCCCTTAAATGTGTGGTCCAGATTGGACATGAAGGAATTTTCATGTGGGAATGGGGGTGATGATTAAAAATATTAAGGATTCCTCATTGGTCTTTAACAAATGGATGTTGACACCAAAAATGCCAATTTGCAAATTAGCCCCCTTAAATTTGGGTATTTGCACAGACACATAAAATGATAAAAATTGGCGGGCGATTCGGTGTCCGGTGTTTGTAGGGTCAGGGGGCGCTGTAGGTTTGGTGTGGGCTCAAATAGCAGGGCGCTGGAATTAAATTGGGATTTCAGAATCGGTTAAAATAGTATCCTCAATTTAATTAGAAATAAATGTAAATTGTGTTCTAAAATTAATTAGGAGTACATGGAGCCAAAATCAGGTCAGGTCATCAATACCAATAATGAAGACGACTCAGAACAGAATATTACCCTAATTTAGGCCGCACAAAAAATAGGTCAAAATTGCCTCCAATTTCAATTGGAACGCACAACGATACAAAATAGGGATTTATTAAATAACGTCCGCGACGATTTTTGTGCGGCTAGAAATAATGCACAGAGAGCATAATTATGAGTTGCAAAAATAGTAGAATGGAAGGCGGGCATGTCTAGGACAAGATTGTGAAATTTGTTGGAAGACAAAAGTCAGGGTAGCGCTCCAAATATCGAAGCAAAGGCAATGCGCAAATAATTAATTAAAATACGGTAGTTAATTACTACCTCCAAGAATTAAATTCTAAATAAATAATTAAATACAAAAATTCCATAATTCTGACAGGTGTTCGTCTACTGGCTTCTAGGTCAAGTCTACCAGCTTAAACAGTAAATGAACACTGCATATAATATTATATTTAAATTATACATCACACATTTATTTAAAATCAAATATACTATCATGCATATTAATTAATTGTAACTACCATAATATTAAATATTATAAAAAGTCAAAAAATACCCCTGTTCCCGGAACGTGGTAGTGACAGCCAGGTTGCTTTTGAGGAATTGAAGAAGAGGTTGACGTCTGCTCCTATTTTGATATTGCCATCGGGGAAAGGTTTGGGTTGTGTTCTTCAGCAGAATGGGAAAGTGATTGCCTATGCATCCAGACAATTGCGTCCAAAAGAGAAGAACTATCCTACCCATGATTTGGAGTTGGCAGCAGTCAGCTTCGCCCTGAAGTTATGGAAATACTATTTATACGGAGAGCGTGTAGAGATCTTCCCAGACCACAAAAGCTTGAAGTATGTTTTCATACAGAAGGAGTTGAATATGAGGCAACGTCGGTAGTTGGATCTGATGAAGAATTTTGATATATTTTTGCAGTATCATCCTGGATAATAACGTAGTTGCCAATGCTTTGATTAGGTATCTGGTATCTATGTTCTTGACTCATAATCGATATTTGTTGGAGGACTTAGAGAGCTTGAGCATTGAGGTAATAGTTTCTGGTTGTGCTTATACAGATGTGGGGATTGCAGATACATTCAGATTTGATGGACAGGATCAAGGTAGCCCAGTATGAGGATGTATCTCTGAGGAGCATCAGAGCCCAGGTGAGAGTAGGATTGGAGGATGAGTTCACCATTGCCGAGGATGGATCTTTACGGCATGGAGTTAGATTGTGTGTGCCTAGTGGGGAGCTGCGTGAGGTGGTATTGCAGGTAGCGCATCGCTCTCAGTATTCTATGCATCCAGGTGACAATAAGATGTATCAGGATATGCAAGATAGTGTGTGGTGGGATGGCATGAAGAAGGAAGTGGCACTGTTTGTATCCAGATGCTTAGTGTGCCAGCAGGTGAAAGCCAAGAGGCAGAGGCTAAGAGGTTTACTTCAGCCATTATCCATCCAGAGTGGAAGTGGGAGCACATTACTTTGGATTTTGTGTTCGGACCTCTATGATCTCCTGCAGGGAAAGACGCGATTTGCGTCATCTTTGATAGGTTGACCAAGTCGGCCCACTTTTTGCCTTTCAAGGTGGGTTTGTCTATGGAGAAGCTAGTAGAGATGCATGTGAGGCAGATCGTCAGGATAAATGGTGTTCCCATCAGCATGGTCTCGGATCGGGATAGTCATTTCACTTCTTATTTCTGGAGGAGTTTGCAGGAGAGTTTGGGCACTCAGCTCAAGTTCAGTACTGCATATCACCCCCAGACAGATGGACAGTCAGAGAGGACTATTCAGACTTTTAAGGATATATTGCACACTTTTGTACTAGATTTTGGGGGTTATGGGAGGACCATCTCTATTTGGTAGAGTTTGCTTATAACAACAGCTACCAAGCTAGTATAGAGATGTCACTGTTTGAAGCTCTGTACGGTCGGAAGTGTCATACTCCCTTGTCATGGGACGATATTGGACAGAGAGTTTTGCTTAGGCTGAGATGATTGTAGATGCAGCGGAGAAGGTTCAGCTGATCAGAGACAGACTTCGTGTGGCGCAAGACAGACAACGACATTGGGCCGATAGCTACCGGGGACCTTTGGAGTTTGAGGTATAGTTTAGATTTTATTTTGTGCTTGTTATTGGTTGTTTGCTATAGATTAAGTTCTTAAGGTTGTATTTTGTTCTAGGTGGGTGGTTTGGTGAGGATTTCTCCGACACGAGGCACGATTCGCTTCGGTGGAGGCGGATAGCTTAGTTCGCGATTCATCGGACCTTTCACTATTCTAGAGAGGGTCGATATAGTTGCTTATAGACTAGACTTGCCACCTGTATTGGAGGAAGTATCGAGGAACCAGACTATTCCTTTGGTATGCATCGCATAGAGGCATCACTCTCCAGAGGAGTCTACCTGGGAGAGAAAGGATGAAATGCGATAGCGTTATCCATATTTGTTTGTGCCTTGAGGTATGTTCTTTCATAATTAGTTCTGTTCTTTAGTTCTGTTCTTCTGTTATGTTCTGTTATTTTTTGGGGGTAGTTTTCGTCTTTGAATTTCGAGGACAAAATTATTTTAAGGAGGGTAGACTTGTCACTACCACATTTTATAGGAAAGGATATTTTAGTAATTTTATAATTAATTAAATATTATGCATGTTAAATAATTATTTATTGTATTATTTAATTGTTGTTAGATATTATTTATTTATTTTGGACTTATGTTAGTGGACCTAACTAGTTTAGTTTAGACTCATGGACCAACATGTATTAATTATAAAAATTTAGCCCAACTAGAAAGCCCATGGATTAGGAGGATAATTAATTTAATTAAACCATTAGACTATAAGCTTTCCTTCTTAAATATTTCTTCATGAGAGGCACCATGGGGTATAAGGGACATTATATAGTGACTTGAGGAAGGGGTAAGGGGGCCGGCCTATTAAAGAGGGGGGAAATTGTTTCTCTCTCCTCTTTTTATTTGAAAACTAGATTTAGAATTTCTCTCAACCAAATTCCTTCATTCCCATATCATTTTCCTTCCAAATTTTATCACAATTCCTTTCCAAATCACCATTGGAGACTAGTGGAGTAAGGATCTAGAAGGAGGAAGCAAGGATCTACAAATTGGAGGCCAATTTCATCACATTTAGAGGTTTTATTGGGAATCCATCTCTTAGTAGGTATAATTCAGTTTTGTCCCTTAATTTAGGTTCTAAATCTGAGATTTAACCATGAGAAATAAATCTATATGCATAGGCCACCTATAGGATTTGGTTTTGTGTTCATAGGAGGCCTATTGTGAAAGTTATGATGCTTTTTGTGTCAATTTTGGGGAAATTCCTTGATTGACATTTGTTGTGTGTGTCAATTGGTCCTATAGATCAATTTGGCATGTTCTTGTGTGTTTGGGGCTAGAAACATATCCACAATTGGGTACGTGTAGGTCGTATCCCAATAATTTGGTGATATGTGTTGATTTGGGGGGTTTTCCCTCCGACACGGGACTTTGAGCATGTCATATTTTGACACGAACAAGTAGATTTATGTTTGACTCTTTGTATTGTTCATAAATAATATATTAGACTTTTTCGTATCCTTCGGGGTATGTTTGGATGTGTGGTGGACTCGTGTCGCAAGCGTATCCTAGATCTAGTATGATACCGGTGTGATACGCTCCATGTGTTTGTGCAATTATTTCTAGATCTAATTCTTTTTTGTTCTTAGTCATTGTGACGTGTAATTATATATATATATTTATTTATTTATGTATTAATGTGTCATAGATCTATATATCTATGTGTATATATATATATATATTAATGTAGCTATTCTTCTACACATGTAAGATCTAGTATATATTGTGTGTGTATATATATATATATATATATATATATATATATATATATATATATATATATATATATATATATATATATATATATATATTGTAGTATATGTATATGTATATGTAAATATTATTTGTAGTTATATATATATATATATATATATATATATATATATATATATATATATATATATATATATATATATATATATATATATATTGTTATATTGTTATATATATACTTATATGTTATATGAATATATATTTTATATGATTATATATACGTATACATATATGTGTTGTTGTATATGTGTTACTATATATATTTATGTTATTATTATATGTATTTATTAGGTACATATATATGTATGTGGAGCAGTATGTGTGTATATATATTTATTAGTTGTGTTATATATATATATATATATATATATATATATATATATATATATATATATATATATATATATATATATATATATATAGTGTGGGAGAGGCGACAATAGCTTTATTGACGATTCCAGCGTCACAACAGCAGCAGCATAAATAGCAACAGCAGCCGCAACAGATTTAGTGACAACAGCTACACAACAGCAGCAACAACAAGAAAAAAGCAGCAGTAGCGATGGTTGTAGTAACAACAGCGACAACAGCAGTTCAGCAACAACGACAGCAACAGGAAACTGTCACGGAAATAGTAGTGGTATCAGTAGTATCAGCTGCTTTCAGCGACAGTCGATAAAGTTTTTAATAACAGATCTATAGTTTTGAATAGATATTATGCATTTAAATATAATAGATATATATATGTATATATATGGTATTAATATATATGTATATACAATCATAATTGCTAATTGTGTTTTAGTATACCATATTTTTAATATTTAGTTGTTAGCATATATTATTTATGGGTAGTTAGTATAAACAAGGTATTGGTAATTACCTTGAAATACCAAGGTAAGTATCAAGGTATTTGGGGATACCCAAGGTATTGGGTTTGGGTATCAAGATTATGGTTTAATGTTGTGATACCAAGTTGGTTCGAAACTAAGGTATCCATTTAATATTTGCAATTAGGATTTTATATATATTAATATTTGTTTGATATGTATATGTGATGCTTTACCTATTATTTTATGTATCTTGAGATACGGTATCCTTGTATCCTAAGATATAGCTTTTATGACCTAGACTCTAGTGTTTGAACCCAATATTCTTGAGATATACTCATGCAACCTAGAAATTGGTAGTTTGGCATAATTGACCATAGTTTGACCATAACTGACCATAGTTGACCATAGTTTGACTTAGAGTTGACCTAGTTTGACTTTTGACTTAGAATTGACTTGTTGACCTAAAAGTTGACTAGTTTAACTTATTTTTTTTTCGAAGCCTTATATTGATGTTATATTCCATATCTAGGTCTTTGAGGCACCGTATCAGACATCTGTGAGACTGTTCATTAGACTTCAGGCGAGTATATTCTTTGATAGTTTCTGATTTATTATATCCTCTATGTTCATTGTATCTAGTGTAGATATCCATATTTCTTGACACGATGGTTACACGGATTGGTATATCCGGATCTCATCATGAGATATTATTCCTTGTATATGGTGTGTCTTGTGCAAGTCTTGTTTTATTGATTATCTTGTGCATATACAGACACTGATTCTCGAGAAGATTTGCTACCTTCTTAGAGAATCCCGTGCCATAACATACCATGGTTGGATTAATTATACCAGTCGGGGTGGGGAGTATTTTATTGTAGATATGTGATCATACCCTGATTGTATCAAGTCTTGCTCTTGAATAGTGTTAATCATACACCGCACGTATGATTAGCCATGTCATAAATCTTGTATCATATTCCCAAGCCGATCACATGTTAAAGCTAGTACTCACACACTTAGTCATTAGTATTCTTGTTCATTGTCATATTGCTTATTATTGTATTTATTCTAGTATTTTTTTATTGTATATATCTCTTGTATCTATTGTGCATCTTGTATATTCATATCTATTTACTGTTACATAGTTTTTATAATTGATTAGAACCGCTATTAGAGATGTACTCTGATCCTTTCCTTACTTAATATATTTTTCCCAGATGACACTGAGGACTGGTACCCTAATCATTATGGACCTCAGGATGTTGTGGGTTTAGAGTCAAATACCGTGGCTCATGAGGGACTTATCCCAACTGAGACAGATGAGCCGAGTTTAGTAGCTTCTTTGTATTCTTGTACTGGATTTTGTCTCCAGCTTATTTTTGTAGTATTCTTTCAGACTCATTGATGTTATTATTTTAGACTCATGAGTTGTATGTGACTATTCTATTCTGTATCATATCCGTGCTCATTTCCATCTTAGATCTGTGGTTGAGTATATTGTTATTGTTGGTGGCTCATTATATTGCTAGATAGATTACCCAGACAGCGTTCTACCGCTGATTCTGTGGCGTAGGCTGGACGTTGTTCCTGACTTGCATCCTTATATCGGGTGCGGGTCGTGATAGCATGCCACATAATCCTATGGTTGGGTAGTTGTCTCTGATAGGTTGTCCGATCATTTAATAAAGGGATTTGGCTCTATCTTTGACCGAATCTTTTGGAATTCTGTGATGTCTTCCGACACTGGGCTCGAGTTGTCGGTTTCTAAGGAGAATTAAAGTAAATCCCGTAAACGAGGCGTCAGATTCATCCTCATAACTGCTTTGGTTCACTGCCTCGATCTCCTTAGGAGACTTTGAAGCCTATAAATAGGCGGCTAGGAGAAGAGAGAGTTTTATTTCTTTGCTTCATTTTTTCTTCTTTGTGAAGGATGCTGACGGCTAAGGCTCTCCTTGCTGAGGAATTTGTCTGGGGCAGTTTTGATCCATGGCCCCCTGACTTTGGTGCTTTACTCAGAGGTAGGGAAGCATCGCTTCCTTCGTGTTGGGCTTCCATGGACACAGAGATACCCGTATATAGTTTTGCTACTTGGATGAGAAATCATCAAGAATACGCACAGACTTTTTACACTGCCTTGCCGCATGGATGAGAGATCATCGCGAACATGCATGGACTTTTCTCATTAGTCTGTCGCGTGGATGGGCAACCATTATGCGGAAGTTAAGACTTTTTCACATGGATGGCTCGACTTGGACATGAGATAACCATTTATCTATCATATGGATGAAGGCTCAATCCGGACATGCGGCCATAATAGCTCTACCGCATAGATGGAGGCTCGACTCGACATGCGACCATCATGGCTCTGCCATATAGATTTTACATTGTCTTTATTTGCTAATGCCATATGCTTTCCTTATACAGGCTTTGTTCTCCCTCATGCTATCCATGATAGAGCATAAAAACATATCATAACACCCGTTGTTCGGGGTGAAGGCCAACCTTATACGGCGGTTCCTCATCAAGAACAGATCTAGGAGACCGGGACAGTGCCCCAAGAACTGATCCAGGAGACGAGGATAAATATTCTGCGTCATGTGCGGAGCTGTCCTTGTTCATGTAGCGTGCTAGCTGCATTTCTTCCCTTTATGCGGCTTGCTACTTGCCGGGAGACTGCGGTGTCGATGACATAATTTGGATTAATTGCCATTTTTGTCTTCAGTCTTCTCGTATGATTGTAGAGTGCTTGCTCTTGCTCCTCCCTTGCTATCCATCGGTATGGCTTCTTTTCCATATATTGAGGTTTACATTTTGGAAGGATGATCCAGAAAGAATTGAGCTCTGTTGTGGGATCGACTTGTGTCTGTGGCAACGACAAAACGGAGAGGCGTCTCTAATAAAAAAGTTTCGTATCAACGAGACTTCATGGAAATCTTTTACAACAGGTTTTCGTCATATGTACTCATGACCTTGAATCCTAATGAAAAACCTTTGAATGTAATAAATTTTTATCATATATACTCATGATCTTGAATATTAATACATAAAATCTCTCCTTTTTCAGAATTCCTTTTTTTGTATTTGTCCCATTTATACAGTGTGGACTTTAGATATCGTACCAGAGGTAATATGGATATAGTACAATATTACAGTCTATTTAGGATGTCCCATTGGGGGACTTAGGTACACATTTTACTTCTTGCGCACTGGAGTGCAAGTAGTAGGTTTGAGACAAGTCCTGCCATAGGAGATATGGATGTGGCAGGTTTATTTGACTTAACACCGCTGACGTACTTGGAGTTAAGTACGGGTGATAAGTTGAGATAAAAATCGATATCAGAGGTAATATGGACGTGATAATCGATAGCCAAATCTGGGAGGTTTGTTCATAGGTAATATGGACATGGCAAACACGACCGGGAAGAAATGTTAGGACAATAGTTTAATAGTAGTATGGACGTGAACTAGAGTCCGAAAAACTCACCGAGGAGTGTTTTGCTGAGTGTGGTCTACCCGAAAATGTAGATAGACCTGAGGGTTACTCCACTAGAAATATTGTTAGGCCGATAGCTCCGAGGTAATATAGACATGGCTAGAATCTAACGAGACTAGTTTTTAAGTAGTCCATGCGGGAGTATGCAGGTGGACCTGAGGACTTCTATACTGGGGAGCTTTTGAGGATCCATTATCTGTTGTATATCCATGACTCCTGAATACTGATAATGGCTTATAGAGATATATCGTGCATAGGAACTTACTGGGGATAAACAAGGAGTGGGAACCCTATACATCTTTGTTGTCCTGCTGGGTATAGGAAAAAGTATAAGCCTAGCCTTAGATATAGTAATTTTTTTAGGAACTTATCGTTGATGGGCATCATGAGAAAGTCTCCATTGGGTTTTGTGAGCCGATATGGGCCGTTGGAGAATACATATTCTACGATGAACGGGCCTTCCCATTTGTGTTAGAACTTGTCGGCCGTCATGTTTATCATAACCATCGGCCTTCTTACTGTCAGGACGAGGTCACCCACTTGGTAGGTCATCTTCTTAACCCATTTATTGAAGGCTCCTGAGAGACGCGCTTGGTATAGCTCAATGCGTTGTTGAGCTAAGAGACATTTTTCGTCGAGAGCTTCCAAATCTTGTTATCGTCGGCGGTAATTTTTGTCGACGGTTAGCCGGTTGGAGAGAGCCACTCGGAGTGAGGAAATTTAGACCTCGAGGGGGAGGATCGCTTCGTTCCCGTAGACCAAGGAGAATGGCCTGCTACCTGTCATGCCCCAGTCCCAAAATATACGGGACCAAGCCACGTAGCAATGGCCAGCTAATACGTCTCCGAGGGATTACCCAATTTAATGGACCCAACGAAACGTACTACGATGTCCTAAAATACTAACAAGTCTAATACTAACATACATCAGGTAAATGTCTAATCTCATCCACAATATAAACAAGAAGTACTGAAATAAATACTGAAAAATAAGTGCAAGTCTAAAATGTCATAGTACAATCCAAAATATGTCTGATAGGAACAAACCCACTACAATGACGAAATAAGAGTACTGAAAGACAGATAAGAGAGTAATGACTAGAGCAGCGGCTAACTAGATAAGGATGCTCCAGTCCTAGGCGGAAGGCCTAAAAATGATCAAGGGAACTTTGATGGTAGCACCTTAAGCTCCTCCTTGAATGCGTACCTCGTCTCCTGCCCGGGTCCGTACACGGTAAGATAGTAAGTCTCGTCCAAATCTAGAAGGGAACCAGGTCCTTAGAGGGACATAACAAGATACAAAAATGCATGCCATATATAAATACTAAATAAAATAAAGGGGTATGCTAACCATCTAAGTGAATGCAATGTGAGGACAACCTTGGTACATATGGGTAGGTGTAGGCATAACGTCCGTACTTCGAAGAGCGTAGCATCTGTACATGTAACGTCCATCATTCCGAAGAACGTAGAATATGTATAGTATAACATCCATATTGTTCCATAGAACGTGGAATCTGAATAGTATAACGTCCATATCATTCTGTAGAATGTGGAATATGAATAGTAGAACGTCCATATGGTTCCGTAGAACGTGGAATCTGAATAAAAGGGGGTCATCAGTCCCTTTAGCTCCGACGGATACTACGGTTACTAATGTGTGTATCCCATACGCCTACCAGTTGTCCTTCCCGCCCAATGTAGATATACAAGTCGAATATACGACGTGCATACCACGTAACTATATGCCAAGTCTCAACTAATTTAAATAACCCTGATTATGTACTAAACTGTGATACATGTCACATGCATCGATAGCTAGTCGGGTACGCAAACCCGCATCCCAATATGAGTTTGTCACCATGATGCGTGTAAGAGTGTCAGGGTCTAGGAAGATATCAAAATATTCTCACAATGGTGGGTGAGTCTGCTAGTGACTAAGTCAATTATACTACACATCGACGTACACGTCGACTACACCCAAGTCAATCTCGAACGCGCACGTTATATGTAATATTGCAACAAGATATCATGCAATAATTTATAATTTAAATTAAACAGTAAATATGGCAAGGTATACTTGCCTGGGTCCTCAAGCTGCGAGTGCCAATAACCTGCTCCAGAAGTCTCGCCTGAACGGTCTAGTGACCCTATAATATAATATAATATAATATAATATAATATAATATAATATAATATAATATAATATAATATAATATAATATAATATAATATAATATAATATAATATAATATAATATAATATAATATAATATAATCATCAGTCATTATACTAGTACTGTAAACCCCCTCAATTTATTCTGTAGATAGTTAGAGTGGACCAGGAAAAATTTTGATAGAAGATATTGAGGTTTAGAGTAGGGGATATTTACCTGGAATTTTAATCCAATTAATTTAAACCATTGGCACACCCTATCTTTGTCTAATTATTCGGAGCCCATTATCAGCCCATAAATTCCGTACAAATATTGTACCGTCGACTCAACTCGTCAAATTAGGCACTGGACTTTTCTGACTGTTAAAATCAACTTTCATGTGCTCTAAATTAATTGCGCGACATTCCAAAAATTGTAACCCATATTTTATTCCGTGTCGGACACCTGTGTCGTTACCCTCGATTTTGGGGTACCAACTTAACCCGTTGAGCCGGACCAACTAAAGGGTCCAAGACCGACTCTAATCCCCCACCATTTTTGGCCTTTGCGCCATTTCCAGATTTTGACCCCGCGGGTCCCAATTAAATTAAATTCGCGGGACGCGTTATCGTTAATTAAATCAGGATTTACCAACTCTGTAAATTCTATTTTAATATTAAATTAATCCCAATGCCCTTCAATTTGACCCGCGCCTAACGCGCAATGCCCCCTCACTATGACAATTTTTAAATATATTTTTCTCCACAATTTTTACGTCATTTCATGTGTCCATACAAATTCCCGAATTTACGGGGGCTTATTTGCAATTAACAAATTGTTGGCAACACCTCATTGGTCATGATTATTTGAGAGGGTCCCAAAATAGGGTCCCAATCACACCCCCTTCATGAAGAAACTAACTTTCCTTCATGATGAATCTCCACCACTCATTTTAAATGAGAGCATCTCCACCCTCCATCCAACACAACCCTTCCTATAAAGCATCACATCACCCACCCTCACACTTCCCAACCGGCCCTAATCCCAATATTTGGGAAACCTCATCCCTACTCTCTCTCCTCCCTCCTCCATTTCATACGTAGCAATACTTCTCCTTCCCTTCTTCTTCTTCTCTTCCATTCTTCTTCTTCTTCTTCTTCTTCTTCTTCTTCTTCTTCTTCTCCTTCCTTGGAGAACCCGAACTCCGGCCAAGCCTCCTCCGGCGGCCAACGACAGCACCTCCGGCCTGCCGCCGGCATGCTGCCGCTCGGCCGCTGCTGCCGCTCAGCTGCTATCGCCGGCCGCTGCTGCTCAGCTGCTATGGCCGGCCGCTGCTGCTCAGCTGCTATCGCCGGCCGCTGCTGCTCTGCTGCTGCCGCCCGGCCGCTGCTGCTCAAGTGCCGCTGCCGCCGGCTGTTGCTGCTCGTGCCGCTATCGCCGCTGCGCCGGCCGGCCACTACTACCACCACCATCACCACTACTACCACCACCATCACCACCACTACTACCACCACCATCAATACCACTACTACCACCACCATCACCACCACTACTACCACCACCATCAATACCATCTCCATCCCCACCTTAGCTTCTTCACCACCACCTCCGGCCACCTTCGCCGGACGTACTCTGACTACTCTGTCAAGGTCGACCCTCTCCCCTCTATTGTCTTAAATTCCAGATTTATAATATTGTTGAATGATGATGTTTATATATATATGGTTTTATATTGGCTAGGGTTTAGAATAGATGTTTATATAGTTGTAGTATAGCCATGTATCTTGCGGTTAATAATGCTAGTTAGGGTTAATTATGATGATTAAATGATAGTGTAGTGTGGTAATTAAGATATATGAAAGAGGTATATATATATAGGCTGAGTTAATGATGGTTAAATGTGAATATTGATGAGGTAGTGTTTAATGAGGTTAATATAATTTTGGTGTTTACATAGTGATGATATAAATGATAGTGTAGCGAAATATTTAAACTAAAGGATTAAGTGAATGTGGATTATAATGACTTGAGATTAAGGTTTAATGGTGAGCTTGGGGTTTATTCGTCATCAGTATATTTAAAATATAATTGAATGATAGACATTGAGATTTAGGGTTTAACATATGTGCATGGTAATCGGTATGGATGAGCAGTGATTGTGGGTGAAATGATACTGAGGGTTGAGGAAGACCTAATACTTAATAAGTAAATACTGTCAGGGATTGAACATTGATGAACACCGAGGAGCACGGGATTGATGAAGGATTTATGTGTAGTGTAAAATGCTCGATATAAATGTATGATTAGTAAGGATAGTAGGTGAATGACTGATTGAGGACTAGTGTGATCGATAATTAAGAAACTGGAAATTTAAGGTGATTGATTTAGGGAGGTATATGGTGATTGGTAACAATGATATTAAACGAGGAACTTAAAATCATAAACTGTGTTTTGAGGATGGCTTGATGATGTGGTACAAATGACTAGGTGATTTGACGTATCGTACCGATAGTCAACTGTGGTCAACCCCCTAGTGACTTGTCCCTGTGAGTCGTAGCTGAGACTGAGTTTAGTTGTAGATGTGTGTAGCACCCCTGTCTGTCGTAGAATAGACTATTGATTCTGGTTTGTATCTCATCTCTAGGTACTGCGGGACTTGAGGGCTTGGACGCGGTACCGGGACCCCATCATCAGCAGCCTTACGCAGGCAAGTGTACCTTGCCACCATGTATTTCAGTTTACAGATATTTATTGTTTCGTATGTACATCGTGCACATAGTTATATTGACGTTCGGTACTTCGCGTCCGGTTCACAGCCGGGTGAAGACGTACATCGTAGCATCCTAAGAAGATTGTCGGATGATTCATAGTATCTCGATATGCGTACCTGAGTTTATCAATACCCCAGGACACACTCATACACTGTGATCGTGCCAGATTCCTGTATCCTGATACTGACATCATGACCAGAGACTGGGACGACCTTAGGGTCACGACTGTTGAGTTATTTCCATGTGTTGAGACCGTAGTTAGAGGTTCAGGTTCAACGCACAATCGTTGACCGCTTGGGAAGGGGAAGACAGTTACTAGACGTTTGGGCTACTCTGCACGCGCTTATATATATTAGTATTTTCTAGTGATACCTGTATCTAGTGTAACTGTTTCACCCGTGTGACTCTTTGCCCGGAGCTGCGGTACGTGCCGTGTGTTTCTGTGTCCGGAGCTACGGTTTTATTTTAGAAAGCCCACGCGTCGAACGTTGTCTTTAAACTGTGTCACACTAGTTGGTTATGATAGAGTACCCTGTCGTGTACTTGTACTTTCTGTTTACTTGGCATGTTATATTTCTGTGCCTTGTTACGTCCCTCTGAGGACCTGGTTCCCTGCCAGTTTTGCAGCATAGACGATTATGGAGCACTTGGAGATACTGATGGAGTGGCATATCTTGCGAGCATGGTACCAGGTACTCATATTTTATCTACCGGCATTATGGTTATTTTACATTGATTATTCATCTGCTGTTGTAGCCTAGTTTTGTAGACTCATACTTCTTCTCGAGTCTATTCGAGTTACTGTGTTATTGGGCGGCCGACCTTAGCACATTTAGCTCTTTCTTGTATACTGTTGTACATTGTGGATTGAGACATTGAGGTTTACATTTATCGAAAATTCTAGATAGTGCCCTTTATATTACAGTTTATACGTATTCGAGTCAGACCAGAGTCTGGTCGAATGCGTAGCTGGCGTGTCACGTATTCCTGGTCCTACGTATTTTGGGACTTGGGCATGACATATTTTTGTGGTGGCCCATGCAGGTCCAATTTAAATCGCCTTGGTCACCTGACTGTGCCAAGCGAGCCTGCAAATTAGGAATAGATGTTATGATTGTTGAATAGGATCTCAATCCATAATCAATTTTAAAACTCTTTGTATGTGATTATCGCCCTTGGACTTCCACTTTACATTCGTTCAAATCTTCGTCAATATCGCCATCCTTGTTTTTCGTCCCCTATTGTTCGGGGAGATGAATGTTTGTGACTGATGTTTCCCTCCAGAAAAAGATTGAAGATCAGACGGCAGAAGACAGAATTCGTATACCTTTCTCGGA
Source organism: Iris macrosiphon (assembly GCA_036927795.1). Taxonomy (NCBI): domain Eukaryota; kingdom Viridiplantae; phylum Streptophyta; class Magnoliopsida; order Asparagales; family Iridaceae; genus Iris; species Iris macrosiphon. The sequence goes on from JAYESA010000001.1 coordinate 67,655,865, forward strand.
GAAGATTGTTACCTTATCAGGATAGATTGATGGGTTCGTTGGATTCTAGATCTAGTATGGACGGTTGGCAAGAGAGTTGGACCCATTAGTACCCTACTCGTGCTTGAGGTAACAGTAATCTTGGAAGCACTGGGAGCTAGAAGGATTGTAGATCATGACCTAGAATGACTTATGGGAACGCATAGCCTGATGATGGAAACTAGTGGTTAGATATGATAGCAATACCAGAAGTGATATTATGGACTAGAGGAAAGAAAAAAAAATTCAAGCTCTCACTTGGAAGATGATGATCTAATACCAAAAATCTTGGTATGTGCTTGGGTGACATCATTATTATAATCGCACTATGTGACTTGGACAGATAAATAACGAAAAGAAGGAATTTGAGGAATAAAATTTTAGGGAAAACTTTGAGGAGAAGAGAATTATACATTAGGCAAGGAATTTTTTCTTTTGACGATTGATGTTGGAAACAGAACGGGAGAAATTATTTTGAGGATTAGTCTAGACTATGACCTATGAATGGATTGGTTGAGCCAATACCACGCAACACGGGAGTTGTCGACGTGATTACATTAATTTGACCACCAGATTACCCTGAGTTGGAGTTACTTCAGGAGCCCGGGAGCAGGGTGCCCATCTACCTTAGAGGCATACATTGCAGAAGGGGAACCAGTGTACCCGGCATTATACCAGGATTTGAAGATGTGTTTCCAGAGAATCTTTTAGGCTTGCCACCTGACAGAGAGATAGAGTTTGCTATAAAGTTGACTCTAAGAGCCGAGCCGGATATTTTCTCGTCTTCAGACTAGCACCGATAGAGTTGGTTAAGTTAAAGGTCCATAGTAGAGGATCTCTTAGACAAGAGTTTCAGTCGGGCTAGTGTTTCTCCATGGGGAGTACCCATCATATTGTACTGAAGAAGGAAGGACGGTACGTTGCGTATCGATTACAGGGCTTTAACTGCTGTAACGATAAGGAACAAGTACCCTATGCTATACAACGATGTTTTACTTGATTAGCTTAGCAGCGCATTTTGTATTCACAGATCGATCTCAGATCCGGTTATCATCAGATCAAGGTACGGAAAGAGGACATCCAGAAGATGGCCTTTCGGACGAAGTATGGCCACTATGAGTTTTTAGTCATGCCGTTTGGTTTAACCAACGCGCCGGCAGTATTCATGTGTTTGATGAACAATGTTTTCCACCAGTACTTAGATAAGTTCGTGGTAGTATTTATAGACGATATCCTGATATATTCCAAGAGCCAGGAGGAGCATGAGAGATATCTCAGGATTGTGTTGGAGACACTGAGACATGAGAGGCTGTACGCCAAACTCAACAAATGTGAGTTCTGCTTGGATAGAGTACCATTTCTGGGACACATAATCACCGGTGATGGACTATCAGTTGACCCGGAGAAGATAGCTGTAGTAGAGACCTGGCCTACCCCTACATCAGTTACGGAGGTTAGGAGCTTCCTCGGACTTGCCGGATATTACAGGAGGTTCGTGGAAAACTTTTCGAGGATAGCTGCGCCTATGACGCGACTGACGCGTAAAGACGAAGAGTTTATCTGGACCGACGAATGTCAGGCGGCTTTCGATGACTGAAGAAGCGTCTGACATCAACACCGATTTTGACACTACCCTCAGGATCAGGAGGATTTGTATTGTACGGTGATGCATCAGGGAGCGGATTGGGATGTGTACTGATGCAACACGGCAAGGTGATAGCCTACGCATCGAGACAGTTGAGAGTTCATGAAAAGAACTATCCGAATCCCGACTTGGAGCTAGCTGCGGTAATATTTGCACTAAAGCTATGAAGACATTACCTTTATGGTGAGCGTGTTGAGATTTATACAGATCATAAAAGCCAGAAGTACGTCTACACGCAGAAGAAGCTCAATATGAGGCAGAGACGTTGGCTAGAGTTGATGACAGATTATGACATTGAGCTACAGTACCACCCTGGCAAGGCGAATGTCGTAGCAGATGCCTTAAGCAGGAAGCCCATGGCATACTTTCTGACGACGCAGCGATGGTTGCTAGAGGATCTCCATGAGCTTGGGATAGATATCGTATTGCCAGGCATGGATGGACAGATGGCCAGCCTTGAGGTTCAGTCTAGTTTGATTGAGAGGATCAAGGCAGCATTGCCTACAGATGCAAGATTCCGACGTCTGCGAGAGAGAACAGAAGCCGGCATGCAGACGGGACTCAGGATTCATGAAGACGGAACGCTGAGGTGCGGAGATCGCCTATATGTTCCGAGTGGCGAGCTACGCCAAGAGTTGATGACCGAGGCTCATAGCTCAATTTATTCCATTAATCCCGGGGGTACAAAGATGTACCGAGACTTGAGACAGCATTTTTGGTGGCATGGGATGAAGAGGGAAATTGCAAGATTTGTGGCAAAGTGTTTAGTTTGTCAGCAAGTCAAGGCTGAACATCAGAGGACTGCAGGATTATTGCAGCCACTCCCTATTTTTGAGTGGAAGTGGGAACACATTACCATGGACTTCGTCACAGGATTTCCGTGAAGCCCTAGCGGGAAGGATGCAGTTTGGGTTGTCGTAGACAGACTCACCAAGTCTGCACATTTCTTGCCCTTCAGAGTTGGGCAATCCACAGAGATACTAGCTGACATGTATATGAGGCAGATAATACGATTACATGGAGTGCCTGTCAGCATCGTGTCGGATCGTGATTCCAGATTCACGTCATATTTTTGGCGGAGTATGCAAGAGAGCCTAGGAACTCGTCTCAAGTTCAGCACTGCGTATCATCCACAGACTGACGGACAGTCAGAACGCACGATACAGATATTAGAGGATATGTTGAGAGCGTGCATGATTGATTTTGGAGAATCTTGGGAGGACCATCTACACTTGGTAGAATTCTCCTACAATAACAGTTACCAGGCCAGCATACAGATGGCACCCTATGAGGCACTGTACGGCAGGAAATGCAAGTCGCCAGTTTATTGGAGTGACGTTGGAGAGCGTCAGATACTTGGTCCAGAGTTGGTGACACAAACAGTAGAGAAGGTCAAGCAGATTCAGAGCCACCTGCGTGCAGCACAGGACAGACAGAAACACTGGGCAGATGCGCACCGCAGACCATTGGAGTTCAAGGAGGGTGACCACGTATTTTTGAGGATATCGCCCACTCGTGGTACCATCAGATTCAGAGGCAGTGGCAAGCTGAGTCCGAGGTATATCGGACCTTTTGACATTCTGGAACGAGTTGGCGAAGTGGCATACCGTCTTGCATTACCTCCATCATTAGAGGAAGTACATAACGTATTTCACGTATCGCAACTGAGGAGATATGTCGCAGACCCTAGCCATGTGCTTGATTATTCGGAGATTACAGTCGGGCCCAGCCTGTCTTACGTAGAGCAGCCAGTTGAGATCCTCGATCGCAGCGAGAAGACTTTGAGAGGACAGACGATTCGACTGGTCAGAGTGGCATGGAAGCACCATTCACCAGGCGAGTCTACTTGGGAGCGCGAGGATTCTATTCGGCAGCGATTCCCGTACTTATTTGAGGAGCAAGGTATGAATTTACATACAGCATTTAATTATTAGTTATTTTAAAATTCTTTCAGATATTATCGTGCTTTACTATTAATTTCGGGGACGAAATTTTTCTAAGTTGGGAAGAATGTAAACCCCCTCAATTTATTCTGTAGATAGTTAGAGTGGACCAGGAAAAATTTTGATAGAAGATATTGAGGTTTAGAGTAGAGGATATTTACCTGGAATTTTAATCCAATTAATTTAAACCATTGGTACACCCTATCTTTGTCTAATTATTCGGAGCCCATTATCAGCCCATAAATTCCGTACAAATATTGTACCGTCAACTCAACTCGCCAAATTAGGTACTGGACTTTTCTGACTGTTAAAATCAACTTTCGTGTGCTCTAAATTAATTGTGCGACATTCCCAAAATTGTAACCCATATTTTATTCCGTGTCGGACACCTGTGTCGTTACCCTCGATTTTGGGGTACCAACTTAACCTGTTGAGCCGGACCAACTAAAGGGTCCAAGACCGACTCTAATCCCCCACCATTTTTGGCCTTTGCGCCGTTTCCAGATTTTGACCCCACGGGCCCCAATTAAATTAAATTCTCGGGACGCGTTATCGTTAATTAAATCGGGATTTACCAACTCTGTAAATTCTATTTTAATATTAAATTAATCCCAATGCCCTTCAATTTGACCCGCGCCTAACGCACAATGCCCCCTCACTATGACAATTTTTAAATATATTTTTCTCCATAATTTTTACGTCATTTCATGTGTCCATGCAAACTCCCGAATTTACGGGGGCTTATTTGCAATTAACAAATTATTGGCAACACCTCATTGGTCATGATTATTTGAGAGGGTCCTAAAATAGGATCCCAATCACACCCCCTTCATGAAGAAACTAACTTTCCTTCATGATGAATCTCCACCACTCATTTTAAATGAGAGCATCTCCACCCTCCATCCAACACAACCCTTCCTATAAAGCATCACATCACCCACCCTCACACTTCCCAACCGGCCCTAATCCCAATATTTGGGAAACCTCATCCCTACTCTCTCTCCTCCCTCCTCCATTTCATACGTAGCAATACTTCTCCTTCCCTTCTTCTTCTTCTCTTCCATTCTTCTTCTTCTTCTTCTTCTTCTTCTTCTTCTCCTTCCTTGGAGAACCCGAACTCCGGCCAAGCCTCCTCCGGCGGCCAACGACAGCACCTCCGGCCTGCCGCCGGCATGCTGCCGCTCGGCCGCTGCTGCCGCTCAGCTGCTATCGCCGGCCGCTGCTGCTCAGCTGCTATGGCCGGCCGCTGCTGCTCAGCTGCTATCGCCGGCCGCTGCTGCTCTGCTGCTGCCGCCCGGCCGCTGCTGCTCAAGTGCCGCTGCCGCCGGCTGTTGCTGCTCGTGCCGCTATCGCCGCTGCGCCGGCCGGCCACTACTACCACCACCATCACCACTACTACCACCACCATCACCACCACTACTACCACCACCATCAATACCACTACTACCACCACCATCACCACCACTACTACCACCACCATCAATACCATCTCCATCCCCACCTTAGCTTCTTCACCACCACCTCCGGCCACCTTCGCCGGACGTACTCTGACTACTCTGTCAAGGTCGACCCTCTCCCCTCTATTGTCTTAAATTCCAGATTTATAATATTGTTGAATGATGATGTTTATATATATATGGTTTTATATTGGCTAGGGTTTAGAATAGATGTTTATATAGTTGTAGTATAGCCATGTATCTTGCGGTTAATAATGCTAGTTAGGGTTAATTATGATGATTAAATGATAGTGTAGTGTGGTAATTAAGATATATGAAAGAGGTATATATATATAGGCTGAGTTAATGATGGTTAAATGTGAATATTGATGAGGTAGTGTTTAATGAGGTTAATATAATTTTGGTGTTTACATAGTGATGATATAAATGATAGTGTAGCGAAATATTTAAACTAAAGGATTAAGTGAATGTGGATTATAATGACTTGAGATTAAGGTTTAATGGTGAGCTTGGGGTTTATTCGTCATCAGTATATTTAAAATATAATTGAATGATAGACATTGAGATTTAGGGTTTAACATATGTGCATGGTAATCGGTATGGATGAGCAGTGATTGTGGGTGAAATGATACTGAGGGTTGAGGAAGACCTAATACTTAATAAGTAAATACTGTCAGGGATTGAACATTGATGAACACCGAGGAGCACGGGATTGATGAAGGATTTATGTGTAGTGTAAAATGCTCGATATAAATGTATGATTAGTAAGGATAGTAGGTGAATGACTGATTGAGGACTAGTGTGATCGATAATTAAGAAACTGGAAATTTAAGGTGATTGATTTAGGGAGGTATATGGTGATTGGTAACAATGATATTAAACGAGGAACTTAAAATCATAAACTGTGTTTTGAGGATGGCTTGATGATGTGGTACAAATGACTAGGTGATTTGACGTATCGTACCGATAGTCAACTGTGGTCAACCCCCTAGTGACTTGTCCCTGTGAGTCGTAGCTGAGACTGAGTTTAGTTGTAGATGTGTGTAGCACCCCTGTCTGTCGTAGAATAGACTATTGATTCTGGTTTGTATCTCATCTCTAGGTACTGCGGGACTTGAGGGCTTGGACGCGGTACCGGGACCCCATCATCAGCAGCCTTACGCAGGCAAGTGTACCTTGCCACCATGTATTTCAGTTTACAGATATTTATTGTTTCGTATGTACATCGTGCACATAGTTATATTGACGTTCGGTACTTCGCGTCCGGTTCACAGCCGGGTGAAGACGTACATCGTAGCATCCTAAGAAGATTGTCGGATGATTCATAGTATCTCGATATGCGTACCTGAGTTTATCAATACCCCAGGACACACTCATACACTGTGATCGTGCCAGATTCCTGTATCCTGATACTGACATCATGACCAGAGACTGGGACGACCTTAGGGTCACGACTGTTGAGTTATTTCCATGTGTTGAGACCGTAGTTAGAGGTTCAGGTTCAACGCACAATCGTTGACCGCTTGGGAAGGGGAAGACAGTTACTAGACGTTTGGGCTACTCTGCACGCGCTTATATATATTAGTATTTTCTAGTGATACCTGTATCTAGTGTAACTGTTTCACCCGTGTGACTCTTTGCCCGGAGCTGCGGTACGTGCCGTGTGTTTCTGTGTCCGGAGCTACGGTTTTATTTTAGAAAGCCCACGCGTCGAACGTTGTCTTTAAACTGTGTCACACTAGTTGGTTATGATAGAGTACCCTGTCGTGTACTTGTACTTTCTGTTTACTTGGCATGTTATATTTCTGTGCCTTGTTACGTCCCTCTGAGGACCTGGTTCCCTGCCAGTTTTGCAGCATAGACGATTATGGAGCACTTGGAGATACTGATGGAGTGGCATATCTTGCGAGCATGGTACCAGGTACTCATATTTTATCTACCGGCATTATGGTTATTTTACATTGATTATTCATCTGCTGTTGTAGCCTAGTTTTGTAGACTCATACTTCTTCTCGAGTCTTTTCGAGTTACTGTGTTATTGGGCGGCCGACCTTAGCACATTTAGCTCTTTCTTGTATACTGTTGTACATTGTGGATTGAGACATTGAGGTTTACATTTATCGAAAATTCTAGATAGTGCCCTTTATATTACAGTTTATACGTATTCGAGTCAGACCAGAGTCTGGTCGAATGCGTAGCTGGCGTGTCACGTATTCCTGGTCCTACGTATTTTGGGACTTGGGCATGACATATTTTTGTGGTGGCCCATGCAGGTCCAATTTAAATCGCCTTGGTCACCTGACTGTGCCAAGCGAGCCTGCAAATTAGGAATAGATGTTATGATTGTTGAATAGGATCTCAATCCATAATCAATTTTAAAACTCTTTGTATGTGATTATCGCCCTTGGACTTCCACTTTACATTCGTTCAAATCTTCGTCAATATCGCCATCCTTGTTTTTCGTCCCCTATTGTTCGGGGAGATGAATGTTTGTGACTGATGTTTCCCTCCAGAAAAAGATTGAAGATCAGACGGCAGAAGACAGAATTCGTATACCTTTCTCGGAGAAGATTGTTACCTTATCAGGATAGATTGATGGGTTCGTTGGATTCTAGATCTAGTATGGACGGTTGGCAAGAGAGTTGGACCCATTAGTACCCTACTCGTGCTTGAGGTAACAGTAATCTTGGAAGCACTGGGAGCTAGAAGGATTGTAGATCATGACCTAGAATGACTTATGGGAACGCATAGCCTGATGATGGAAACTAGTGGTTAGATATGATAGCAATACCAGAAGTGATATTATGGACTAGAGGAAAGAAAAAAAAAATTCAAGCTCTCACTTGGAAGATGATGATCTAATACCAAAAATCTTGGTATGTGCTTGGGTGACATCATTATTATAATCGCACTATGTGACTTGGACAGATAAATAACGAAAAGAAGGAATTTGAGGAATAAAATTTTAGGGAAAACTTTGAGGAGAAGAGAATTATACATTAGGCAAGGAATTTTTTCTTTTGACGATTGATGTTGGAAACAGAACGGGAGAAATTATTTTGAGGATTAGTCTAGACTATGACCTATGAATGGATTGGTTGAGCCAATACCACGCAACGCGGGAGTTGTCGACGTGATTACATTAATTTGACCACCAGATTACCCTGAGTTGGAGTTACTTCAGGAGCCCGGGAGCAGGGTGCCCATCTACCTTAGAGGCATACATTGCAGAAGGGGAACCAGTGTACCCGGCATTATACCAGGATTTGAAGATGTGTTTCCAGAGAATCTTTTAGGCTTGCCACCTGACAGAGAGATAGAGTTTGCTATAAAGTTGACTCTAAGAGCCGAGCCGGATATTTTCTCGTCTTCAGACTAGCACCGATAGAGTTGGTTAAGTTAAAGGTCCATAGTAGAGGATCTCTTAGACAAGAGTTTCAGTCGGGCTAGTGTTTCTCCATGGGGAGTACCCATCATATTGTACTGAAGAAGGAAGGACGGTACGTTGCGTATCGATTACAGGGCTTTAACTGCTGTAACGATAAGGAACAAGTACCCTATGCTATACAACGATGTTTTACTTGATTAGCTTAGCAGCGCATTTTGTATTCACAGATCGATCTCAGATCCGGTTATCATCAGATCAAGGTACGGAAAGAGGACATCCAGAAGATGGCCTTTCGGACGAAGTATGGCCACTATGAGTTTTTAGTCATGCCGTTTGGTTTAACCAACGCGCCGGCAGTATTCATGTGTTTGATGAACAATGTTTTCCACCAGTACTTAGATAAGTTCGTGGTAGTATTTATAGACGATATCCTGATATATTCCAAGAGCCAGGAGGAGCATGAGAGATATCTCAGGATTGTGTTGGAGACACTGAGACATGAGAGGCTGTACGCCAAACTCAACAAATGTGAGTTCTGCTTGGATAGAGTACCATTTCTGGGACACATAATCACCGGTGATGGACTATCAGTTGACCCGGAGAAGATAGCTGTAGTAGAGACCTGGCCTACCCCTACATCAGTTACGGAGGTTAGGAGCTTCCTCGGACTTGCCGGATATTACAGGAGGTTCGTGGAAAACTTTTCGAGGATAGCTGCGCCTATGACGCGACTGACGCGTAAAGACGAAGAGTTTATCTGGACCGACGAATGTCAGGCGGCTTTCGATGACTGAAGAAGCGTCTGACATCAACACCGATTTTGACACTACCCTCAGGATCAGGAGGATTTGTATTGTACGGTGATGCATCAGGGAGCGGATTGGGATGTGTACTGATGCAACACGGCAAGGTGATAGCCTACGCATCGAGACAGTTGAGAGTTCATGAAAAGAACTATCCGAATCCCGACTTGGAGCTAGCTGCGGTAATATTTGCACTAAAGCTATGAAGACATTACCTTTATGGTGAGCGTGTTGAGATTTATACAGATCATAAAAGCCAGAAGTACGTCTACACGCAGAAGAAGCTCAATATGAGGCAGAGACGTTGGCTAGAGTTGATGACAGATTATGACATTGAGCTACAGTACCACCCTGGCAAGGCGAATGTCGTAGCAGATGCCTTAAGCAGGAAGCCCATGGCATACTTTCTGACGACGCAGCGATGGTTGCTAGAGGATCTCCATGAGCTTGGGATAGATATCGTATTGCCAGGCATGGATGGACAGATGGCCAGCCTTGAGGTTCAGTCTAGTTTGATTGAGAGGATCAAGGCAGCATTGCCTACAGATGCAAGATTCCGACGTCTGCGAGAGAGAACAGAAGCCGGCATGCAGACGGGACTCAGGATTCATGAAGACGGAACGCTGAGGTGCGGAGATCGCCTATATGTTCCGAGTGGCGAGCTACGCCAAGAGTTGATGACCGAGGCTCATAGCTCAATTTATTCCATTAATCCCGGGGGTACAAAGATGTACCGAGACTTGAGACAGCATTTTTGGTGGCATGGGATGAAGAGGGAAATTGCAAGATTTGTGGCAAAGTGTTTAGTTTGTCAGCAAGTCAAGGCTGAACATCAGAGGACTGCAGGATTATTGCAGCCACTCCCTATTTTTGAGTGGAAGTGGGAACACATTACCATGGACTTCGTCACAGGATTTCCGTGAAGCCCTAGCGGGAAGGATGCAGTTTGGGTTGTCGTAGACAGACTCACCAAGTCTGCACATTTCTTGCCCTTCAGAGTTGGGCAATCCACAGAGATACTAGCTGACATGTATATGAGGCAGATAATACGATTACATGGAGTGCCTGTCAGCATCGTGTCGGATCGTGATTCCAGATTCACGTCATATTTTTGGCGGAGTATGCAAGAGAGCCTAGGAACTCGTCTCAAGTTCAGCACTGCGTATCATCCACAGACTGACGGACAGTCAGAACGCACGATACAGATATTAGAGGATATGTTGAGAGCGTGCATGATTGATTTTGGAGAATCTTGGGAGGACCATCTACACTTGGTAGAATTCTCCTACAATAACAGTTACCAGGCCAGCATACAGATGGCACCCTATGAGGCACTGTACGGCAGGAAATGCAAGTCGCCAGTTTATTGGAGTGACGTTGGAGAGCGTCAGATACTTGGTCCAGAGTTGGTGACACAAACAGTAGAGAAGGTCAAGCAGATTCAGAGCCACCTGCGTGCAGCACAGGACAGACAGAAACACTGGGCAGATGCGCACCGCAGACCATTGGAGTTCAAGGAGGGTGACCACGTATTTTTGAGGATATCGCCCACTCGTGGTACCATCAGATTCAGAGGCAGTGGCAAGCTGAGTCCGAGGTATATCGGACCTTTTGACATTCTGGAACGAGTTGGCGAAGTGGCATACCGTCTTGCATTACCTCCATCATTAGAGGAAGTACATAACGTATTTCACGTATCGCAACTGAGGAGATATGTCGCAGACCCTAACCATGTGCTTGATTATTCGGAGATTACAGTCGGGCCCAGCCTGTCTTACGTAGAGCAGCCAGTTGAGATCCTCGATCGCAGCGAGAAGACTTTGAGAGGACAGACGATTCGACTGGTCAGAGTGGCATGGAAGCACCATTCACCAGGCGAGTCTACTTGGGAGCGCGAGGATTCTATTCGGCAGCGATTCCCGTACTTATTTGAGGAGCAAGGTATGAATTTACATACAGCATTTAATTATTAGTTATTTTAAAATTCTTTCAGATATTATCGTGCTTTACTATTAATTTCGGGGACAAAATTTTTCTAAGTTGGGAAGAATGTAAACCCCCTCAATTTATTCTGTAGATAGTTAGAGTGGACCAGGAAAAATTTTGATAGAAGATATTGAGGTTTAGAGTAGAGGATATTTACCTGGAATTTTAATCCAATTAATTTAAACCATTGGTACACCCTATCTTTGTCTAATTATTCGGAGCCCATTATCAGCCCATAAATTCCGTACAAATATTGTACCGTCAACTCAACTCGCCAAATTAGGTACTGGACTTTTCTGACTGTTAAAATCAACTTTCGTGTGCTCTAAATTAATTGTGCGACATTCCCAAAATTGTAACCCATATTTTATTCCGTGTCGGACACCTGTGTCGTTACCCTCGATTTTGGGGTACCAACTTAACCTGTTGAGCCGGACCAACTAAAGGGTCCAAGACCGACTCTAATCCCCCACCATTTTTGGCCTTTGCGCCGTTTCCAGATTTTGACCCCACGGGCCCCAATTAAATTAAATTCTCGGGACGCGTTATCGTTAATTAAATCGGGATTTACCAACTCTGTAAATTCTATTTTAATATTAAATTAATCCCAATGCCCTTCAATTTGACCCGCGCCTAACGCACAATGCCCCCTCACTATGACAATTTTTAAATATATTTTTCTCCATAATTTTTACGTCATTTCATGTGTCCATGCAAACTCCCGAATTTACGGGGGCTTATTTACAATTAACAAATTATTGGCAACACCTCATTGGTCATGATTATTTGAGAGGGTCCTAAAATAGGATCCCAATCACACCCCCTTCATGAAGAAACTAACTTTCCTTCATGATGAATCTCCACCACTCATTTCAAATGAGAGCATCTCCACCCTCCATCCAACACAACCCTTCCTATAAAGCATCACATCACCCACCCTCACACTTCCCAACCGGCCCTAATCCCAATATTTGGGAATCCTCATCCCCACTCTCTCTCCTCCCTCCTCCATTTCATACGTAGCAATACTTCTCCTTCCCTTCTTCTTCTTCTCTTCCATTCTTCTTCTTCTTTTCCTTCCTTAGAGAACCCGAACTCCGGCCAAGCCCCCTCCGGCGGCCAACGACAGCACCTCCGGCCTGCCGTCGGCCTGCTGCCGCTCGGCCGCTGCTGCCGCTCAGCTGCTATCGTTGGCCGCTGCTGCTCATCTGCTATCGCTGGCTGCTGCTGCTCTGCTGCTGCCGTCCGGCCGCTGCTGCTCAGCTGCCGCTGCCGCCGGCTGCTGCTGCTCGGGCCGCTATCGTCGCTGCGCCGGCCGGCCACTACTACCACCACCATCACCACTACTACCACCACCATCACCACTACTACCACCACCATCACCACCACTACTACCACCACCATCAACACCACTACTACCACCACCATCACCACCACTACTACCACCACCATCAACACCACTACTACCACCACCATCAACACCATCTCCATCCCCACCTTAGCTTCTTCACCACCACCTCCGGCCACCTTCGCCGGACGTACTCCGACTACTCCGTCAAGGTCGACCCTCTCCCCTCTATTGTCTTAAATTCCAGATTTATAATATTGTTGAATGATGATGTTTATATACATATGGGTTTATATTGGCTAGGGTTTAGAATAGATGTTTATATAGTTGTAGTATAGCCATGTATCTTGCGGTTAATAATGCTAATTAGGGTTAATTATGATGATTAAATGATAGTGTAGTGTAGTAATTAAGATATATGAAAGAGGTATATATATATATAGGCTGAGTTAATGATGGTTAAATGTGAATATTGATGAGGTAGTGTTTAATGAGGTTAATATAATTCTGGTGTTTACATAGTGATGATATAAATGATAGTATAGCGAAATATTTAAACTAAAGGATTAAGTGAATGTGGATTATAATGACTTGAGATTAAGGTTTAATGGTGAGCTTGGGGTTTATTCGTCATCAGTATATTTAAAATGTAATTGAATGATAGACATTGAGATTTAGGGTTTAACATATGTGCATGGTAATCGGTATGGATGAGCAGTGATTGTGGGTGAAATGATACTGAGGGTTGAGGAAGACCTAATACTTAATAAGTAAATACTATCAGGGATTGAACATTGATGAACACCGAGGAGCACGGGATTGATGAGGGATTTATGTGTAGTGTAAAATGCTCGATATAAATGTATGATTAGTAAGGATAGTAGATGAATGACTGATTGAGGACTAGTGTGATCGATAATTAAGAAACTGGAAATTTAAGGTTATTGATTTAGGGAGGTATATGGTGATTGGTAACAACGATATTAAACGAGGAACTTAAAATCATAAACTGTATTTTGAGGATGGTTTGATGATGTGGTACAAATGACTAGGTGATTTGACGTATCGTAGCGATAGTCAACTGTGGTCAACCCCCTAGTGAGTTGTCCCTGTGAGTCGTAGCTGAGACTGAGTTTAGTTGTAGATGTGTGTAGCACCCCTGTCTGTCATAGAATAGACTATTAATTCTGGTTTATATCTCATCTCTAGGTACTGCGGGACTTGAGGGCTTGGACGCGGTACCGGGACCCCATCATCAGCAGCCTCACGCAGGCAAGTGTACCTTGCCACCATGTATTTCAGTTTACAGATATTTATTGTTTCGTATGTACATCATGCACATAGTTATGTTGACGTTCGGTACTTCGCGTCCGGTTCACAGCCGGGTGAAGACGTACGTCGTAGCATCCTAGAAAGATTGTCGGATGATTCATAGTATCTCAATATGCGTACCTGAGTTTATCGATACCCCAGGACATACTCATACACTGTGATCGTGCCAGATTCCTATATCCTGATACTGACATCATGACCAGAGACTGGGACGACCTTAGGGTCGCGACTGTTGAGTTATTTCCATGTGTTGAGACCGTAGTTAGAGGTTCAGGTTCAACGCACAATCGTTGACCGCTTGGGAAGGGGAAGACAGTTACTAGACGTTTGGGCTACTCTGCACGCGCTTATATATATGTAGTATTTTCTAGTGATACCTGTATCTAGTGTAACTGTTTCACCCGTGTGACTCTTTGCCCGGAGCTGCGGTACGTACCGTGTGTTTCCGTGTCCGGAGCTACGGTTTTATTTTAGAAAGCCCACGCATCGAACGTTGTCTTTAAACTGTGTCACACTAGTTGGTTATGATAGAGTACCCTGTCGTGCACTTGTACTTTCTGTTTACTTGGCATGTTATATTTCTGTGCCTTGTTACGTCCCTCTGAGGACCTGGTTCCCTGCCAGTTTTGCAGCATAGACGATTATGGAGCACTTGGAGATACTGATAGAGTGGCATATCTTGCGAGCATGGTACCAGGTACTCATATTATATCTACCGGCATTATGGTTATTTTACATTGATTATTCATCTGCTATTGTAGCCTAGTTTTGTAGACTCATACTTCTTCTCGAGTCTATTCGAGTTACTGTGTTATTGGGCGGCCGACCTTAGCACATTTAGCTCTTTCTTGTATACTGTTGTACATTGTGGATTGAGACATAGAGGTTTACATTTATCGAAAATTCTAGATAGTGCCCTTTATATTACAGCTTATACGTATTCGAGTCAGACCAGAGTCTGGTCGAATGCGTAGCTGGCATGTCACGTATTCCTGGTCCTACGTATTTTGGGACTGGGGCGTGACAAGTACGCACAGGAAACACTATGTTGCCATTAGGAACTGACGTAGGGGTCATAACTGGTCATCTAGCAGGGTTGCGTGTGCACGCAGCTAAGACGTAAACGTGTTATATCCTCAATTACCGTGTACATCAAGACAACAAATTATCCAAATTATGTTACAAAACTAAATACGTAATATACTCAATTATAAGTCCTAGCTAGCATGTCAGAGTGCACCAGGCCAAGGTCTAAACTCTAGGTCAACCATAAGTATTTACATTAAAATAGTTATATATTTATTATGAGTAATTACTAACATTAATTTCTATTCTAAACATGTACACCTATACACAATGAGGTATTCAACAACACTAATATTATTCTAAACTAAATACCCACACCCACACATAATTGGATCAACAATACGATGACATATTCGTACATAACGAGAAGAAGGTCGTGCATGTACCTATTAGATCGTGGCCGAGGGGCTCTTTGGCTTGTCGTTGGCCTGTCTCCGGTAAGGGAGGGTGGAGCTCCGGCGAGCACAGTGCACGACAGCAACAACAGCAGCTCCGGTAGCGACTTGCAGCAACGGTTGTAGCTACAGCGACAGCGGTGACGGCTGTGCAGAGGTGGCGGATTGCTGGCAGTGGAGATGATGGGGTGGTGGTGATGGTCGGGGTCGACGATGGCTAAGGTACATGGGGTGAGCGGACGTGAGTTATGTATTATGAGTTCTATGTGGTGTTTTGTGCGCATGTTTGGGGAATTACGAATTTGACACATCAATTAACTGTCATGAGGCCAATTAGATCTAATTAAACTTAGATCGGGGTTATGGGACTATGTACGTGTCCATAATTGGATACGTGTAGGCCATATCAAGGTATTTTGTGATACGGTACGACACGGGGGCCAATTTTGGGGGTTTTGCACAATTTTCTTCAATATCTATTTTAATTAATTAGAATAGATATTACTATATATAATTTATGTGTAAGAATAATTTATGGTGGAATAATTAGGAATATAGCACTTTTCTTAAGGAGTATCAAGAGTATCCCTAGTTCATATGCTAATTGTTTGATTAAAAGCTTTATTGTATCATATAGATATTTATGTATAGGATTATATTTATGTGTGTGTATATATATATATATATATATATATATATATATATATATACTTATTCTTTCAGTTACTGTTATATATGTGGGGTGTGTGTGGCTTTAGTATGATATGTGAGGGAACTGTGCAAGTGTTCACAGTATCAGTGTTGGCTCGAGTAAGGATGTGTATTAATGTGTAGGTGATACGTGTATATGTGTGCGGCAAGTAGTTGCTGAACTTATGATGTGAACTAGTGGTGATGACAGAGACCATAACAGTAATAACATTGCACTAAGTGTACTGCTATTCAATTTAGCAACAACATCAGCAAATTGGAGTTGCCACATAGCAATAGGTAAGATGGGGGTCGGGTTTTAAGTCAAGTGGTGCTATGGACTGAAGGAAAGTATGGTTGTTGTTGTGGTGTAGGTGTTGCCTATGTAAGGGAATTAGATGAATGGCAAGAAGGGATATATTCTCAGTCTGGATTCGTAAGGAAATAGGTTAAGTATGAGTATGTGTGACTGATACATGGGTAAGGACATTGTGTATGTATCAGTAATTACTTCTGTACACCAATGTGAGTTATGTACCAGTGTGTGAAATTGGTTTTGTCAGTGAGGTTTAGAAGTGAGGCAAGACAGCAGCAGTGTAACCCGGTAAGGTTGCAGTAAAGTTTAGGGGTGCAAGGATGTGCTAGAACAGTAAGGCTTTAGGGGAAGAGGGTACCTGCATGGGTGCACATAAGGTATACAAATACAATAGCATGATGTTGCACCAACAGCAACATGAGCCATTGTAGACAGTTACATTGCAGCATACATAACTGCAGTTGTTGTGCTCAGTTTATGCATATGTTGGTGCACATACATGCAGTTGGTATCAGTGAGGAGATTGAGATGTTGGTGTGAGTATACCTATAGTATCAATAGAAATATGAGAATTAGAGGTTCTTAAGTGTCAGTATTGTAAGTTAGTACTATAGATATCAAGTACACTGAATTTAACTGCGAGTGAGGGTTAACTGTGATGTATACTAAGCGTTAGTATCCAGATTAGATAGTATCTTGAGTGCCAAGGTATCAAGGTAAGTGTTGATTATGAGTGTTAGTTAATGAGGTATTAAGTATAGGCTAAGGTTATACCTTATACTAAGGTAATTTTATATAATAGGTAAGACTATATATATAGTGATATATATAAGATATGTAGTATATTAGCTAGTTTAGTTAATACATACTTTTTATCAACCTAGAAGATAAGTATAGACTAAAAACCAAGGTAATGACCTAGTTTGACTAGCAGGACTTAGGAATGGCCTAGAAAGCATATCTTAGTGTATTTTAACTTATTTATTATTCAATACCCCTATTTTGACATGATAATTCTTAAATATGATTATGTGACACCAGCTTAGGCATCGAGAGACACATTTTCTCAGGACCAGAGGCGAGTATATTTCTCTGTTAGTTTTTATTTCATGAAAGTGTATATATCACATGTTATAGAATTGTATACTTAATTCTGACACAGTGATTTTACGGACTGGTACTATATGGATCCTGTTAGGAGATGTTATCTCTTACCATGTTCAGCGGGTACTCCTTCACATATATTTTATCATGTGTATCGGGTTTTAATTTTAGTGTACTTCGTGTTCATACAGTGCTCGTGTTCAGTGTGCCCATATTTGTGTTTGTAACGTGTCATGATTAGATCCATTGGTATTGGTTGAGGATGGGGGAATAGGAGTTGGTTATGTGATCAGGCCCAAGTGTATTCGTGTACATGTCGATTACATAATCGAGTTACCATATTGTATTCGGGTTCAACACAAATCGATCACATAATGAACTAGTATTCCATGGCACATTAGCTAGTTTCTTTTATTTCTATTATATTGCAGTTATTTTATTGGCTGTTCTTTATTCCAAAATATTACATGTTCACTCTATTACTGATGTTTAGTTATCTTGTATTCTTTTCTATAATCTATTATATGCTCGATTATGTATTTAAAACTGCTTTCAGAGGTATGTACTTTACTCCAATCCTGACTGGATATATTTGCCATGACCCACACCCGATGTAGGGGCATGAGTACGTGGGTACGTCCAACCTACGCTGCAGCATCGGTGGTAGAATGTTGTCTCAGTCTTCTATACTATCTAACATCTCACATAATATATATAATATCTGTCATGCTATCTCAACTCCAAATTGAGGAGCAATATGATGATATAATAAAGGGTAGTCAATACTCAATCATATATAAAAACTAAAGGAAGATGTAAGCACGATATGGAATAGAAAGAAGAGATACAAATCTCAATACATCACAAGTCCAACTCAACAACTAAACACAACTCAAGATCTCAAAATAATAGTACAAGATATGAAAATCTAAATGGTCTCAGTGTCTGGCACTACATCCTCAGGTGACACCCCATCTGTTGGCCCGTAGTAAGTGGGACATATCCTCACTAACCATTCATCTAAAAAATATATCCAGTCAGGATTGGAGCAAAGTACAACCCAATAGTAGTTCCAATTAATTGATAATGACTCTAAACAAAAATAAAGAATATAATACTAGATGAGAAACAATGAACAATATCATACTATGGTAGAAGAAACAGGTAAACAAGAGCAATATGGTATACACTAATCTCAATGAAATAGAACAAGATAATAAAATAGAATATGGTAAAGAACTGTAACTATACTAAGTGATTACTAGTTAGATATGTGATCGGCCTGAGTTGAACATTGTCTAATTAACGTTGGATAAACATTATCTAAGTTAAATATTTAACATTGAACATTGTCTACGATTTGATCACATATCTAGCTAACACTTTTCCTTTCCCCCGACAAGTACAATGGATCCAATAATGACATGTTACGATGCAAGATACTCAAGACATTGTAAATATTGAACATTAAACTTTAAACATTGAACATTGTCTAATATTAAATATTATTTTTTAACCATATGAGAACACGAGGAACACTAAAATAATAAATAACATTCCATAACTGATCCATGTGTATACAAGTCCGTGTACCAATGTGTCATGAGTCATTTAAACATTTCTAAATACTTGCATTATAGTAATTATCAAATAATAGAAACTATCAAAGAATGTACTCGCCTGTGGTCCAGAGCGATAAATGTCAAACTATGTCTGTACTGGTGTCACACAGACCTATATATGGAATATTATATTAATACAAGATTTTAGAATAAAAATAAGTTAAACTAGTTCAATTCTAGGTCATAAAGCCATTTCTAAGTCAAAATAGTCAAACTAGGTCAACTCTAGTTCAAACTAGTCAAACTTGGTCCAACTAGCTATGTCTAGGTCGTATGAGTCTAACTCTAGGATATTAGGTCCATACACTATGTAACTAGGCCACACTAGCTAAACTAAGATACTACGATACAAACAAAGCACCGTATCGCAGGATACGCAAGTTTTTGATATGAAAATAATAATTCATATAAATATACAAGGCAATACATATAGTGACCTTAGCTAACTAATGCAAATTAGATACCTTGATTTTGAACCAATACGTATCTCACCCCTACACACCCATCTTGATACTCGAACCCAATACCTTGAGAATCGATCCAATACCTTGACATTACCTTGGTATTACAGGGTAATTCAAATCCTAATATATAGCTCACTACCAATACACTAACTATATACTAACATACCAATACTATATGCAATACTAAAACACTAACTTACTACTAACATATCAATACTTATATGCATATATACATATAGTTATTAGTCTAACTAGTACGTATATATCTAACTATTAGATAACATGTATCTATAACTATCTAGATAGTAATATGACTATCTAGTTAAGTATATACATATATACTAACTAGACTAATATGCAACTAATTAACTAATAAATAATAACATATACTAACTAACATGTTAAACTAAATAACTAACTATACTAACCTGTATATTACCTAGCAATGAACTAACATACCTAAACAATAACTTAACTAACTAAACTAGCTTAACAATAACTAACCAAACTATTAATAACTAACTAAACCTCTAGTAAAACTAACTAGCTGACCTCTATGCCTTGCTGCCCAGTTGAACCCCTGCTGTTGTAACACAGTTGTTCCTGATCCTTTTGTTGTAGCTGCAAGCTTCATTTGCTTATTTTCCTGCTACCTACAGTGAATGCTGCCTCACCTTGTTGTTCTACTGCAACTGCTATGCAGTGCAAGCCTCTGCTTGCTGTGAGTAGTTGTTGTAGGCTGCTACATATAGTTGTTCTTGCTTTCCAGTCGTTGGTACTTGCTGTAGTAGACAAACTGAAGACCCTGCTCGAGCATACTGCTGCTCGAGATGATGTTGTGCTACTGTCCCTTTTACTGTGGTTGCTTCAGCATCTTGCTACATTGCTGCTCAGTACGTGCCTCTGCTGCATACTGTGCAGTTTGTATTGCTGCACAAACTGGCTGCTGCAGAATAGTCCATGTGCTTGTTGTGCTAGCAGCCATTGCTCTCTGCTGATGCACTGCTGTAGTGCATCTCTCTCCCTGCTGGGCACTCCCTTGCATTCAGTTGCTCAACCCCTCTCACCCACATACACTACTCAAACAGCTATGCACTCACACACACATACATAAATAGATATACTCCCTTACATACATATATAATCACACACATATATATACAAACATACACATATACTTATAGATATACATATAAATATATCTATATAATACTATTTGGATACATATACATATACACACAATCATATATCATTCTAATATATAATACCAAGTCAACTTGAATTTAAATGCAATAAAACAAACCCGTGGAGTGCACCACACCCGTATTACACTCATTCTATGATACGCTTGTGATACGTCTTCACCACACAACCAAACGTATCCCAAAGGACACGAGCAAGTCTAAAATAGAACAATACGAAAAACTAATTACTCAACTACGTGTCTGTGTCAAAATATAACATGCACAAACCCCCGTGTCAAAAAAACCCCCTAAAATTAACCTATATCTTCAAATTATTGGGATACGACCTACACGTATCCAATTGTGGACACGACACTAGTCACACACAATCAAACATATGTCAATTTGGTATAATTGACCAATTAACAAACAAAAAATGTGTCAATCTCGGAATTCTCCCAAAATTGACACAAAATACCACATAACTTTCTACATAGGCCTCCTATGAACCTAATTCCAATTTTTATGGATAACCTTAGCATATGGGGTAGTTTCTTATAATTAAATTATAGATTTAGAACCTAATTAGAGAGGAAAAACTAAATTGTACCTATTGGAAGATGGATTCTTAATAAAATTCTTAAATTGGGTGAAAAGAGCCTCCAACTTGTAGATCCTTGCTCCTCCTTGTAGATCTTTGCTCCTCCTTGTAGATCCTTACTTTCTCCTTGTTGATCCTTATTCTAATAGCCTCTAATAAAGAATAGAAAAGAAATTGGAAAGAAATTTGAATAAAAATTTGGTATAAAAATGGAGAAATTGGAAGAGGGAAATTATAGATCTAAATTAGAAATATAAAAATAGAGAGAGAAACTTTTTACCCCCTTAAATAGTAGCCGACCTTGCCCCCTCTCCAAGGCACTATGAATAGTCCAAAATACCCCTTGGGGCTTGTCATGAAGAAATTAATTAAGGAGGGAAGGTTCTAGTCTAATTGGTTTTACTAATTAATTCTTTCTCCTAATGAATGGGCTTACTATTGGGCTCAATTCTAACTAGAATTAAATGTTGGTCCATGAATCTAAACTAAACTAGTTGGGTCCACTACAAAAGTCAAATTAAATAGGCTAGTCTACTAAATAATTAAATGCTACAAGCCTCTAATTAAATGTAGCACTCTAATAATTAAATAACTAATACAAGCATCAAATAAATATACATAGCCCACTAATATTAATATTATATTCCAAAATTAAATAACTAGGCCAAATTACCAAATTACCCCTAGTTGAAAAAGTGAGGGTGACAATCCTACCTACCTTAGAAAATTTTTGTCCTCGAAATTCAAAGATAATCGTAACCCCCTCTAGGTCAACCCCAGTCCAAACTAAAATATACAACATACAATTTAAAAGAAATCACTAACTATGGTCTCTGTCCATCCTGGTTTTGTAGTCTCCGACAGGGTATACTAACTATACAATAACACACAAGCAGTCTATAAGGTACTAACTAAACACACAAACAACAGATGGAAAGGAAAGGAACAGAACTAAACAAGCTAACCTATCACCTGAAGTGTCGTCCTCTCCGACTGCCATCGTAAATACCCCGCCCTACTGGGGTGGCTCTCTATGCGGTTGTTGAGTAGTTTACGATGCCACAGGTGGCCTAGCTCCTCCTCTCTGACCGCGATCTGGTCCAAAATGGTTGTTGGAACACTCATTCACCTGATGGTCAGGAGAACCACAATACAAGCATAGTCTGAGCCTCTTCTGACAGTTCTTCCAATCATGCCCATGCCTTCCATAATAGGCACAAGAAAAAGTCTGTTGAGTCTGCCTCTGAGGCTGCTGCGGTGACTGAGGAACTGGTTTATGAAACTGTTGTATCTGTTGAGTTGGTGCCCTAACTGGCACAAAATATTATTGATGCTGATATACTCTTGGCTGCTAAAAGTGGGTGCACTTCGCTGGGCCCGCACCACTACTCGCTCATTCGGTGTCTCTCAGCCTCTTGGAGCCAAGCTCTAAATCATCCTCTGCCCGCTGTGCTTGTCTCAGAATTTCCTTAAAATTAACGGTATGGTCTCCATTAGTATGAGACTTAATCTCACTGTTCAGTCCCTTCCTGAACTTCCTAGCCCTGGCCCGAGGATTCTGCCCCTCAATAAATTATCCCAATCGACAATACTCTGCCACATACTCGTTGACTGTCAAGTTCCCCTGGATGAGGTTATGGAATTGACTCTCCAAAGTACTTTAAGCCACATTCGGGAAGAACTATTCTTGGAAAAGAACTTTGAAAGCTTCCCAAGTAAGTCATGGTGCAGATATCATTGGGTCTATCCTGAATTATGTCAGCACAATGTCGAACATCATGCTACCTGCTGCATCTACCTGCAAGCTCTCAGGAATCTGCACCAATCACAGGTCCCTCTTAATGTCCTCTATCCAGTCATTTGCGTACAAGATTCCCTCGGTGCCCTTAAAGTCCTTAGGCCCCATCCTCTCGAAGTCAATGATAGTCCCTGGCCTCGGCTGCTGCGAATCGGGCTGAGGTCGTGTCGTCTGTGGTTGGACTAATGCGACTCTCTCAACTGCTGTAAGCATAATCTGGTGATCATTCTCAATGCTCTGCCACACAACCTCTGAATTTTGCTTCTGCACCTCCATCATCTGCTGAAAGAATGCAAACATCTGCGTCTGATCGACTGCGGGTGACAAAAATGAAAGATCCCCTGAAATTGTCGGCGCTGTCCTCTGTACCGGAGGTGGAGCATCTGTGAAAGCTGCTACGGAAATGCCCACCTGGATTGGTAAAGTGGACCTCTGGAATATAGCTGCTGGAACAGCATCTGATGGTGCTGCCCTCATAGGTGATGATATGACAGACCTCGCTGACATTGCACCTGAGCACTGGAAACGCATCTTCGGCGGCATCCTGAAGACAGATTCTAAATAAAGAATCAATATTGAGCAAGATACGATATCATCAAAGAAGGACAAATTTTTTCCAGAAAAGCAATATTCATAATGATAAAGATGGCAAGATTCAATTATATTGGAATTGTTTCCTAGTTGTGATTGAGTATACTCTCTCATCCTTGTATCCTATATCATATCCTATCGTAGGCTCGTAGTAGTAAAACTAAGGCATTATACTACCACGACATCGCACTATTGTGAAGCCTGACATGCATGGGCCACCACTAAAAATATGTCACGACTCGTACCCGGTGTAGGGGTACGAGTACGCACGTCCAGCCTACACCGTACCATTAACGGTAGAATGTTGTCTCAATCTTCTATACTATCTAACATCTCACACAATATATATAATACATGTTATGCCATCTCAACTCCAAATGGAGGAGCAATATGATGATATAATAAAGGGTAGTCAATACTCAATAACATATAAAAACTAGGAAAATATAAGCACGATATAGAATGGAAAGAAAAGAAATACAAATCTCAATACATCACAGGTCTAACTTAACATCTAAACACAACTCAAGATCTCAAAATAATACTATAATCCACAATCTAACTAGAAACAACTACTATAAGATATAAAAATCTAAATGGCCTCAGTGTCTGGCACTACATCCTCAGGTTACACCCCATCTGTTGGCCCGTAGTAAGTGGGACACATCCTCACTAACCATTCATCTAAAAAAATATATTGAGTCAGGATTGGAGCGAAGTACAACCCAATAGCAGTTCCAATTAATTGATAATGACTATAAATAGAAATAGAGAATATAATACAGGATAAAAAATAATGAACAATATCATACTATGGTAGAAAAAATAGGTAAACAAGAGCAATATGGTATACACTGATCTCAATAAAATAAAATAAGACAATAAAATAGAATATGCTCAAGAATTGTAACTATACTAAGTGATTGAAATACTAGTTAGATATGTGATCAGCCTTGGTTGAACATTATCGAATTAACGTTGGATAAACATTATCTAAGTTAAACATTAAACATTGAACATTCTCTAGGATTTGATCACATATCTAGCTAACACTTCCCCTTCCCCCGACTAGTACAATGGATCCAGCCATGACACGTTACGATGCAAGATACTCAAGGCATTATAAACATTAAATATTGAACATTAAACTTTAAACATTGAATATTGTCTAATATAAAATATTATCTTTTAACCATATGAGAATACGAGAAACAATGAAATTATAAATAACATCCCATGACTGATCCATTTGTATACTAGTCTGTATACTAATGTGTCAAGAGTCATATAAAATATTTCTAAATACTTATAATATAGTAATTATCAAAGAATGTACTCGTCTGTGGTCCAGAGCATTGAATCTCAAATTATGTCCGAACTGGTGTCACACAGACCTATACATGGAATATTATATTAATACAGGGTTTTGGAATAAAAATAAGTTAAACTAGTTCAATTCTACGTCATAAATCCATTTCTAAGTCAAAATAGTCAAACTAGGTTAACTCTGTGTCAAACTAATCAAACTCGGTCAAACTAGCTATGTCTAGGTCGCATGAGTCTAACTCTAGGATATTAGGTCCATACACAATGTAAATAGGTCACACTAGCTAAACTAAGATACTATGATACAAACAAAGCACCGTATCGCAGGATACGCATGTTTTTGATATGAAAATACTAATTCATATATATATACAAGGCAATACATATAGTGATCTTAGCTAACTAATGCAAATTGGATACCTTGGCTTTGAACCAATGCGTATCTCACCCCTACACACCCATCTTGATACTCGAACCCAATACCTAGAGTATCGACCCAATACCTTGACATTACCTTGGTATCACATGGTAATTCAAATCCTAATATATAGCTCGCTACCAATACACTAACTATATACTAACATACCAATACTATATGCAATACTACAATACTAACTTACCACTAACATATCAATACTTATATACATATATACATATAGTTATTAGTCTAACAAGTATGTATATATGTAACAATTAGATAACATGTATCTATAACTATATAGATAGTAATATGACTAACTAGTTAAGTATATACATATATACTAACTAGACTAATATGCAACTAACTAACTAATAAATAATAGCATATACTAACTAACATGTTAAACTAAAGAACTAACTATACTAACCTGTATATTACCTAGCAATGAACTAACATACCTAAACAATAACTTAACTAACTAAACTAGCTTAACAATAACTAAACAAACTATTAATAACTAACTAAACCTCTAGTAAAACTAACTAGCTGACCTTTGTGCCTTGCTGCCCAGTTGAACCCCTGCTATTGCAACATAGTTGTTGTTGATCTTGTTGTTGTAACTGCAAGCTTCATTTGCTTCTTTTGCTGCTACCTGTAGTGAATGATGCCTCACCTTGCTGTTCTACTGCACCTGCTATGTAGTGCATGCCTCTTCTTGCTGTGAGCAGTTGTTGCAGCCTTCTACATGTAGTTGTTCTTGCTTTTCAGTCGCTGGTACTTGCTGCAGTTGAGAAACTGAAGACCCTGCTCGAGCATGCTACTTCTCGAGCTGCTGCTGTGCTACTGCCCCTTGTATTGTGGTTGCTGCAGCATCTTGCTGCATTGCTGCTCAGTACGTGCCTCTGCTGTACACTGTGCAGTTTATATTGCTGCACAAACTGGCTATTGTAGAATGCTCCCTGTGCTTGCTGTGCTAGCAGCCACTGCTGCACAAACCGGCTGATGCAAAATGCCTCTTGTGCTTACTGTGCTAGCAATTGCTCTCTACTGACACGTCGTTGCAGTGCATGTCTCTCCCTGCTGTGCACTCCCTTGCATTCAGTTGCTTAACCCCTCTCACACACATACACTACTCAAACACCTATGCACTCACACACACATTCATATATAGATATACTCCCTTACATACATATATATATATATATATCCCTATAGTATTTTATATATATATATATATAAAATACTATAGGGATATATATATATATATACACAATCATATATCATTCTAATATATAATACCAAGTCAACTTGAATTTAAATGCAATGAAACAAACACGTGGAGTGCACCGCACCCGTATCACACTCATTCTATTATATGCTTGCGATATGGCTCCAACGTACAACCAAACGTATCCTGAAGGACACGAGCAAGCCTAAAATAATAATTATGAACAGTATGAAGAACTAATTACTCAACTACGTGTACGTGTCAAAATATGACATGCACAAACCCCCATGTTGGAAGAAAACCCCAAAAATTAACCCGTATCTCCAAATTGTCGGGATACAGCCTACACGTATCCAATTCTAGATACGACACTAGTCACACACAATCAAACACATGTCAATTTGGTATAATTGATAAACACAAAATGTGTCAATCTCGAAATTCTCCCAAAATTGACACAAAATACCACATAACTTTCTCCATAGGCCTCATATGAACCTAATTCCAATTCCTATGGGTAGCCTTAGCATATGGGGTGGTTTCTTATGATTAAATTACAGATTTAGAACCTAATTAGAGAGGGAAAACAAAATTGTACCTATTGGAAGATGGATTCCCAATAAAATTCCTAAATTGGGTGAAAAGAGCCTCCAACTTGTAGATCCTTGCTCCTCCTTGTAGATACTTACTTTCTTCTTGTAGATCCTTGTTTTAATAGCCTCCAATAAAGAATAGGAAAGGAATTGGAAAGAAATTTAAGTAAAAATTGGTGTAAGAATGGAGAAAATTGGAAGAGAGAAATACTAGATCTAAATTAGAAATGTAAAAATGAAGAGAGAGAAAGTTTTTACCCCCTTAAATAGTGGCCGGCCTTGCCCCCTCTTCAAGGCACTATGAATAGTCCAAAATACCCCTTGGGGCTTGTCATGAAGAAATTAATTAAGAAGGGAAGGTTCTAGTCTAATTGGTTTCACTAATTAATTCTTCCTCCTAATGAATAGGCTTATTATTGGGCTCAATTCTAACTAGAATTAATGTTGGTCCATGTATCTAAATTAAACTAGTTAGGTCCACTACACAAGTTAAATTAAATAGGCTAGTCCACTAACTAAATTAAATGCTACAAGCCTCTAACTAAATATAGCACTCTAATAATTAAATAACTAATACAAGCATCAAATAAATATACATGACCCATTAATATTAATATTATATTCTAAAATTAAATAACTTGGCCAAATTACCAAATTATTCTAAGTTGGAAAAGTGAGGGTGACAATATTTTTTAGATGATTGGCTTGAGGACCAGTGTGCCACCTACTACGGACCGTAGGACGGCGTACCATTAGAGGATTCTCCTTTAGAGCAGGAGGACCTAGTACTAGTGTCTGAGGAGGTTTAGATTATCTGTTTAGACTTGTATTAGATTTTATTGAGGCTTATGGTATGTATATATTATTTTTGACTTATGGGTGTATTGTGACTCTTTTTCTTTGTTATTCCATCTCGTGCTTATCTTTCTTAGTTTGCTTTGTGATTGAGTATAGTTTACCATTTATCAAATACTCTTTTGTTCCTCCGTTTGGAGTTGAGATAATTGACAGGTACCATATATATATTGTATGAGATATTTAGATAGCAGAGTTGACCTAGACAAAATTCTACTGTCGATGCTGTAGCGTAGACTGGACGTTGCTCACTACTCATGCCCTTATTCCGGGTGCGGGTCTTGACAGATCGTGCCTATTCTTCTTTAGCAACATTTCTTATTGCAAGAACGTAATCTGGGTATTGCCTCTGTCATATTGTTACAGTGGGGGCATGCCGCAGGATCATCAGCTGGCTGCTTGACCTGCGCCAAGTAGGTATTGACGTTCTGCAATGCCTCACTCAGAGCGTCCCGAGTATCTTTGGAGAGTGGAAGAAACTCGAACAGTGACAACTTCGTCGGAATATTGGCAAACTGTGCCAGGATATCAAAGTTATAGGGCTTCTCTAGCCCATGCGACGTATCATTGCGCAACGGTTTATCGAAGCAAGTTTCTTTCTGCTTAGACTTGTCCACGGCTAGAGTTGGGACGGACCCAGATCTGATGTAGCAGGTGCAGTAAGTACGACCGTTGGTGGAGCATCATCGTCGGGAGTATTACCGTCATGTTGGTAGGTAAGGCCCGATCTATTCGCCCTTACCATAGCTTCCTCAGTGGTGGGGGACACCATATGACAGGACTTGGACTTTCGTTCGATGGACTTGATGGCGGAAGGTGTCGCTTGCTACATCAAGTCTAGAGCAAGGTCTGGGTGAACCCACATGACCTTGTCCCGTGGTGTGCTGAGAGGTACCAGCTCGGCAGTTTGGTCGCAAGCTGGTAGGAGATTAAACACCGCTATGGGGGCCTTTGGGATTGGTACCACCCCGTCTCGGGCTTCCGTTGCCGAAAAGTTACCAAACTGGAGGGACACCATTTTGGCGGCAACCATTTTGTCCTCAAAATCCAAGTTGAGGGCCTTAGAATCGAGTAGATACTAGATTTACCACTTCAGTGTACAATAATCTTTCGTCGCATGATGGACGTAACGATGGTAGCGGTAGTACTTATGGTTATTTATGTCTTTTGCATCCTCGGGGTACTTGATATCAGGGAGGCAAAGCTTGTTCCCCTTTATTAGTATATTAAATATTATCGCGATGTCATTGTTCTTGAAAGAGTAAGTCTCTTTCGGCTTCTGTTCTAGCCATAAGGGCCTGCTTCCCTTTGTAGTTACGACCAGTATTGCTGCCGTTGTTGTTGTTGTTGTAAGGACGCTTTCCTCTTTCTTAGCAAGGCTTATGGAGTCAGCGTTGCATGAGATTCGGTCAAAGACGGAGGTTCTGCTATTATACTGGCCGCATGTGGTCCTTTGCCTGAGGTCGACGATCACTGCCATATGTGGTCTTTTGCCTACGGCTGCCAACTTATACGACTTCTATTGTGGCCGCATGGAACATGTCTCAGCACCCGAACTTATGGTATCTTAGTATTTTTCTTTGCCAAAATTTGGGCACTGAGCGCCTTTCCCGACTGCCACATGTACATGGTCAACCTGGGTAGACGTATATGCGTCTACGACAACAGGGAGAGAAGTGGGGGGCACATGCTTCGCAGTTGGGTGAGGCACAACGGCCTTTACTACATATTTCCTGTGAGTCCTCTTAGGCTTTGCTTGCCTTGGAGAATGACTCACGCTGTCCCCAGAGAGCATGTTCTCGAATGCTTGCTGGTCGATGCGTACCACCGGCATCCTTTGGGTTGAAACCAGCTTGGCCACATCGGACTGCGTCCCTATCTTTTCATCAGAGGATACTCCCCAGCAGAGTCACCATCTTGTCTTCCATTGTAAGTTTTGAATGTTGAAATAATAAAAAAGAAGTACGTAGAGATCCTAAACAGAAAATCTAAGTACAATATTTTGATCTGGGTAGTAACGATGGAGCTTAAGCACGACAGTGTCTCTTTTACTCCGTTGACGATATGATGAGGGAATGAAGATTCCCTCTTCTCTTCTCTCTCTTGAGCTTGTGTGCACGTACGTAACTGTCCAGGGGGTTGTAGGGTATGCTACCCTTTCTATTTATAGCCATCCTACTTATGGGTTATAGGTGCCACATATGCCTCTATTTGGTGGCCGCATAGGATTCCTTCAACATAATACGGTTGTAACTACAGTCGCATTCCACGGATAAGATGCCACATGGTCTTAGTTATGATATGTTGTTGAAGAGATCTCAGAGTTGTTGCGTGCGTGACTTGTGCGAGAAATCATCTTCGATTGTAACATAAAAGATCCTGCAAGTCGAGAGACGTATAACGTCTTGGCCGCAAATCGTCATGGTCGCATACATGCTCTCATTTGGCCTTGGTCATTTGGATACCCTGGCTGCATGATAACGAGGTCGCATGGGTATATAGCCGCATGCAAGCTCTCATTTGGACTTGGTCGAATGGACACTCTGGCCAAATGATAACGAGACCTCTTGGGCATGTAGCTGCTTATGAATGGGCACGTGGCATGGCACGTCTATCAAGGCCATCAATGAGTTAATGTAACCTTTCCTGAGCCGTCGTCTTCAAGAATCTTGAAGCATCTCAGTATGACGAGTGATGCGTCAGAGTCTGACAATCATCGAATGTTGTGTCATGAGGCACTACTAAAATTTGCGGGATTAGCGACATCAAATTAAATCGTCGCTAATATTAAAGATATCAGCGACTCCAAAGAATAACGTCGCTGTAAGTCGCTGTTTGGCGACATATAGCGACGTTTAGCGACGGTAAATCAGTTTTTTAAAAGAATAGTCGCTATAAGTTTATTTAAGGTCGCTAAACGTCGCTGAGTTATATGGTTAGCGACATTTAGTGACGTATTTAGCGACGTTAATATATTAAATATTTAGCAACGTATTTAGCAACGTCTATAACGTCGCTAAATATTTATATTAGCAATGTCATTAGCTCGCGTCGCTAAACGTTGCTAATTTATTTTATTATTTAGGGTTGACGAATTCCTTTTCCCTCCATTTTCTTCGATCTCTCTTCCAAATTTTTAACCCCCCCCCCCCTCCGTCGTGTCCGGCTACCCTCCTCCCTCTGGCGTCCCCTCCTCCCTCCTCCCGGTGCCCCACCTCGGTGACCCCCCTCCGGCCGGCGTCCTCCTCCCTCCGGTGGCTCCTCCTCCCTCCGACGTTCTCCTTTCTCCAAGTCCCCTCCTCCTCACTCAGTGAGATCTCTCTGTCTCCTTTCTCTCTCTCTCTCTAACATGACACAACACGACACGACATGTATGTGGACACTTCAGCATGTCTGCACTATGTTACTACATAAAATACTAAGATGCACATATACACTCTAAAATAATTGTCTCCATGCCGCTTATCGTACAGTACACGGATACAACATAATATATGTATAGACATTTCAAAATTTGTGCACTATTTTTGGTTTAGTGGGAAAAGATCCCGAGGAAACTACTATATCCTCAATTCATGGTTGACATATGATCGATAAGCTGTTGTAAAAGATAGGTCTATTCTTGTTTAGAGCTTCCTTGATTGTTGAGTTGTGCTCCATGGATGATCACATTATGTTGAACAAAGCTTAATGGTGATGGTTATGGTTCCAAATACATATATGACAATCTATTATTATCCTCTAGAGAAACCAGTGTTGTAGATGTCGGCCAACATAGAAAGACGTATATCGGACCAAAATGTCCTATCGACTCAAGAAGAGTCGTATACACGGACACGGGAATGACTCTTCAAAGACGAGACACAATACAGTATTGCCTTCTTCTAGAACTCGTATCCAACTTGGGGTGATGCTTCTTGCTGCACGTACTGTTGCATTGGCTACTGCAGACTGTTAAACCTGCTGTTGAAGGCTCTACAGTGCACTGGCTCTGCTGCTACTTGCTGAGTTTACTTATTGTTGTGCATCCTTCCTGCTGTGCACTGCACAGTTTTGCTGCACACTGATTCATTACTGCTGTACTGTGCAGTACAACTAGCTGCTAGCACAGAGCTGGCATACTGCTCTCCCTTTACTACCAAATGATGTACACTAAAAATTATGAACTGCTCTCCCTAGTGATCCGAGCTCACTTAATCACTCAAACAATCATATGCACACACACACACACACACACACACACACATACATAGGGCATTGTGTATCAAGTTAGAGCAAATTTTACCTTCCTCCAGAGAATTATACTGTATTTAACGATTTATAGGACATATACTATCATTTTTACAGAAGTATCTAGAAATGGATATGAATTACTATCCGTGTCATCATTCATGGATGTAAAACCGTCATCCTGATGATATATGCGGTGTACGGGATGAATTTATTTAGGGTATACAGCAGTTCCTGCAGTTCGCCAAGGCGTTCCCTCAGTACATGGATGGTACCAAAATTAAGTGTCCGTGTGTGAGTTGTCACAACTTGAAATATCATCCAGAAGTGAAAGTTACATATCATTTGTACTCGAAGGGCTTTACGCCGAATTACTATCAGTAGACCGCGCACGGAGAACTTGTGTCTCTAGCATCGGAGTCGGAGCCTTATGTAGAGCTGTATATGGATGTCCACGACCATGCTATTTACGACGACGGGTGGGTGAACATGGTTTTTGATACGGCGGGGCCTAGTTTCAATCCGGACAATCAAGATACAGCTGAGGAGGCACCGAATGCCGATGCTGCAAAGTTTATGGAGTTGTTGGAGAATGCAAGGACTCCATTATATCCTGGTTGTGAGGATCATTCACCGTTGGAGGTGGTTACAAGATTATTGAGCATCAAGTCCGATTTTAATATGTCGCAATAATGTTATAATCGACTCAACGATTTGATTATAAAGATCTTGCTCGAGGGTACAAAGTTGGCTAAAGACTTCTACCGATTTAAGAGGATGGTGAGATCGCTCTGGATGGGATACGAGAAAATCGATGCATGTCGCAACGGGTGTATGTTGTACTACAAAGATGACAAGGATGAAGATGCGTGCAGATTATTTGGTATTGATCGCTACAAGGCTACTGGTAGAGGAAAGTTTGTCGGTGCAAGGAAGCCTACCGATTCGATGTACTACTTTCCTTTGACGCCGCGATTGCAGAGGTTATTTATGGTTAAAGAGACTGCAGAAAACATGAGTTGGCACAGGCGGAAACAGATCGAAGGAGTGTTGGATCATCCATCTGATGGAGAAGCATGGAAGCACTTTGATCGAGAGTATCCAGATTTTGCCTCGGATTCGCGTAACGTCAGATTGGGGCTCTTCTCTGAGGTTTTACCCTATTTGAATTTTTGGGCTCCCAGTATTCATGTTGGCCTGTGATCGTCACTCCGTACAATCTACCGCCTTGGATGTGCATGAAGACTCCGTATATGTTCCTAACCGTTATTATCCTGGGTCCGAACAATCCGAAGAGGAACATCATTGTGTATTTATAGACTTTGATAGATGAGTTGAATCAGCTGTGGGAAGTAGGTGCCAACACGTACGATATTTTTAGAAAGCAGAATTTTCAGATGAGGGCAGCACTTATGTGGACCATCAACGACTTTTCGGCCTATAGAATGTTATCGGGATGGAGCACTCATAGTCGTCTCTCATGTCCGTATTGCATGGACCATACTAAGGCTTTCCGTTTGAAACACGGAGGCAAACCGTGCTTCTTCGATTGTCATTGACAATTTCTGCCTAAGGATTATCCGTACCAGAGGAACATGAATGCTTTTCATGCGAGCGTTGTAGAGAAGGCCAATCCACCGCCAAGGTGGCCCGGATATACGATATGGAAAGAGGTAAAAGATTTACCAAGTGCTATCGAAGAGCCTGCTAAGGGGTACAAGTGTGACGGATTTGGTCGCACCCATAACTGGACGAAGAGGAGTATATTCTGGGATCTGCCATATTGGAGCACCAATCTTATCAGGCATAACCTTGATGTCATGCATATCAAGAAAAATGTGTTTGATAACATAATTAATACTGTATTGGAGATAAAAGGAAAGATGAAAGACAATCCGAAGGCCAGGTTGGACTTAGAAGAAATATGTAGACGTCTTGTGTTGTATTTGATAGAGGAGGGGAATGGAAAGTTAAAGCAGCCTAAGTCAGTTTTCTCACTGGAGAAAGAGGATAAAGAGAGACTTTGTAGGTGGATTCAGGGTCTAAAATTTCCAGACGGGTACGTGTCAAACTTGAGAAGATGAGTCGACCTCAAGGAGAACAAACTGGCGGGTATGAAGAACCACGATTGTCACGTATTCATGGAGAGATTAATTCTGATTACATTTCGATAATTCTTACCGCAGGTCATTTGGGATCCATTGACAGAGCTCAGCATATTCTTTAGAGAACTTTATCCTACTAAGTTGCTCGTCGATCGTCTACAAAAATAAAAGAAGGATATTGCGGTACACTATGTAAGCTCGAGAAGGTGTTTCCTAATGGATTCTTCGACTCTATGGAGCATTTGCCAATTCATTTTTCCTATGAGGCACGTGTTTGTGGTCCTGTCGGTTATCGGTGCATGTACCCCTTCGAGCGGCAACTGAATCACCTAAAGAGAAAGGTAAAAAATAAGGCACGGGTTGAGGGCTCTATTTGTGAAGCTTATGTTCTCGAGGAGATTACAAACTTTTGCTCGACGTATTTCAAACCTCATGTTGCTACTAATAGAACGAGAGCTCAGTGAAACGATGACGGATATCAGGAATCTAATGATGCAATACTCAAAGAATTCAATGCGTCCGGAAAGCCTTCGGGGAAAATGAACAAGAGATATTTGAATGACGACGAGCTAAGGGTTGCTCATTTGTATATATTACTCAATTGTGATGAGGATGAAGTGGAGAAGCTAGAGGGGTAAGTAATTCATACGTCCACGTTTATATCATCTCAATGTAATAGTATAAGCTACTATTATGCTACTAATCAGCAGTTGCTTCATTATTTTTTAGCACATATAATGATAAGTTGAGGTTGGTTAGACCCTACATAACAGACGAAGAAGTGGAACAAGAAATGAGATGCCATTTTCCTTCTTGGTTGAGCGCATATGTAAGGAGCTTGGTAATTACTTTTTATTTATACACTTGCAAAATAAATAACTTACTATCCCTACTTTGGTATGTAGGTCGATCGTCTAATAACACCCGAGACTGAATCTATTAGAACTTTAGCCAAGGGACCAATTACTGCCGTTAAAATATGGCCAAGTTTCTGTGTGAATGAGTTTAGGTTCAAGTCAATAAATGCTCCTATCAGAGACAGCTTTCTGGATCTTGATTCCACGAAAAATAGTTGTTTGTATCAAATCTTCGAACTACAAAGACGTCAATCCAGGCAATAATTTTTTTGGCATCTTACGAAAGATTGTAGAGTTGACATATAATTATGGCACAGAACCTACTAATAACGTGCTATTCAAATATGAATGGTTCGATCCGATTCAAGATCAAGGTTGGAAAATTGACAAGCATGGCCTTGTGGATATAAACTACAAGCGTAGATATCAAGGCTACGAACCATTTGTCTAATCAAGTCAGGCTTAGCTCGTGTACTTTACAACTTCTCCTAGACGGGGGACAACGAGGTCGGATTGGTGGGCAGTATGCAAGACTAAAGCTAGAAATACCTTTGACATTGACGAAATAGCTTATCAGGAGGAGGACCTACCTCTTATAACAAATATTGTAGATGTGGACTCAACGAAAGTTACTCATTACACGAGTAATAATATAAAAGATATCGAATTATCCAAAGAGAAAGACAAAGACAAAGACAAAGTAGATGAAAGTGAAGATGAGGAGGAGGAAAAGGAAGAGGAGGACGAGAAAGGCGAACAAGATAAATTTTTTGAAGATGATTGAAAATAAAATATGTTGCCTGTAGAATGTACTATATTTTGACTGTATAATATATTATTTTGATGAATATATGTATTATATTTTGACTGTGGAATATATTATCTATTTAGGCTTGAGACACCACTAGTTATTTACGGTACAATTCTATGAATGCTGTGAGATATTCATAACATTTTGACTGTAGAATGTACTATATATTTGTGTATTTTTTTATTCATCATATATTGTTATCAGGTATGACAAGACGATGCGGAGGGTTCGGTAGGTCCCGAGGTAGACAGAGTGCTCCTCCGGGACTGCCTACTGTTGGTTCTGGATCCTCGTCGCCCAATACTCCAGTATATCGATCAGTCATATCTCCGACTGCGACGACGTTACGTGGCATCACTCCTGAGACGAGTAGTTCTAGGCCTAATAGTACTCCCTCGTCCAGCGTTCCTCCTGCTGACAGAACCGTGGAGACAGATGAGCATATGAAGGAGGTCGTGCCGATGTTGTCCCAGCATCAGCTAGATCCTCCATGCGCACCTCCGGAGGAGACGAGGACAGAGATTTGGGCCGACGGTACAAAGTAAGTCAATTAGATGGTTTAGCATCATATATATTATGTAATTCTTTATTCATCATATATTGACTTTTTTGATCAAAATAATTATCTTTGTATAGATATCGTCCATCGCGGTTCAGAGACGCCTGGGCCTCTTTCTGAGGAACAACTATGGTGGCCCTTGGATCAACTACTCTGAAGCTCCGGAGGAGAGGAAGGCGTTCTGGTTTGCGCACTTCAAGGTAAAAGTATATTATATAAATCCTCTAATTTATGTATGTTATATAACTTATATGTGATGCTCACTTACTAAATTATTTAATGTAGCAAATGTATTTCTATCCTCCGCACCGGGCCGAGTTTATCAAGCGGATGTTTCCTGTCGTTAACGCCAAGCTTATCTGTGATGCTCGGGATGACCAGAAGGCTCGTGATCACGTTAGAAAACCAATCCAAGGTTGGATCACGCCTAAGCAATGGGCTGCGATGAGGGCTAGATTCAACGATCCTAGGTACAAGGAAAGGTCTGAGAAGGCCAAGGCGGCTAGGCGAAATGCTGCAAAGTGGTATGGTGGCTCGATTCCGATGATGGAATATTTCTGTCATTTGGTATATTTTTATTACAGATATATTATTTTAATGTAAGTACGATAAAATGGTAGTAGAAAAAAATGTTTAATTTTAGTACTAAATAATATATTTTTAACAGGTACAGAGGGGTGAGGATGCAAACATGGTAACCGTCTTCCTGGCCACCCATCGAAAGGACGAAAATCTCATTGATGAGAAGGCCTCGTAGACCTATGTAAGTATTATTTACTTTGTGTTAATTTTAATATAACTTAGGCAATTATCGAGTATCCAAACTTTTCTAGGCCGAGTATCTTAGGTTGCGTGAGCGGGCGACTGCTAGTGCACCTACAGCAGGAGAGGCTAGTACTTCCTCATAGCCCGCTCCAGCTCCGTCGGCGAACGAGTTGTGGGTGACTGCCGCTGGTGGTCTCCAGAGGGGTACCTACTATGGTACGGGATCCTATGGCACCCTAGTTGCGACGCAGTCATCTAGGACCTCCCCGACAAGTGCACATTCTCCACAGCCCTCGCAGTCGTTGGCCCGAGTCCAGAAGGCCGTTGATCGTCAGATTGCGTCTCTCCGTGATGAGTTGCTGTGAAGGATGGAGGAGCAGCCCCGGTCCCAGCCACAGGTGGACGATGCGACGCTCATCGCACGATTTGATATGCCTCCGGAATTTGACAACTGATCTTAGAGCCTCGACAGAGCGCAGCGTGATGGAGCTGCAGGCATCACAGCTATCCATGGGCGAGAGGCTGACGATGATGTAGGATTCAATGGTTCATAGTAGTACGAGGCTATTATCTACCATGGATTCATACAACCAGCGACTCACGGAGTTGGAGCAAATACGTCCTCCTGGTGCGCCTATATCGACACAGACCCCACCGACGTCACTGCCTTCTCCATCGACATCGGTGTCGATTTTACGGGAGCAGTATGATCTGTTCTTATCCTTCATGTGCGCCGGTGGTCATCCTCCTGCAGATCCGCAGAAGTCCTAGTTAGAGGCATTTTATTATTGATTGTTTGTGTTTCAGACATTATTTTTTGTATTCTTTAGGACGAGACTTTTAATTCATTGTATTCTTTAGAACGAGACTCAGTTGTATGGATATTTGTTGTATTCTTTACGATAATATTTTCTCCTGATCCAGTTTTTAATTTTAATATTTTGTTTTCTTCAAATTTTATTATATTATTCATATTAAATATATATTAATTTACTGGTGTTGAGTGTTCAACCCAGGGGGGTCGGCGAACCCAGTAATTTCAATGGAGGGTTGCTCTGGGTCTGTTTGTACAGATTGTGAATTAATAAACTGCAGGAAGAATAGTTTAGAAACAAATCATTATTTATTTATTTTTCATTATATCTTTAGCGATATTTTTAGCGACGTTTAGCGACGTTAAGTCACGTAGCTAAATACGTCGCTAGAAACGACGCTAAACAAAGTTATTGTCCATCGTAACTTGTTGACATGGCAGTATTGCCAGGTCATAGTAACGTCGCTACAAAATGTCGCTATGTACGTCGCTAACTTATGACATAAAGCGACAAATATACACGTCGCTAATTTAGCGATATTGCATCGCTAAACGTCGCTAATCTAGCGATGTATTTACGTCGCTAGAAACGTAGGCATAGCGACGTTTGGCGATATCTTTCCTGTCAGTGACTAGTTTAAAGGTGACTTCAGTAAAACATTGCTAATTACGTCGCTAAAATTATTTAGCGACGTTTATTGATCATTTAGCGACGTTTATTTATGTCGTTAATTTGACTTATTCTGGTAGTGAGGGTTTGTGCGGCCTCCCTGCTCTATGGTTGTTCAGGCAGCATAGAGTATACCATGCGGCTTCTAGATCTTTGATTGACTAATCCATACGTGGCTTCTCTGCGACTTGGTTGTTCAGGTCGCTTGTGGCTTCTTTGCAGCTCGGTTTTATTTTTGAGGGGACATGACCTCTATCCGGCCTGTATAATTTTTCATGCTTCTACACCCCACTCGACGATGTGCTATAAATGTGCCTTACTCGACGGCATCCTACAAATCCATTCAGGATGACGTCAAGATAATGTGATTTCATGCAACCTAGAGATTCTTTTCTCCGGATACTCTAATCATTTAAAACTAGTCATTAATCCTTAGCAGTTTGTTTTAAAATTCTGGGTGTGGCATTCCGAAGAATCCATCCTAGACATGATGCTCCCTACAAAGATGAACTAAAAAAGACAATAATTTGACAAGCACAAGAACAAAATTATACGAGACTACAAACAAACGATTATAGGCCTAACGAGCGTGCGTTATAACAAGCCACAACAAGTAATATATAAGTCAAGTGTATAATGGGTAGATGGCCCAAACTTTATCGGGACAGGACTAGACAGATGTATATTAGGTAGGTGTCCCCAAAGCTACATATAACAGGTGTACAATGGTTAGGTGGCCCCAAAACTATACATGATGTCAGGACGAGGCTGTACAAGGCAATGAACATGAGTGCACCATGACAGGTTACTATCTAGAATATAGCCAGGACTGGGTATAATGGGAAGGTATCTCAAACTATAAATGAACAAAGATGAGTACAGGACAAGGAACGGGTAGAGCTGAGAAGTAACATAGAAATAACTTACTCATACAATATGTGCATAAGCACCAAGCAAAAAAAACCAAGAAAAGTATAATAAAAAACAAAATATATTTAAAAGAGAATAAAATTGGTATACCGTCGGTAAACTACAATATACCGTCGGTATGTCGTCCAAGACCAAACCAAAAAGGCAAAAAAAAATAAGTCTTGGTAATCGGTATACCGTCAGTATACTGCAGTATACCGTCGGTATGCCGGATAAGAGAGAGTAAAATCATAGCAGGTTTTCAATTTCAACAAATCGGTATACCATCGGTATATTATAGTATGTAGTCGGTATGATAGTTTAATTCATATCAAGTTCAAAGATTCCAAGTCGGATAAAAAATAGTATACCGTCGGTATATCGATTCTCATGGGCAATTCTAAGAAAGTCAAATCAAGACGGGTATTACGGAACAAAAATTACGTTCTAAAACTTAACAGAAACTGGTTTAGCAAAATGTCAAGTATAATGGTAAGTCTTATATAGCGCATATACTAAGTCTCATTGTAAACACTCCGGTTATCGTTTTCGATACCAAGTTACCTAACCAGTGAATATTAGGATTTCTACAGGAAAAGTCAAAACCAAGCCCAAATCAATTTCTAAAACTAGCCCATGACGGTGAATCACTAGAGAAAAATATTTAACAAAACTATTATCATAAAATTCTAAGCATAAACTACTAAAAAAATCAAAATCTGCAATAAGGTAAAGTCGTTCAAGATTTTGGCAATATGTACTTGCCTCTAGTCAAGCTTCCAGCCTTAACCTTTAACTCCACCACCAAGAGGGGTTCAGAAACCACACTTTTAGGCCTTAAGACCAAGCTCCTAGCTCTCACGAAAAAAGGAGAGAAAATAAAGAAGTGAAAAAAGAAAGAAAAGATTGAGGAGAGAAAAAATCAATTCATATATATATAAGAGGTGATTTAATCGTGACCGTTTGATCTGCCTCGTCAGCGATCCACGTCACGAGTTAAATTAATCTCGACCACTCAAAACCAAACCAAGAAAACAAATATATGTCGAACGGTGTGCTGGAGTATACCGCCAGTATGTCGGTCAGGTAGTAAAGTTCCAATTCTGAGAAATTTTTTAAGATTGTACGAGATCTAATAAAACACAATAAATATAATCTAAAATATGTATCCCTATACTAATACAGATACTGTGAGACGGGTCTCACAACTCTCCTCTCCTTAGAAAATTTTTATCCTCAGAATTTTAATAATGATCTAAATCCTATAATAAAATCCAGGCAAGTAAATGGAACAAGAAATTTAGAAGCAACTACAAACTATAGCAAACAAATAATCATATACAAGCTAGGATGAGAAATGGAGGACACGAATAAGTATACCTCCTGAATCGAATAAATGTGGATAATGAGCACGAATATTGTCCTCGCGTTCCCACGTTGACTCACCCGGTGAGTGATGACCCCAAGAAACTCGAACTAGTCGGATAGTCCGGTTCTTGAGAACCTTCTCTCTCCGGTCCAAAATGGATACGGACCTCTCCTCATACGATAGGTCCGTAACAACGACTAACTCTGAATGAACTTGGACATGGCTCGGATATGGAATATACAAACGTAACTAAGATATGTAAAAGTCATCATATACCTCATTAAGTAATGGAGGAAGAGCTAGTCTATAGGAGATATTTTCTACGCACTCGAGAATATCGAACAGACCAATAAATCTAGGACTAAGCTTTTCCCGTACTACAAATCTAATAACTCCCTGGGTAGGCAAAATTCTAAGAAAAACATGGTCGCCAATAGAGAACTCAAGATGTCTTCGATGCGAATATGCCCAATGACGTTGATGATCCTGAGATACTCTGAGATGCTCTCTGATCTGTCTGATAACCACAACTGACTGAGCTATCATCTCGGGACCAAGCATCTTCCTCTCGCCAATATTATTCCAAGCTAATGGTGGTCTTTATCTCCTACCATACAACGCCTCAAAGGGTTCCATCTGTATACTCCTATAGAAGTTGTTGTTGTAGGAGAACTCTATCAAGTGCAAGTGATCCTCCCATGAACCACCAAAATCCAGTGTACATGATCGAAGCATATCCTTCAAGGTCTGAATCGTACGCTCTGACTGACCATCTTTCTGCGGATGGTAAGTTGAACTGAACCTCAGACGGGTGCATAAACTCTGCTAAAGGCTCTACTAGAAATGGGAAGTAAATATGGAATTCTTGTCTGAGACTATGCTAATTGTCACTCCATTCAGTCTGAAAATCTGCCTCATGTACATCTCGACCAATTGCTCAGTAGACTAACCGACTCTGAAAGGTAGGAAGTGAGAAACCACCGTAAGCTGATCTACTATCACCTAAATGGCATCTCTACCATTAGGGGATCTAGAAAGATCGGTCACAAAGTCCATAGTAATGTGCTCCCATCTCCACTCTGAAATCGACAAAGGCTGAAGTAACCTGCCTGATCTCTGATGCTCAGCCTTAACCTACTGACAGACTAAACACCGAGAGATAAACTGTGCTATATCACTCTTTATCCCATTCCATCAGAAGTGCTATCGAATATCATGGTACATCTTTCTCCCCCCTGGATGAATGGAATATTGATAATTATGGGATTTTGACATAATCTCATGTCGAATATCTCTACTCGGCACGCAAAGTTGACTCCCGAACCTAAGAGTCTCATCCTCTTGTACACTCAGCTCTACCCGGCGTCCTTTCTCACACTCTGTCCTGAGTCGCTGAAGCCTAGCATCACCTGACTGTGCTGCCCTAACCCTCTCAACTATAGTAGATTGGACCTGTAACCCTGCCATCAATCCCGTATCACCAGGTAACACCACCTCGATGCCCATCTCCTGAAGATCGTCTAAGATATGATGCTTGTCAGTCAAGAAGTAGGCTACTGCTCAAGGCATGTACAACAATGTTGACTTTCCATTTATGGTACTGAAGATCAATATCATAATCTGTCAGTAACTCCAGCCATCTTCTCTGCCGCATGTTGAGGTCCCTCTGCATGAACACATACCTCAAGCTATTTTGATCTATGAAGATCTCCACCCGCTCACTATATAGATTATGCCTCCAGAGCTTGTGTGCAAAAAATACTGCGGCTAACTCTAAATTATGGGTCGGGTAGTTCTTATGATGGT
The DNA here is from genome assembly GCA_036927795.1 of Iris macrosiphon. Lineage (NCBI taxonomy): Eukaryota > Viridiplantae > Streptophyta > Magnoliopsida > Asparagales > Iridaceae > Iris > Iris macrosiphon. Next base: position 67,698,954 of record JAYESA010000001.1, read on the forward strand.
TTTGAAGCTGCCGAGACGTATAAGAAATAACTCTACCATGTTCTAGCCCAATGCCTGATGCATCACAGTAAACCGTGAACCCTCCTGGTAAAATAGAAAGTGTCAGAATATGAGCAAAAATCAAACTCCACTTGAGCTTCTCGAAAGAAACTCGATAAGCTTCTGACCACTCGAAGAGCACGTCCTTACACGTCAGTCGTGTCAAGGGTGCGAAAATCCTAAAAAAGTCAGCCATAAATCGTCTGTAGTAGCCTGCTAATCCCAGAAAATGGCACACCTCCGAGACTGTAGTAGGTACTGGCCAACTCTCGATAGCCTCCACCTTCTTGGGATCCACCTCTACGCCTCTACCGGAAATGATATGACCCAAGAATGAGATGCGATCTAGCCAGAAATTATACTTACAGAACCTCGCATATAGCTGATGCTCCCGAAGAGTCTGAAGAACTATATGAAGATGTCGCTCATGCTCTGCCTCAGTCCAACTGTAGACCAGAATATCATCAATAAATACTATCACAAACTGGACTAGGTAAGCATAAAGATGCGATCCATGAGATCCATGAATATCGCTGGCGCATTAGTCACTCCAAATGGCATAACATGGAACTCCCAATAGCCATATCTAAATTTGAACGTTGTCTTGGGTATATTCTGCTCTCTGACTCTGATCTGATGATACCCATACCGTAAATCGATCTTAGAAAATATTATTGTCCTGCTGAGCTGATCAAACAAGTTATCTATCCTGGAAAAGGGATACTTATTCTTAATGGTCACCACATTTAATATACGAAAATTAATACATAAACGCGATGAACCATCCTTCTTTTTAACAAGAAGTAATGGGGCTCCCCAAGGTGATCGACTAACACGAATGATTCCCTTGGTCCTTAACTCCCCACTCATCTGGTATAGAATCTCAACTCTGATGGTGGCATCCTGTAAACTCTCTCCAAAATTGGCTCTGCCACTGGAATCAGATTGATGTATAACTCCATGTCTCAAACTGGCGGTATGCCAGAAAGCTCGTCAAAAATTATGTCCGAGAACTCACAGACAACCCGGGGTAACTACACCTCCTCCACCACTGCCATCCTCGGGGTAACTAAGGGAGACTCCATCTCGCCTCTCGAGAATGAGAACTTCTCCTCGCCAGGAACACAAAAGATAACTTTGCCAGCATGGCAATCTATTTTTGTGTGTCGATCACTCAACCAATCTATTCCTAGGACTAAATCATAATCTCGCATAGAAAACTCTATCACCTAGCAGGAAACTCTCTACCGCACACTACGACTTAACACGAGGCATAAACTCGATCTACTCCCATAAGACCGTTATCAGTTACTATATTCAACATTACAAGTAAAAACTCAGACTCAAAGCCAAATCGTGTCATAAATTGTGCAGATATAAATAAGTACGATACGCAAGAATCAAATAAAACTGAAGTAGAATACGAATAAACAAGAATGGTACCTGCAACCACCTCTTCAGCCGCTAGCGCCTCCTTATAAGACATCCTGAAAGCATGTCCTTGCCCTCTGGGTACTGGTCCTCTCTACTACTGGCCTCTCTGCTTAGCCTTAGACTGGGCCTGTGCATACTATTGCGGCCTCTGTTGCTGAAACATCTGGGACGACATCGATAAAGGCCTCGGGGCCTGCTGCTGCTGTACCAGCGCTGGTGGCCTGAACTGCGGAGCGGCTGACTGGACTGATGATGATCCACCTCAAGCCCTCCAGGGACAAGTACTAATCATGTGTCATGCTCCACCACATGCCAGACATAAACCTTGTGCCCTATGGTACTGTACAAAAATGTAGCCTGGCTTCCCATAGTAGGAACACCTGACTCTTCTAGCTCGAGCTCACAAACCTCTCTGAGTCAATTCCAAATGGAATAATGATTGTCTCTGCAGCTGAGGATGAGCCTTAGAAGACTGCTGAACCGAAGCCGCTCTCCTCAGAGACCCGATCGACAAAGCTCAAACTACCGGAGCTAGTGCTGAAGTTTGGGTAGAAGAGCCCCTATGAATATGAGGCTTCTTTTTGCCCCCAACTTTGTCGACTATCCTCTAGAAGGAATACTCGTGCCTCCTTGCTGCTCTCTTTACAGTATCAAAAGTCATGAACTCGTGCTGCTCCACTGCCAAGATGATCTCCAAGTGATGTCCTTGTTGGAACCTCCTAGTTCGGTACAACTCGGTCGCCACCAAGGTGGGAGAAAACCGACTGAGCCTGCAAAACTCTGCCGCGTAGCCATCGATGGTCCTCACCATCTCCCTGAGGTTGTTAAACCTCTGTTATAAATTGTAACGTGATAGCGCATCGTAATACCGAGTCTGAAACCTCTCACTGAAATTCGCCCATGGTATTGGCGCCGTCAGTGAACCCTCCTGAGCTGCCCACCAGTCGCGGGACAATTCTAGCAACTGCAGCCTAACTACTATCACCCGCTCCCTAGCCGAAACTCCCGCTGCCTCGAGTATGGGCTTAATATCCTGTAGCCATGCATTAGACACAATCACATCCTCAGTACTGTAGAAGTACGAGGGATGGAGATGCCTAAAATTGTTCGAATAATTATAGATCTGAGAACCACCTCGCTACATAGCTGTCTGGAATGACTGAGTGAGAACGTCATTTGTCGTTGATGAGTCACCATGAAGTCCATTAAAATATCTATTAGTTCTCGAACAACATTAATTGCTCTGGTAGAACTGGCTGCACTGGTACTGCCAGCGGATCGGGCTAAACATACTGCTCTACTTCAGGATCTATCCTCGACACCTCTCTTGAATGCTGAGGCTGAGCCCCAAGAATCGGCTGACCATCAGGACGTTGATATGCCATCGTCTGAACTCGTACGATGTGGTCAGAAGGACCAAGAACAGTATTCCTGAAATTTAAATGATACAAAGATCAAAATCAAGGAACATGATAGGGCAAGGATGAAAGAAGATGTCAGGTCAAAGATCAGAGATATATGATTGTCACCCTCACTTTTCCAACTAAGGATATTTAGGTAATTTGGCATGGGTTAATAACTTTAGGAGTAAATATTAATAATAGTGTTTTATAGTTTTTATTTGATGATTGTATTAATTATTTAATTATTTAATTATTAGTGAGCTATAAATTACTCGTGACTTGTATTATTTATTTTTAGTTAGGAGGCTAGTCCAATAATTAGACTTGTCACTTGTAAGACCAATTAGACTTTTCATGACAACTAGTAAGCCCAATTTAGACCCAAGACAATTAGACCATTCTCAATAATTAATTAGGAAGAATTAGTTTAATTATAATTAGTTAAAAACTATCCAAATAGTCCTCCCTAATTATTTCTCCATAATACATCACGGAGGGGTACATGAGGCATTTACATGTGACTTGGAAAAGGGGAATGGGGGCCGGCCACTACTAGAGGGGACTCTCATCTCTCTTTCCTCTAATTTGCATTTATTTTAGATCTAGAAATTAGATCCCCAATTTTCTTTTCTTCCCTCCATCAATTCTTTCTCATTTTACTTCCATTTCCCTCTCAAATTCATCCCTGAAGAAGCCTTGGAGCTTGGAGAAGCAAGGAGACAAAGAGAATAAGCTTTGGAGAAGAGATTGTGTCTAAATCGTGTCCACTTGCATTTTTATTTGGAATCCATCTCCCAATTGGTAATTTCTGAATTTTTCTTTATTGTAGTTCCCAAATTATGCATGAGACCTCTAGAAACCACCCCAATGGCATAAGCTACCTATAGGAACAATTTTTAGGCTATTTGATAGTGTATTGTGGTCTTTAAATGGGTTTTAGTGGGTATTTTGGGAGAATTACGAGGTGGACATACCAAGAGTATGTCATGACACCAAATTAGTCATAATAAAATTAGATCGGGGTTGGAATACTAGATACGTGTCCACAAATGTGATGCTATTTTGGGATATGCAATGATATTTTGGGATATACTATGATACGGGGATCTATTTAGGGTATTTGTGCATGATAGTGTGTTTACTCTCAAATTTCTATTATAACACATTGTATTAGCTATATATATATGTAATTAATATGTGTAATTGGTGAGTTTTCGTGTTTGGTTTGGGTGTATCATGAATATCTCAACTATACACTCTAGGTGTTTGACTATTTGACACTATAGTACATGTATATAAGTATATGGGAGTGTATGTGGTTTGTTGTTGAGAGTATGTAACTTAACATAGTGAAAAGAAGAGTAGCAATTATGGTAAAATGATGGACTGGGGGTGTCCTTCCTAGGGATGGCAGTAGTAGCATGGGCAGTCAAGTGTGTATAGATAGAGGAGCCATGAGCAGCTGCGAACAACATTAGTGGCAGCAGCACTGCCAAGCTGCAGAGGGAGTGAGTAGTAGTTGTTGTAGAGCAGAATATTGGTATCAGTGGGTGTAAGTATGAGTGTTTGATGTTTTTGTTGTGTAGGTGTTAGAGCAAGGAGGAACTGTCACTGTGACAGGGTTGTGTAGTATGATTTTGTGTGTGCAGTTCAAACTTTAGCTTATTGCCACAGTGGTTCAGTTCAGTTGGTGCACAGAGGGTTATTGAGGCATATACTGTGAGGTATTTTGTGTGTGGGGGATTATTGAGTTAGTGTATGTGTGTGTTGTAAGATTGTGAGGAGTAAAGTAAAGGTGAGCAGCAGTATGGTTATGGTTTAGTTGGGGAGTTGAAGCTCAGTGTTAGTTCAACTGAGGTAAAGGGACTCGAGCAGTGAAGGAGAGTGTACTAGTTCAGCTTGTGCACTGCATGTGCTTGTGAATATTTGAGCACTAGTGCTCAATGATACATGATAGTGAGCACAGTGATGTATCCTATGTGGTGTTGGTGAGTGATTTGAAGTATAGGGGGGGTCGGGTTCAGTGAGAGGACTGAAAGGGGAGGTATGATACACTAGTGTGTTATATGAGTGACTATGTATAAGGTGTGTGCATGTTTGGGAATCATGGGGGATTTTGTGTTGGATTGGTTTTAGGTATTCAGTACCTATAGTAACGTGAAATCAGTGGGTGAAGATTTCAGGCAGGTGGCAGTAAGTTGAGAATGTAGGTTGGTATCGGGTTGGGGACTGAGTGATAGAAGGAGACTTGTGGTCTATACCAAATTTGGGATTAGTATCTACAAGTAGTGCAGCAGCAGTATCAACAAGTATGGTGAGGGTGGCTTGCAGGCAGCAGTTGAAGGGGTTCAGTGCTGGACTCATCTCGAGCAGGTAAGCTAAGGGGGGCTCATGTCAGTGTAAACATATTGATGTGTGTGTGTATCAGTGAATATACTGTGTGGGTTTGTGGTTTTGCACAGGGTGCAGTTCAATTGAGTATTCAGGTGTTAGGATGGGTTATCAGTTGCACCAGTATGAGGCAGTTGGGTTTAAATACAGGCCTAGGTGATACCAAGGTAATTGTGTAGGTGAGGTATTGGTTGATACTAAGATACCTATGTTTAGAGTTAGTGTGGTGTGAGGTATGATAGAGGGTAGGCATGGACGAGAAGTTAGTAATATTAGCTATGGTTATATACTAAGGTAATTAGTAGGTAATACATGTATAAGTATATATTAAGGTATATATGCTAGGAACCAAGGTATGTAAAACCCTCCTAATTTTTAATATTAATTATTTAATTAATTATTTAATAATAATTCTTAGTTAATTAGGAAAATAGAATTTATTGAATTTAATTACTAGGTCAATACTCATTTAGAATCTATGAAACAAACTATTATTATATTTTATTTTATTCAAAAAATCTTGTAGAAGGATGATAGAATTTCAGAGTGTGCTAATAAATTCTTCCGGAATTGTTACACCATATATATAGATATATAAACAAATAGTAATTGTATAAATAAAAGAATAAAAAAAATTATTTAAAACCCTAAATACTAAAACTATTATTCACTAAAAGCCTTTAGCATAACACCCTAACCCCCATATTCCCAGACCCACTACAGTGGAGTCCCCCCCCCCCCCCCCCCCCGCGAGTCAGATGCACACCCGCGCGGCCTAGTTGTAGACCTATATGCCGCTATCCCCTTTCTATATATATATGTATATATCCATATTGCAAACCCTAAACCTATCGCCCACTTCCCAACGCCGCCGACCCTGACTTCCAGCAGCACCCGCACAGCCACTGGAGCACCGTCGGCCGGCCGAGTCCGCACACCCGTGCGACCGCGGAGTACCGCGACAGGAATTGACAATAAAGTGCCCTGCTTCAAACGTTGTTTCCCGCCTCGTCGCTCAACCGAATTTTGATCCGTCTTCACCAGTATGTTCATGACCTATCCCTCTTCCAACTCTGTATATTAATTTCCATTGAACAGCGTTAAACCCAAGGTAGAAATTGAGGCCAAGTTGAAGAAAAACCACAATGTTCAAACTACAGAAAACTGTTTCGAGGACCTATGTTTAAGGACTGATATCTTCCACCACAGACATCCAAATCTAAATTTACTTTTTGCTATGTGAAGACCATATAACCGAGATCAATTTTTGTTAATTATATTATTTTATTTTGTGTTATATATAGAGATAAACTGGGTTAAAAATCAGGAAAAACTTGTTTACCGAAACTCAAAAATTTCGATACGGAGTGTGCCCCGCTAAACGGGACCGCTCTGTCGCGTACCAATTGTACCGAAAGGCGCGTATGGTATATCCTGACGTGTGGGCTTTCGTAGAAACTGATTTGGACATGTGTGCACGTCGAAATCAACCCGTATCCATGAAAAGTCTCTATATCGCTACTTTAGAAAAATACCGCACTATTTAGTGTACGCTCGTCGGAATGCGACAAAACATGCTCCATTGGATTTGTGGTATCACACGCTGGTCCTGTGACCCAAGTTTCACCCAATTCTGAGATAATTGACCAAGCCACTTATTTACGGGCCCCACGGTTGACTTTTTGGGCGAATTTGTGTTCGGCTCACCGGAATCCAAAATTGGGCATACTATTGAGTTCGTATTGACGTTTAGAATTTGTTTGACCTATAATTTATCCCATTTAGAGACCTTTACCCCTAACACACTTTTTGGTGCAAAATGGACCACTTGTAGACCCTATTTTGACCTAAAATTAACGTTTTGCCCCTGTGTCCAAATTTGGACGAAAGGGTAGTATTTTCTAGCTATTTTGTTGATTCTGGGAATGTTGGTAATATTTATTTCAGCATCCGGAGACGTTTATTCGGAGGCCAGTTCCTGATCCTTTGTACTTTATATCAGACGCTTACACTTTACAGAATGCTTGCCAGGCAAGTATACCTGTCACGACCCGGACCCAGTGTAGGGATGCAAGTCGGGAATAACGCCCAGCCTATGCCACAGCATCGGCGGTAGAACGCTGTTTTGGTCAACTATATTATCTAAACATCTCACAATAATACAAAGTCTACTAACAATAGCTCACACAAAACTCAATCACAATCTAAAGCACGAGAAAATATGAAGGAAGTCTAACTATACACTAAAATATAATAATCAACAATAAAAACAATATTCAATCACAAACTATAAGCTGGAAACAAATCAGGTACCAAAATGCTAAAGAGACTAACTATGAAAACTAGTAATCCGGATAAACCTCTCACCAATAACTCCAGAACTAGTGGATCCAAGTCTGCACCATCTATAAGTCGAAGTCCATAGTAGATCGGATACCAATCTCTCGGATCATCTGAAAAATATTTTCCACTCAGGAATGGAGCGAAGTACATCTCTAACAGTAGTTCTAATCAATGATATAAACTATGTAACAGTAAATAGATGTGAATATACAAGATGCATATACATGTACAAGAGATACACAATAAAGGCATTATTGGAAATAAATACAAGAATGAACAATATGGCAATGAACCAGAATACTAATGACTAAGTGAGTGAGTACCAGCTTTAACATGTGATCGGCTTGGGAACTTGCACAAGAGTAAATGGCCTGGTTAATCATACGTGCGGTGTATGATCAACACTCACAAGGAAAAAGACTTGCACAAGGAGGGTATGATCACATATCTACACTACATACTCTCCAACCCCGACTAGTATAGTGGATCCAACCATGGTATGTTATGGCACAGGATTCTCCAAGAAGATAGCGACTCTTCCCGAGAATCAGTGTCTGTACATGCACAAGATAATCAATAAAACAACTTGCACAAGATACACCATATACAAGAAATAACATCGCATGACGAGATCCGGATATACCAATCCGTGTAACCATCGTGTCAAGAAATATGGATATCTATACTAGATACAATGAACATAGAGGATATCATAAATGAGAAACTATCAGAGAATGTACTCGCTTGTGGTCCAGAGCAATAAATGTCAAATTGTGTCTGTATTGGTGTCACACAGACCTATATATAAAATATTGTATTAATACAAGGTTCTGGAAGAAAAATAAGTTAAACTAGTTAACTTCTAGGTCAACAAGTCAATTCTAAGTCAAAAGTCAAACTTGGTCAACTATAAGTCAACAATGGTCAACTATAGTCGAACTATGGTCAACTATGGTCAACTACCTATTTCTAGGTTGCATAAGTCTAACTCAAGAATATTGGGTTCATACACTATGAATTTAGGCCATACAAGCTACATCTTAGGATACTAAGATACCGTAACTCAGGATACGCAAACAAGGGATAAATATAACACATATGTACATATCAAACAATATTATATATATAAAATCTTAATTACAAATGCTAAATGAATATCTTGGTTTCGAACCAACTTGGTATCGCAATACTAAACCTCTATCTTGATACCCAAACCCAATACCTTGGGTATCCTTAATACCTTGGCATTTACCTTGGTATCTCAAGGTAATGTCACTCTAGTATATATATATTAACTATCCAACTATAACTATAAACTATCATGTATTTAGTATTTATACAATACTATATACCTTATTTTAGTCACCTTAAAACCAACCCATAATTAGTTTATAACTATCTTATTACTATGCCAATACCTACTACTCATACCTTGGTATCTCTTGATACTTCCTTCGTATCTCAAGGTAATTGCCAAAACTTTATATATATACTAACTATTCATCAATAACTATATGTATACATATATTAATCCAATATAACTTCTAGTATGTACTAAATAGAATAAATACTAACTACCAACTACAGACTAAATACTAATACATATATATGTACATACATACATACATACATACATACATACATACATACCCATAAATATATAATATATATAACTAAAGATACTCACAACAATAGATAACTAAAATAACTAACTATTCCAATAAATTTATATGCTACAACTAAATATATTATACATATAATATACAAAAGCACAATTAGAAAATTAGGAACATATATACGTATATGTTAATTACCATATAGATATATATATATATATCTACATATATATTAATATCTAATATATTAAAAACTTCTAAACTGTCATTAAAAGCCCCTGTCTACTGTCGCAGAAGCTACTGTTGATGCTGATACACTGCTGCTTCAGCGACTGTTTTCTGCAACTGTCGCTGCTGTTGTCGCTAAAGCTCTGATACGTCAACTGATACGCTGCTGTTTCAGCGACAGTTTCCTGTAACTGTCGCTGGCTGCTGTCGCTGTTTCCCTGTTGTCGCTATTGCTGTGTTGCTTCTGCTGCTATTTGCGATACTTTGCCTGCTGCTGCTGTCGCTAATGCTCTTGCTGCTGCTACTATTGGCTGCTGTTTGGTGACGCTGACCGTCGCCAAAGCTCCTTCTCTCTCTCTTAATATATATATATATATATATATATATATATATATATATATATATATATATATATACAAACCAAATAATATATAATATATATATAACTCATAATATACATATATATATATACACTATAATAATATATAGACATACATATATATGTACATAATAATACTTATTACAATATAGTATCATATATATACATAGCTACAACTATATAAAATATATGTACATAATAAATATATAGTAACATACACACACATACATAGTAATATATATATATATATATATATATATATATATATATATATATATATATATATATATATATATATATATATATATACATATATGTATACGTATATAAAATCATACACTTTATAAATACATAACAATATATAACTATATATATAACCACATATAAATATATCTACTATATTATATATACATATACTACCACTTATAAATATATATCTACATGTAAAAAAATAGCTACATAATAAATATACACATATAGTATATGCATAGGTACATAGATCTAAGACACAACATTACATAAATATATATACACAATATTATATATATATATATACATATATACATATATATATAATTATACTTCTCCATGAAATAAGAATACAAAGAATTAGATCTATAATTAAATTGCACCCACATGGACCATATCACCTCGTATCCCACTAGATCTAGGATACGCATGCGACACGAGTCCACCACACATCCAAACGTACCCCAAAGGACACGAACAAGTCATATATATTATTTATAAATAATACAAAGAGTCAAATATAAATCTACGTATCCGTGTCAAAATGTGACATGCTCAAAGTCCCGTGTCGGAGGAAAAACCCCTAAATCAACACGTATCACCCAATTATTGGGATACGACCTACACGTACCCAATTATGGATATGTCACTAGCCCCAAACATATAAGCACATGCCAAATTGATCTATAGGACCAATTGACACACACAACAAATGTCAATCTCAAAATTTCTCTAAAATTGACACAAAAAGCACCATAACTTCTCAATAGGCCTCCTATGAACACAAAATTAAATCCTATGGGTAGCCTATGCATATGAGTTAATTTTTCATGTTTAATTCTCAGATTTAGAACCTAAATTTAGGGGAAAAACTGAATTGTACCTATTGGGAGATGGATTCCCAATAAAACCACCAAAATTAGTGAAATGAGCCTTCAACTTGTAGATCCTTGCTTCTTTTTGTAGATCCATGCTTCCTCCTTCTAGATCCTTGATCCACTACTCTCCAATGGTAATTTGGGAAGAGATTGGGTGAAAATTTGGTAGAATTTGGTTGAGAGAAATTCTAGATCTAGATTTGGAATGAAGAATGAAGAGAGAGAAAGTTTTTATCCCCTTTATATAGGCCTCACTTGCCCCTCCCTCAAGCTACTATGTAAAGTCAAAAATACTCCTTAGGGCCTCTCATGAAGAAATTAATTAAGGAGGGATACTTCTAGTCTAATGGTTTAATTAATTAATCATCCTCCTAATAATTGGGCTTCTAATTATTGGGCTAAATTCTAACTAGAATTAAATGTTGGTCTGTGAGTCTAAACTAAACTAGTTGGTCCACTAACACAAGTCCAGAAATAGTCCAGAAATAATCTAACATGCTAACAAAATAGTACAACAAATAAATATTTAACATGCATAATATTTAATTAATTACCAAATGACTAAAATATCCTTTCCTAGAAAATATGGTAGTGACAATACCTTGCCATTGTACTATGATTTACATTTTATATGATGCATGTATTTTATTTCTGTCCATTTAGTCATATATTTTAACTGTTATATAAACTGTGCGTCCAAGAATAACTTGGGTGCAACGACGGTGGCGTCGTATTCTGTTTTATTATGTATATGCATGTTGACCTAGTTTATGAGACCACCCCATTATCATTGAGGCATTCTTATGTTTTATTGGATATGACACTGTCACTATATGAGTGAGTCTCATATAGGACACGAACTTGCGTACTCGGCTGGCCACTGGTACGTATAGGACGTGCGACGGATAGGGATAATTGTTGATAGAAATTGCATGCTAGAAGACTTCGCAATTATTTAGAGGTTTTATCGTGTCATGGATGTGACATGCTTAGAGCATGGGGTAGGGAGAACAACAAGTAAGGCGTTTGGACTCCTTTGCACTTTTCTTGTGTAACCCGGATGCTCCGCCGGAGATGCGCGATCATGATGACCACTATATATTATATATTATTAGGCGGCCTCTGAGGTTCAAAAGACGTCATGCTTTTTAGGCCCCTGAATCTTCGAGAGAATCATGCCAATCCTATTTTAGCCAGATAACCCACTTGTTGGGAAGTTGTTCTCAAACTGCATTCACATAGATGGGCGACCCATTTGATGTTTATTTTTAGTACTTTATTGGCATGCTTCTATGTATCTTGTTATGTCCCTCTGAGGACCTGGTCCCTTTCCAGGTATAGACTTGCAGGAGTATCTACAGGAGTACGGACCCGGACCTAACGCTTCATACCAGACTGAGGAGGTCTTACTTTCAGAGTACCTTTGATTCATCGCAGCTGATGGATATTCTAGTTGTTATTTCTTTTATGGACATTCATTTTATATTAGAGTCTGATCTCTTTTCTCATTTAGTAGTTTTAGTATAGTCGATTAGCAGTGGATTTGTTTCCATCCGACTATCATTCTTTAATACTCCATATTTGAGATTCAGTTATTTATTTCTATTTCTTTATTTATGCTGTGGATGAGATATAGATTGCGTGTGACTTATTGACAATATATTACCACTTGTGGATTGATATTCATGTACAACGTACATGTGTGTTACGATCTTTCAACACATTGGAGTTTCTTATACATACGGCTGGCGTGTTACGTATTCCTAGTCCTACGTATTTTGGGACTGGGGCATGACATATTTTTGTGGTGGCCCATGTAGGTCGACGAATATATTGTCTCGGTTACGTTACTGTACCGAGCAAGCCTGCTTATAGGAGTAGAATATAGATCTCATCCACGCTTAACTAAAACTCATCTTCCCTTTCAACTTCCTATTTAAATGCTTGTATTCTGTTTGATTCCTGTACTCCTCCTAATCGTTTCGTCCACCTCTTGCAGAGAGATGGATTCGCGTAGTGGATGTACTACCGCCGGAGGTGACACACCTTCAGGAGTCAACGGCCAAACTCGAGAGGAGACCTCGACGACTCCTAGACTTCCGAGGCCGGATGGACAGACTCACATTCTAGTTCCATCTGATCTTTCCGCATCGCCTAATGGGACTTTTTTGGCTTTATCGACACCACAGGATGGCCAGACACAGCTGTTCCAATTCTTCCAAATAATGATGCAGGAGCAGAGACAACAGGCGGCCGTACTAGCTATAGAGCAGAGGCAGCAAGCGGCAGAACAGAGGCAAGAATTTCTGGCAGCACTAGAGAGAATGGTTGCACAGGCTTCTGTACCAGCCCAGGAACTAGTTCCAGTACCGCGAGCTAGAATTGGTTTAGTCAAAGACATTGTACAGATAGGTCCCAAGCCGTATAAAGGCACTGAAAGCCCAGAGGAGACCACAAACTGGATTACCCACACCAAGAAGTTATTAGCAGCATCACATCTGCCTCCGATCTATGGATGACAGGCGTAAGGACGCAGCAAGATGGTAACGCTCATCACTGGTGGGAATCAATAAAGCGCCAGTTGGGTACGTAATAGACTTGGGAATAATTCTTGGAGTGCTTTGAGAGGAAGTACTTTTCGGACACTGTAAGGGACACGTTGTACGATAAGTTTCTTCATCTGGAGCAGGGGAACAAGACAGTTGACGAGTATGATGTAGAGTTTAGTCGCCTAGTAAATATGGCGCTGCCCTGATACCGACTGACTTGGAGAAGGCTAAGAGATTTTACCGCGGACTGACTTAGGAGCTCCAACACTACACTAGCTCGCAGTCCCGGATCTCTTATGCCAAATTATTGACAGAAGCTAGACTACAAGAGGCCATCAGCAGAGAAAAAGGAGGTCAACTGAAGACACAGCAAGGACCAACAAGGACACAGCAAGGAGGACCTATCAGACGTCTGTTGGCACAGCAACAACAGTATCAGCACAGAGTAGGACCGTACCAGAATTCGGAGAAGCCCCACTGCAGCTATTGTGGGAAATGCGGACACATTTTGAGAGACTGTCGAAATCGTTTCGGACAATGTATGAGGTGTGGTTCCGGACAGCATATGGCGAGAGACTGTCCAATGCAGCAGGCCTTGACGCTTCCACCGCCAATACAGAGACTAGCACTTCCAGCACCGAAGCCAGTTCAACAGATAACAAGACTAGGAGCACCTCGACCCCCAACAGTCGGAGGATTTTAGCGAGGACCACGGCTACCTACTCGGAAGGATCAGTACACGAGGGCCAGTCATGGACTACCACATAGGAGTGGACAAGCTTTTGCACTAGAAGGGGATTACATGGAACAGGAGATTGATGTCATAGCAGGTATTACTCTTGCTTTTACTTTTTCTGCTATGATCTTATTTGATACAGGAGCCACCCACTCGTTCATATCTTCTAGCTTTATTGCCAAACATAATATTGCCATTACACATTTACCTAGTTGTGTTAGAATTCTCACCGGAGGAGGAGTTGTACCTGTTAGTCGGATTTGTAGATCGTGTTCTATAGTGATTCGTAGCAGAGAGATGAATGTTCGACTCTTAGTCCTTCCTATGCAAACTTTTGATATTGTGCTTGGGATGGACTGGCTAAGCAAGTACCACACTTTCTTTGACTGTTTTGGAGGAAGCATACATTTTAAGGTAACAGGCCAGCCGGAACTTGAGTTTACACGAGGATCCACAAAAGCCCTTGATGGTGTTCAACTTGCAATGGACGATGTTATTTATAACCCCATCATTTCAGAGTTCCAAGACGTCTTTCTAGAGGAGTTGCCAGGACTACCTCCGGACAGAGACGTAGAATTCTCGATTGACTTGACACTAGGAGCAGCACCCATAGCATCGCATGTTTATAGATTGGCAAAGAAGGAGATGGATGAGCCGAAGGCACAGTTGAAAGAATTAGAGGAGAAATGTTTCATCCGACCAAGTACATCACCCTAGGGAGCACTAGTGTTGTTTGTACCAAAGAAGGATGGGTCAGTGCGCATGTGCATTGACTAAAGAGCCTTAAATGCAGTGACCGTGAAGAAAAAATGTCAATATCCCATTTCCAGAGCAGGGTATTTTTTTAATTTGGTTAATTGTGTATTTATCATAAATATTTGTATTAATATTTAATTATTGGTTGTATTATTTTTTATTAATTATTTTAGTATTTTGGCTAGCCTGGACCCATGTCAGACCCTAGTGGACCTATGCCAGACCCAACCAACACCCTTGTTAGACTTATTTATTGGCTTAGAATAGTTATTATATTTTTAATTAGCTAGTTGGAGTGATTAGGGATTTATTTGAGTGTATTTGGAACCCCAAACCCAAACCCCATTTAGGATGACTTGATTTGGAGGGCATTTTAGTAATTTCACTTAACCCAAACCCAAACCCTAACCCATTTTTCCTTCTTAGCCAATCATGACCAACAGCCCCCCCCCCCTCCTTTATTCCTTCTTCTTCTTCTTCTTCTTCTTCTTCTTCTCCATTCTCCACTCTCCACTCTCCACTCTTCTTTTTCCTTCTTCTTCCAATTTTCCATTCCAAGTAAGTAATTCCCCTTTTCTTCTCTTCCTTCTTCCATTTCTTTCATTTGTGTTAACCCTAACCCTTTGCTTTTCCAAACCTAGGTGTGTAGATCCCAGATTTAGTATAGAGGCTTTGTTTGGAGGCTTGGAGGCTTGAGGATGGTGATTTCAAGGGTTTTAGAGACTTGGCTTTGGGATTCCAACTCCAAGAGGTAAACCCTGATTTTTTCTCTTGTGATTACTCTAATATAGTATAATTAGTAGTTTAGAACCTTCCTAGATCTTAGGGCTACCCGTGGGAAGAAGTTGGAGCTTGTTTGGATGGGTTTGGAGACTTTGACATTAGGTTTTATGTCAATTTTGTGTTGAAATCCAAGATTGGCCCAATTTTTGGTGTTGTCCTAGGTTAGACGGACCTAGGTAGACGTGCTTGGGTGTCTTGAGGGTAAGTACGTGTCCCCGTTCGGACATGTGAGATCGTGTTGCGGAGATTTGAGCGTTAAGGCGATTTGGGGTTTTCATCGTCGTAGGTTCTATGTGCGTGCGTATTTTTGCCACGGACCTAGAATCGGCAAGTTAGTATTTTTTTCTAGGATCTAGACATCGATTAGAACTCGTAAATAAATTTTGGGCCAATTCCGAGTAGGTTTGGTGTGTGTATCATGAGATTTGCGAACCGCACTCCACGTATTCGTCGAAATGACTAAATGGCCATTTCGACTTGGTTTCTAGGTTTCGGGCTTGTGCGCGCATTGGTTTAGCTTTGGGGAGTGTGTGCTAGAGTTTTTGTGTATATATATATATATATATATATATATATATAATATATATATATATATATATATATTTATACATATATATATATATGTGTGTGTGTGTGTGTGTGTTTTTGTGTGTGGGGGTGAGTGTGGTTGAGTGTGTGTGTTGGTGTTTGTGTATGTGTAGGTGTGAGTGTGTTTGTATATATATATATATATATATGCTAGTGTGTGTTTATATTTATATACATATTGTGTTTACATATATATATATATATATATATATATATATATATATATATATATATATATATATATATATATATATATATATATATATATATATGTGTGTGTGTATAAGTGTATCTATATATATATGGTAGTGTGTGTGTATATATATATATGTGTGTGTTTGTGTGTATATATATACATACATATGTGTTTGTGTGTATTTATATATATATGGTTGTGTGTGTATATATATATATGTATATATGTTTGGGTATATATATATATGTTTCAGTGTCTGTGTGTGGTGTGTCGAGTTGTGTGTAGAGTGAGTGTTAGAGAGAGTAAGAGGGAGACTAGAGCAGTAGCCGCAGCGAGTTGGGCGCAGCGCTACAGCAGGCGCAGCACCGCGGCAGCAGCGCAGCAGCCGCAGCGGTAGGGCTGCAGGGAGCGCAGGCTGCGCGCAGCAGCAGCAGCTGTAGACGCCGCAGCAGCGCAGCGGCAGTGGCTGCAGGGGCACAGCGCCGCAGCAGCAGCTGCTGCAGGTGCAGCAGCAGCGCAGCGGCAGTGGCTGCAGGCGCGCAGCGCCGCGACTGCAGCGGTAGCACGTCGCGGCAGCACGCGGCAGCAACAACAGCGTGAGCAGCGCATTTCAGCGCAAGCAGCGCGCGCGCTCCAGCTAGTTCCCCTCCCCCTTCTTTATATATATATTATGTATGTATATATAGATGTATATATATGTATGTATATAGATAGATGCATATATACATAGATAGATATAGATAGTTAGAGGTATGTATATGTATATAGATACTAGTATATATAGATAGATATATATTAGTATAGATGTATATGTGTATGTGTATGTGTATTACCTATATATATAGCTAGGTATATGTGTATATGTATAGATGGTTATCTAGTTAGTTAGTAGGTTAGAGTGAGTAAGGTAGGTATCTCAATACCTTGAGATACCAAGGTATTGAGGTGTAGGGGTATTAAGGTATTAAGGTAGCCTAATACTAAGTTATATGTATATGTATAGGTATATATATATATATTGATTATATATATATATATATATATATATATATATATATATATATATATATATATATATATATATATATATATATATATATATTGATATTAGCTAGTTAGTTAGAGTTAGAGGGTAAGGTATCTCAATACCTTGAGATACCAAGGTATTGAGATAAGTTTAGTTAGATATATATATATATATAGTAGCTATAGTAGTTATAGTATATATTAGATAGTTAGTTAGTTAGCTAGTGTTAGTGAGGGGTAAGGCTTGAGTATCTCAATACCTTGAGATACTCAAGGTATTGAGCGTCGGGACAAGGTATTGAGTTTTAGCCTAGGATTGAGATTATATATATATATATATATATATATATATATATATATATATATATATATATATATATGCGTGCTAGTATATATTTAGAGGGCATAAACGGGGCGTATAGCGTAGGTTTAGGTATCGGATACCGAGGGTATCCCGGTATCTTAAGGAGGCAGA